>OZ022581.1:3635887-3963368 GCA_963669155.1 Arbacia lixula | reverse complement strand
TAGATCACATATTGTGTGTGTATTAGCCTAGCGTGTTCAAGGAAAGTAACCATGGTAACCGTGATATTTCCGAAATCGCTAAGAGGGGTTCATATTGGTATCTACACATCTTTACATTCCCCTTTCTAACGTGCCCAAAATGCATCCACGGAGGCACTTTGGCATTACTATTACCAAGTGAATGAGCGTCTGTCTATGCCGCGGCGGGAAGCACCGGCGAGAAAGTTGAAGCGGCAACGTCAAACCACTTCCGTAAAAATCATTCCGGGGTGCTCGTCGTTTATAATACATGTACACACTGCACTTCCGTGTTACTTACACCGTAAGGTGTGTATCAATTAAAGAAGCAACAACGTGGACTCACTTTGCAAGCTTTGCGCTGTTGCTGCTTCATGGAAGTATACTCCACATATTCCTAGCAGGCTGATCCAGCGTGATATCATCGTCTTCATGTCTAACGAATGCAGCCATTTACAGCTCATCATAGTCTTCTGTAAAGGTTTACAAGATAATGCTGGTTCTAGTAGAGAGAGGGGGAAATGATGGATTGTAAATGTTATTTGTTAACAAAATGAGACATGAAAAACAATATAAAACAAAACAACAAACAAGACGAAATTAAAACTCGAATCACGCTGAAAATCAAACATTGCGTCAAAATTAAGATTCCCATTCAGATTAATTTTATTGGTCCAATAACTCCTTAATAGTTACTTTTGTCGAAATTACATGAAGCATAGTAACAGATGTAGCTTTCTATTTGCTAAGGGAAGGGGGGGGGGGAGTCAGAGATTATGCCAAGGTCCAAGACCAGTCTACGTATGCGTGATATTTTGCGCGCGGATTTTCGGTCATAGAAAATAAAAATCAATTTAAAGTCGCTAAGCAGGTGGGGGGGGGTATTTTTTTTAACATCACTACTAGTGTTTTTTTAACAGTCCGAAGGGGTGGGGGGGGGGGGGGAGGGGTTTTTACACCCCCTAGACCCAATCACTACCCCATCTCGCATTGTGTGGGCGAGATCCCAAAGAGGGGGGGGGGGGGGGGGGGGGGGTAAACCACCTACCCCCGCACCACTAAATCCGCCACAGCACTTGCAAGTGCCACCTTATGGATTGATTAATGAAACTGCGATGCAGTCGCTAATGGGATTTAACACCCAGTAGTCTACTCGTAAGTCGTACAGAAGTGCGAGTCGAAGATGGGATGTAAGAACCTGTTAGTTCCATGCTTATAGATTAGTTAAGTTTATTTGAAGTATTGTCACCAGCGAAAGACATATGTTTTACACACATACCGCTATGAAAAGTATGTATTTCTTCATCAAAGAACAGAAAACGGGCAATTTATGGGAAAAAAATAGTACACAACATTATGGGAGAGCACCGCGCACGTGACGTCACAAAATCTAAAATTAAAACAATCATAAACTTTTTATCTTTCGACCAATTTTCGTCAAACCTTCACCTACCGGTATAGGTTTTTTTTTTATCGTCCACTTTTATTAAAAACCAACTGAATTTTAGGGTGGACTAACCCTTTAATCTCCCAAATAGGACTCCAGTGACATTATGATGTTTGCCAACTAGCTGGCATTTATCCCAGAATGTAATTGAAGTCCACTCGCTCAGCCTGTTTAACTCTTTGCATGAAATACATTGGACCTTTGCTGTAGCGAGAGGTAACAGTACACACACACACACACACACACACACACACACACACACACATTATGCACGTGCGTGACTGTGACAAGCGCATGATGCAAAATAGAAACAGAAACTAAAATGGAATATAAGAAAAGAAAAGACTCACATACTTAGCCTGGCTTCCAGGCTGTTGAACATTTCGAAACCAAACTGTTCAATAAAGGGGTCTGATTTATGTAGACTACTAGTAATCATTCTCAATTTCCCATCTGCACGAGCAGAATGAGGAGAATTAATTGATACAGTAACTATATAGTCTTAGAATATTAGACTCTATTTTTCAATTTGTATCAGAACAGCCTGGAAACGAGGCTGCCAACTCTCCACCAAGGAGCACGTAGTCATTTAAGTTCTAGACTCATTTTATCGGCCCGAATTCGTGCACGCATCGCACAACTGAACTCGGCGTAACGATTCGAGTAATCGTGTGTGATCGCCGAGAATATTGTTTCTCCTGGCTGGTAAATCACTTGAATCGTTGCGCCGAGTTCTATCACGAGCTGTGTGCACGAATTCGGGCTGATATAAAATGCGTCTACAACCAAGACTAAGGAGCACGTGTAATAGTACGCCTAAGGTGAAGGTCATGGGAGGGGTGGAGAGGGGGTTAAAACCGCGCTGCCATAATACGTCGGGATTTAATGCTATGTTGCCTACAAAACTCAGAAGGACTGAATAAATACAAAAGTATATGTATATACATGTATGATGTATTAACGAATCATCATCATCATCAATCTAAGCCTATGGCACTTTCCATTCGTGACATTTCGACCTATAGAGTCTTACGGCATACGACGGGGTTCAATAATGTTGACAGTGTTGTACGAGTCATGATGTGGCCTGGCTACTATACTGAGTGCTACCTTACAAAAGAAAGAAAGTGACTGTTTCATACGAACCTTGTGTGTAACGAATAACTTCCTTTCACGAAGGCAAGTAAAGGTGTTAGCTTTCTCCACACAGAAAGATCAGCAGAGAAGAAGGGAGATAATTCCGAACTGTAGTATATGCCACGACGGTATAGGGTTGAAACTGAAAGCAAGGAGTATGCACTCTTGTGTCGATAGATGGGTGTGTCGCCTTCTCCGTCCGTGGCTGGATCGAATGCACCGACGACAGCGCTGTCTTGCTTCCACAGTGACCGGTATATCACGGAGTACATCCTAATTCAAGCGGGTCACATTAGTATGCGCCCGTTTGTTCGTATGACACGGGACGGCCGGAGTAAAAGTGAACGTTGATGAGCCCTATAGCGATAGGATGTGAACGAGTCATCTAAACGAGAGACCGTTGTGGCTGTGCGGCCAGCTGCTTAACATAACACGTACTAGCAGCAGTAAGGCCGCAGCGGCCTCTGCTCTATTTTCCGCGAACTTGAACCAGCGACACCGCATTCGAACTAGGGGAGGTACCCGGGGGAGGTACCACCCTCCTCATCTTCCAACCCTTGCTTTAACCCTCTGCAGTATTTTAATCGAGGAACAATTAATTGAGTTATAACACATTCAATGCGCCTATGGTACTGAGTGGATTAATTAATTTACTATGTAGGCCTGCAATATCAGTGCATGGGCGCTCCCCCCCCCCCCCCCCCCCACACACACACACACCTAGCTTAGGTTCTTAATTGGTTCTTGAGCATGTTGAGCAGGCAGGGAAGTGGGTTTTGAGTCTTTTTTTTTTGCAAGACGTGCTTGTTTACAAATTTAGTTGTGTCCATATTCATACTCGACAGACTCTATAGGTAACACCCCCCCCCCCCCCTTACATTTGTAGGCCCTATGTAGGTCAACACAAGAACGTTGATGCCTGCCTGGGGGTTGATGCATACTAATATGCGTTAGAAAAAGGGTCATAGGTGATAATAACGATATCCCCTTTTGCCCCTTCAATAATTCAACTTATTATTCAACCCACGACGCAGAGAAAGAGAGAAGAGAGAAAACCTATATTGGCATTTGATGACTCATTGCCTCATGTCTTATTGTCATATCATTCACCTTAAGATCTAAGTGCAGGATAGGAGATCTTTTACTAGTATTCATCAATATAAGATGTCTTTTCATTGCAGAGTAACCCCTCTCCACACTTTTCTCATTTTCTTTCTTCTTTTTTCTCTTTACGACTTCTTTGTGAGTAGTTCACAGTCTCAATCACCACGCACCCTCTTCTTCTACCTCCTCATCCCATTTATTTTCGGCTTAAAACACTGAAAACTAAAGAAATAGTCTTGTAAGTGTTATAAAACATGTTTTTTTAAAAGCATACCCTGCGTGCAAGGCCAACTTGTTGGCGCAAAACCAGGGAATGCAGGGAGAAGGTATGATGACTATGATCTAACATGAACTCTATACTGTCGTAGTTTAGTCGATGATCTGGCCATGGACCCTACGTGACTAAGTTGATTTTTGTTGAATCACCTTAATAAATACATATATTATATTAAAAAAAAGTTATTCACCTTTGCCCATTCTCGTTAAAATAAACCCTGTGCCAATGTTTTCGGTCTGTGGTCGCCCCCTTCTCTCCCAACGCCCCCCCCCCCTCTCTCTCTCTCTCTCTCTCTCTTTCTCTCCCTCATTAATGACCACATCCACACAATCATGTCTTATGGACACAAAAAGACACACACTACTGATACGCACTCCCATTCTCTTTCTGCCATTCCTTTTCTATAGTCATGTATATTCCCCTATCTCTCACTCCTTCTCCTCTGTCTATAATCTTACCCCCCCCCCTTTCATTGTATGCCCTCACCACCACCGCTCTCTCTCTCTTTCTGCCTCTCTATGTCTTTCTATTTAATTCTCTCTCTCTCCCTATCTCTCTCTCTCTCTCTCTCTCTCTCTCTCTCTCTCTCTCTCTCTCTCTGTTTCTCCCCTCTCTCCCCACACACACAGCACACATATACATCCAAACATAGTCATATGCACTCTCTCTCTCTCTCTCTCTCTCTCTCTCTCTCACACACACACACACACACACACACACACACACACTCACCCTCTCCCTCACTGTCTGTGTATTGTCTATCTTTTCTCCCATCTCTGCTCCCCCTCCCCTGGCCCTCTCTGGCTCCTCTCTTCCCAGTTCTTTTTTTCCGTTTCTCTCTACTTCTCTCTACCATCGCTCATGAAATTCTTTTCATATCACACAAATTATTTCCCGGTAGGCTTCTTGAGAAACGGGAGAATTCGATGTATTACTCGAATTACTCCCACTGCACATCCCAATATTAAAAAAAAAAAAAAAAAACCCTATCATACCCACATTATAAACCTACTGTATGCCCTCTATCCTTCATGGAAGGCCAATCTGAAACTGTGCGAGAACGAATTAATTGTTATATTGTAAACAAACCACTAACTGGCCTGCAACCGGTATCAGGACTGTGTGTTTACAACATTTTATATCCATAGGGGAGAGCAGGGTAAATACGGACCTTTCAAACTCCTGTGTTAGCATAACGAATATAGTCCCATCATCAAAATAGACATCGTACAATGTACATGCGGTATATACGCTCATTATGGCATAAAGGCAAATAGCGTTAATTCTTTTTAAGTTATCTCTAAAAAGTATGAGTCCGTTATTCTCACGAAAGTGGGGAATTACGAACATGTGGTGAGGTAAATACGGACGGAGGATAAGGTTGACTGTTTCGAGGCTTGCCTTATTGAGCTACCCCATTCCAATTAAACGCTCAAGCAATCGAAGCAGACTATTCCGTACATAGTTCTCTTATCTTGACTTCAGTGAAGTTTCTTAGTCCAAACCCATGCATTGAGAAGCGTACTAATTATATACAATAGGTTTATTGTTTGATCTGGATATTATACAGTTGTGAAACGTTACTCAATCCATTTGTACAAGATAGGTAAGCTTTATGTAATTTTATTCGTTAATGAGAAGACATTGAACTGGTTTGAATAACTAAAATGTTTAATTCAGCTTAGCTTTCTTTTACTAAAACCAAACACAAGCCATTTGAAAATAAATAACGCAAAACGCAAGGTCTGTGGAACACGTTATATATCTTTATTTGAAAGGAACTCACCAATCTTTCAGACAGTTAATGACTTAACGTTTGAGTCACTGTGCTTAAATGAGAAGAGCAGTAATGAGTAAAGCTCAGTTTTAAATTTTGTGAGAAATGTGAAAATAATCAATATGGATTTTTAAAGCAAAATTAGATTCTTACCCCGCACGTATATATGGCATCCATGTTTCAAGTCGTTCTTCAGTCTTTTATTTTATAGGTGCAGGTTCTGTAAAATACAACGCGGTGGTACCTTTTTCTTTTTGTGGGGGGGGGGGGGGGGCGGATTTTATTCACCCTGTACGTTATTTTAGAAGGTACACCCGTCCGCTATTTCCTTTGACCCATGATACCTTTATACAGCCTAGACCACTGATTTGTAACAATTAACACTGCATTCATGTTAAACAATGGGTCACACTGAATAAAACTTTGTTGCAAAAATTACTGTAAATCTAATCCCCATGATAGCAAAGAATCGATCAACTGAAATTTATAACACATTTTTTTTTTTTTTTTTTTTTTTTTTGGGGGGGGGGAAGAAATAACATTTTGTCTAATAACTTATCATTAACTTACTGACGGAAATAAAGACATTTTCTGGAACTTATCTTTTCACGTGCAGAGCATCTCAGCCAGGATAGAGTTAGAACGACAGCTATTGTGATAGTCCTAAAACAGGCCTGTTTGGAATACCCATGACCGTATGCGTATTTTGTCCGTATTTACCCCGCTCCCCCCTATACATGTACTTGATACTCCCATGGCAAGGCGTCAAGCGGCTGATGCAATAGAGTGGTATCACTATATCGCACCATGGATAGGGTGGAATTACGTAATATCTTGTTAAACATGCTAAAAACTAGTGTCAAAAGTGTCAAAACTGTCTGAAAGATCAAGAATTAGTTAACCCCGAATTCCTCTTCCATGATGTGTAAAATAGTAGATTGTGTGATGACAACAACGTGAAACGGTTAACGCTAGTCATCTCAGTTTTTAAATTGGCTACTTTCTTGCTTTGCTCCGCGAATGTTGTATCTAAATTGGCCAGCTGGGTAGCTTTATACACGTACGTACGTACGCGTACGCTCGTGTGATATCCGTATTCACCACTACTCTACCAGTACCGAGATCAGTGGTACCAGCGCATGCAGTGCAGTGCTAGTGCTGAGCTCGTTCATGACATGCACGTAAGCGCTAAGCGCAGTTAATTAGATCACGAACTGCAGTTTTTCTCGACAATATTGTGAAATCTCGAACACGTTACACACGTTGCACTAGTCTTCTGGAAATTTCATGTAAGTTAACTTTTAATTGCATTGTTGCCTTTATGTAGGGATAAGGATTTTAACGTCTGTAGACTGTGCCTGTTCCTGTGGAGAGAATCTCACTTTTTGCAAAATTTTATTGTCAAAATATGCAAGCTGCTGCTGCCTGGAGTCTGGACCGGAATAACGTTACGTAAATTCATATTGCCTTATTGAGGAAACCAGAAATTCTTCCAGTGGCAAAGCTTGTAATCCCAAGGCAACAACGATGCAGTAAATTTTGTTAACCTTGTCAAGCCTGTTAAAGTGTAAGTTTCTTTGGTGCTTGATCAACACGTACGTACACAACAGCTAAAGGAATTGCATAGAGAAGGGAAAGTGAAGAAAGGGAAGGAGCCGCAGATTTAAACCGCAATATTTTTTGTCCAGGCCAGCATGAAACATGATGCATTTTAGGCTAAAGCATCGTGTTTCATGCTGAAATTGACATAATATACCGCGGTTCAAACTGCGGCTCCTTCCCTTTCTTCCCTTTTCCTTTCCTAATTCTTTTGAGCTGTTGTGTACGTGCCAACCAGCCTTACCAGCAAATATGATTGGATTGTTTATGGACAGAAATAGATTCTACAGTATCACTTAGTAACACTGCTAACACTAGATCTATGTTAGACCTTACTGCGACCAGCCCGCTCACGCAGTGAGCGGGCTGCGTAGCACGGAGCTTTGAAGTAAGGAAGTCGAGATTAGCAGTGATTATATTAGTTGGTTTCAGCAATTATGTAACTCAAATCTCAAATCTATTGCAGATATTTACGTAAAATATATACCTGAATATTTCCGTAATTGGTTTGAAGATGAATTTAATCCATGTTGTATTTTTAAAGAATTGTTTTCGACTGAAAGTTGTTCACAATCGCACGACAGCAGCTGCGATGCAAAACTTAATGCGCATGCGCCAGTTCCCCTTTACCGTGTACGTTTTTGAAGCAGCCAAGATGGCAGCCTTGGCAAACCGTATTTGTTACAAAGATCATGATCGTATGTGAAGAGGAAATATGTAACGTTGCTCAGCATTTTCAAGCAATTTTATAGCTCAGGTATACATTCAATACATTTGGCCATTTATATGTGATAAATGTACTTGAAATGAGTAATTCATTCATGTGCACGGGTTGATTTCTTGGTAGTCGGACCAGACATGCAGGGAAATTGGTGGCGAGCCCTCAGGACGCTCCCGCTGCGCGGGAGCAGTCCCGGGGCTATGTTAGACCCTACATGTAAATGATAGTGTCTATTTTACTTGTGGTGGACAGAAAAGTCTTTCTTACGATTAACTTCACTCTGAATATTCAATAAAGCATGTGTTGTATCAAGTATCAAACATCAATAAAAGTTTTATTCAAAAGCACATCTAATTTATTTTATTTTATTGTCTCTTGCAGGATAATTTGCATTGCTACATGTCAGCTTTTATGCCAACATCATTATGGAGCACATGTAAAAAAAAATCAGAGCTTGTCAAAACAGTTTTGAACCGCAGCTAATCACACCTCACTCATCAGTGAAGGAAGGAGGAACTTGAGTGAAAGGAAGAGAGGAGAGTGGGGAAGTAAGATGCCTGTCGCTGCGCCGGGCCAGCTGCCTTTACCTCCGCTGCAGACCTATGTGGCCCTGAGCTTCCTGTTCCTTGCCTGGTCCCTGCTCCAGGCCAGAGAAGGACTGTCGCTGATTGAAAACCTCCAGGCCAAGGCTGGGGCTGGGTCTAGTCCTGCCGACCAGGCCCAGATGGACCAGGTCGAGGCTCTCATGAGTAGCCTAGAGCAAGCTGGCCTAAAGGAAGCCTTCCCGGATCCTGGGGAGGAAGGGCCCTTGAAACCTGCCCTGGAAGAAATCTTATCAGGTATAATTGTACTAGCTATCTGCTGTTGTTGTTTTTTAGTTCTTTTAGCTTTCTTTTATAACGTAGCCCAAACTAAATGTCTATTGTTATGGTGACACAGTAAATTATTAAGTCAGAGAAGTCAAAAATTGAAGAGGCCTCACTGCATTTATGCTTAGCATATATACACTACAGCTCAAAGGAATTGTCATCGGGAAAGGGAAAAGGAAGAAAGGTGCTTTAGCCTAAAAAGCATCATGTTTCATGCTGAACTGGACAAAATATACCACGGTTTAAAACTGCGGCTCCTTCCCTTTCCCTTTCCCGATGACAATTCCTTTGAGCTGGAGTGTACATACATACAAGATATTTGTAGAGAGCAATCTGGAATTCACTTCTTCCTCTTCCAGTATCTAACTTCAACTCTTTCCTTCTGATCTTTTCCCCTTCTACTATATAGCCACATGACAATCAATTGGAATTGGGGATGTGGTGTACTGGGGTAACATATAAATTTAGGATATGGGAGAAGCTAGGGGTGTGGCCTCTGTCTGGTGGCTTGACCAAGAGACAGAGAGACAGTTCTGGGAAGTACATACACTACAGCTCAAAGGAATTGGCATAGGGAAAGGGAAGAAAGGGAAGGAGCCGCAGTTTTAAACTGCGGTATATTTTGTCCAGTTCAGCATGAAACACGATGCTTCAGCCTAAAAAGCATCATGTTTCATGCTGTACTGGACAAAATATACCGCGGTTTAAAAGTGGAGATGCATGGTCAATTAAGTGGTTAAGATGGTTTGGTGAAAGGATGAAGTGAAGGTGAAGGTAAAGACTTGTCCTGTGGTCTGAGCAGGAAGGATGAACTAGAGATTAATACAGATCAAACAGTGAATGGGGGCGAGGATAATGAATTCTCTACAAATGGTGGGAGTGGGGTATTATTGCAAATCACTACTATACAACAATATCCAGACACTCCATCTCTCAAGGAGTCCCTCAGGTGCCTGTACTTGGCCAAGTTTTATTCACTCTCTAGTTACATGTTCATACATCTCTAGAGATGGAGACCTGCAATTATGCCCCTTAGAGTATTACAAATGTTGAATTATTATTATTATTATTAGTAGTAGTAGTAGTAGTACAACTACTACTACTAGTAGTAGTAGTAGTAGAAGTTGTAGTAGTAGTAGTAGTAGTAGTACTACTATACTAGTACTAGTAGAAGTAGTAGTAGTAGTACTAGTACTAGTAGAAGTAGTAGTAGTAGTAGTAGTAGTAGTAGTAGTAGTAGTAGTAGTAGTAGTAGTAGTAATAGTAGTAGTAGTAGTAGTAGAAGAAGTAGTAGTAGTAGTAGTAGTAGTAGTAGTAGTAGTAGTAGTAGTAGTAGTACTAGAAGAAGTATTAGTAGTAGTAGTAGTAGCAGTAGTAGTAGTAGTAGTAGTAGTAGTAGTAGTAGTAGTAGTAGAAGTAGTAGTAGCAGTAGTAGTAGTAGTAGTAGTAGTAGTACTAGTAGAAGTAGTAGTAGTAGTAGTACTAGTACTAGTAGAAGTAGTAGTAGTAGTAGTAGTAGTAGTAGTAGTAGTAGTAGTAGTAGTAGTAGTAGTAGTAGAAGTAGTAGTAGTAGTAGTAGTAGTAGTAGTAGTAGTAGTAGTAGTAGTAGTAGTAGTAGTAGTATGTCACTGTCTATTCTGGGTGCGGGCTCAAAGGTTTTGTTTGAATTTCTATGCCTCCTCCACAATGTCAAGGTGTACATTAGGCAGGAGTAAATATTTTCTCCAGCGATCTGATGAAGATATTTTGTTCTGAGTGATTATGGCAATACATGTATTTGAGTGTTGTGCAGGAGGGCAAAGACTATGCATACTACATTCCCAGACCACTGAGTTAGGAACGTTTCTGTAGTCCTTAAATTGTTTTCCAACCATATCGTGTAGTCCATAGATTGCTCCTAGTAAGAAAAAGAATGGAATCTTTGTAATAATGATTACAATTGATTTATGGAATGTTCTTCTTCAATTGTATCTCAGTCTTGTATAGGTTTTCTCACATGCCTTGATGAACTTTCAATACTTCTCATCTGTTCTTTTAAAAAGTACTTGATCTCTACTTTTACTTATCTTGCACCACATTCATTCCAAAGTATTGCAGTAGTTTGATTTGTACATTTTCACAGCAACACATTAAATGCAATTATTGTTAGCACATTCCAATTAATTGGGTACTTTGTGTGTTTTACCCCCAAACACGCACACATCCAGGTATTGATCCAGAAGAGGACCCATCAACAATCTTGCAGGAGCCAGAAGCCGTTTCTGATGATATCCCATCCCTTGGACTGGACACCTCCCCAGCTGATGAGTCCACACCTTACGATGCCTATCTCTCCAGGCCTGGACCAAACGAGTCTGGACTAAGCGATAGTCCAGAGTCTGGTCCCGAGGGTGGGCCCTACTCCGAGGACCATGTCCGCCCTGATGGGGTGGGATTTGTGCCTAAAGAGGAACTCCTCCAGAGTCTTGCTCTGGACCTTGATATCGGACCAGATGACAGCGACATGGTCAAGATCATGAAGCTGATGCTGCAGGACTCGCTGTCCGTGGTGGTGAGATAGTTCTTTAGAAAGTTTCTTCATCTTACTGTTGTATGTGTACATGCATAGTGAAAAGACATTGAAACCTGTGTTGTAGCTAAGAGTAGTAGTCCGTACTTTAAGAAGGTTGTTTTTTGTGATGATCGGACCACAAAATCGCCACAGAATTATATATTTACTTAACAAAACCTCTGTATTCTGTATTCTAGTCTGGATCCTAACCTAATATATTGTCAAGTTAAAGCTGCTCATTCATAAAAAAAAAAATGGAAATGAGTATCAAATTCCCTTTTTCTCGAAACATGGTATGGAAAAGTCCAAGAACATTGACATTTTTTACACATTTGAGACTGAAGGGCGCTAAAAAAAAAAAAGAATTGAAATTTGAAACATGATTCTGTTCCTTGATGTTGAATTCTGTAACATGCTCAGGTTTCTTTCAAAACAATTTATGGCAAGCTCAAAATGCATGTCAGCTGAGGAGCCTAAATTCATTTCTGAATATTTGTTGGACTCTGCATTATCTTGAATCCCTTTCTCTTGTATTTTTCTCGCTGGTACCTGTTCAGGTCAGTGACAATCTTGCCCTGTGGCTGAAGATAATTTAGTCCAGGGCCATGTTGCAAATAGGTTTTCAATTATTATAACTTACCATCAATGGCAACTACCATGGCATCAGATGCAAGATTAAGAGCTCATTGGCTGTTGTCATGGTAGTTATTATTAATGGTAAGGTTACAATAATTGAAAATCTATATGTGCATCATGGCCCTGAAATGCCAAAAACAAAACACCTGAAAGTAACAAGAGCCTATGTGAAGAAAAGAAGATTTTTTTTTTCTCAGAGGGTTTAATTCACAGCATGGGTCAATATGTTTGTTTCATGACAGCAAAGCCCTGTCTATTAATGCTCAATCATAACTTGACTTGCGATTGATGTCAATCGTAACTCTGTAAATCAAAAGTAGAGGGTTGGACTTGGGATCAGTCCAGATCAATCGCAACTCTTTATAAAATGGAGCCCAGGCCTGAAAACTACCCCTCAAATATGTGTTTGTTATTTCCACCTTGGTAAAGGTGGTGATCAACACGGACCAATTTAGATCAATCACAACTTGTTATAAGAATGTACCCAGGCCTGAAAACTAGCCCTCTATATGTTTGTTATTTCCATCTTGGTAAAGGTGGTGATCAACTTGGACCAATTCAGATCAATCGCAACTTGTTATAAACTCGGGCCCAGGCTTGAAAGTAGCCCTCAAGTAAATGTTTATTTCCGCTGAGTACAGGTGGTGACCAACAGGGATCAATTCACATCAATCGCAGCTCTTTATAAGAAGGAGCCCAAGCTTGAAAACTATCCCTCAGATATGTTTGTTATAATTTACACCTTGGTACAGGTGGTGATCAACATGGCCTTCTGCTGCCTGATTCTGCTTGGGAAGGCCATTCAGCATGTGGTCTTTGGAGACCTCAGAGTCATTGAGAGACAGGTAAGCTCCACACCAGCTCTCTATTCTGCATATTGGGGCAAGACATCCCATAATCAATTTAGTTCAATTCAATTTCAAATCTTGATTCATTTAACAAACAAAATAAAACAATTTGCATGAATAACAAATTCAAGGTATCACCAGAAAGCTGATGGCGTTTAATGTGTGACGACCTTTAACATACGGTTCGATACACATTAAATATATAGTCTATAATATAAATGACAGGCAGTTTAAGAACCAATGTACACAAATTACATAGGTACAAATTACATATGTACTTTAAAAATATATCAAAGAAGAACTTATACAAACATAAAACATACACACAAAACAAACAAACAAACAAACAAAACATAACCAAATGATTAACAGCTAGCGAATGATTAACAGCTAAAACAAGTGTTAAAAAGCTAAATATGCATAATGCACAATGCACCGCGCAGCCACATTCGGTTTTGCTATGTCCTCTTCCGATCTAGTGTACGAGTGTATGACACTGGAAGCAGATATGACTGCAACAAAGAATCTGGATGTCGCTATCTGGTGCACTAGTACGTAGTGAAAATGGTTTATTGGAGATGGTCATTGCACTGAGTAATTATGCGCAGAACTTTGTTTATTGGTCAGATTATTTCTACCATTGGTGAGATCCTAAAGGGAATCTTGATTTGGAGGATTTTTTTAGTTTTAGGCTTAGCAGCGCTCAGGAAAAAAACAAACTTAAAACATATTAAAATATATATTTATATTGTACAAATTGACATTGATGTTGTACTGTACACTACATGCATGAGATTCAACATAAAGTTAACATGCATTTTGCAGTCAGTGAATCTTGAAAATGAGGCATGCAAATTATGTATTGTGTACAGTGAAGAGATATGTATTATGTATGTAAATAGAATGATAACAATGTGGACATGAGTGTTTGAGTCTTGAAGCATTTACATCATAGTATGATATGCAAGTCTGACAGTTCTGACTCATGAGTGACTGGCATACATGTCCACATTTTATTAGCAATTAAAATTGAGATTATGTTACTGTGGCCAGATGCATGTACTTGTACAGTATAGTGTCATTTCCGTATGTAGTTTCACTGTGTGTAATGTAATCTAATGGAGATCAGTTAAGAAATACTAACTGGTTCTTATGTGATGGGGCTGCATATGTGTTTTAAGGGAGCAGCTACCATAAAAACGTTTGTTCCTAATGACAGGCTTTTTTTTATTGTAATGAAGTATGCAGAACACAGTGATCTGCATGTAAATTATGTTGATGTCCTTCAATGCAATGCTTGCCTGGTCAAGTATTGAATGCTCTATTAGTGCACAGATACTGGTGGTGGATAGTAAAAACAGTAAAGTTTTTCTATAGTGGGCTACATAAGCAATCAGGTACATTGTTATCATGGGCGAGTTCCTTTTACAGTCGCTGAACATGTATGTGAGCTACAATACATACTGTATGGGGTGGTAGTATCATCAATGAACTGTTTTTTTTTTTTTTGATGCTGCTGCTGGACATAACAACATACAACATACATTTTGATTTTCCAACAGCACATGTACACTATACATGGTGTGACTTGTTTGGGTCATAAATACCCAACAGCCTGCTAGTAAGGCTACCATTTTCTGTGCAAACAAGTCTTTTTTCCATGCATAAAACAATCCCTTTGAGAGGACTGAGACCATTAACCAATAAACAATAACTTTACATGTTCATTTTTGCTTATATAAATTTGTATTTTTCAGCATCTGCGAGACAAGCTGTGGAACTTCTCGTTCTACAAGCTGATCGTGGTGTTTGGCGTTCTCAATGTTCAGACTCTGGAAGAGCTGGTTCTGTGGCTCAGCTGGTTTGCAGTCCTGGCCTTTCTGCATGGCTTTGCTCAGCTCTCCAAGGACAGATATGAATATGTAAGTCAGCTTCCCTCATTCAGATGCCCTCCCGAAAAGTCACCCCAAATCCCGCTTCAATGACTACCATCCTTAGCCTCCCTAAATTATGACATTTGTACACTGCACTGATCACTACCATTGAATGCTAATTGATGAGAAATGTGTGTTAGTATTAGCATGTAAACTCAATTATGTTTTTTGCTACCAAATTCTATGCAAAAGGCAATGGCAAAGTAGGAGCAGCAAAATGTTTCCATTGGCATGTGCTGTGTACGCTGGAGGTCGCTGTAGCCAGCTAATAGGCAGTAACACTATCCATAAAATTAGATGTAAAACATAAGTATTTTTTAGTGAATAAAATATAATGTCAAAAAGATATATTTGAGCAGTTACATTTGTAGTAGTTTGTTGCCAATATGACAATTTAAATTTGATTTGTTGTTATTCCCCATAAAAAGAACATTGCGAAGGTTATAAACACGTCGCACCACAGCACTATAAACTCGAAACTAATGTGTGTACTGCACATGTACATGTACTATAAACTGAATCTTAAAGTGTCATGTCACGAGTCATGCCCATGACGCTAATCACTTGAAGCCTCCAAGTGGCTGGTAGTAATTAGAGTGTGGTACATTTAGATTATTGCATGTCATGTCAGGCTTCATCAGTGTCTTCATCAGAAGAAAAACAAAGCCCAGCAAACCATGAAGTGTAAACAAAACCAACCGAGGGCAGTTGGTCAGTATCTGTTTGCAAAATGGCAACGAAGTTAGTTCCTCAAGGCTGATTCATGTTTATTTATGATTGCTCTTTGCATGTACATGTGTGATCCAGTGGAAACTCTGTCTACACATGTATGATGGTAGAACAACATCTGTCACAAATGTTAGTGCATGATAACACTAAGTACATATAAACTCTATGCTAGTGTAATATGATCATTAGTAATTACATGTACATATATATTGTAGAACCTGCTTGTAAAAACATGAAATACATTTTACCATAATAAAGCAAGAACTTATTACCAGTATGTGAAATTATGGATGTTATGTGTTATTTAGATATTGTTTCAAATGTGGAAAAATCTGTGCTATGCACATTGTACACAATTAAAAATATACATTTTATACCATGTTTTTCTTTGTATTGGACCTAACTTGTCTAATAATTCTAAGAAGAATCAAAGAAATGGGTGAGTGACAGAATAGAATTATAAATATATTGATTAATGACCTGTGATAAAACCACACATGAAATTTCTAATAATTTAAAGAAGAATGGAGGAAATGGGATTGTGAAAGAATAGAATTAGAAATATATAATGATTATGATGACATTTTGATTTGATATGAATCCTTTTCAGTACCAACCAATCGTAGTCCTACATGTATGTACATTATAACCTTTTGTTGCGTGCGGGACAAATATGGTTAATGGTATCATGTCTGTTCTCTGTCAGCTGTCCTTTTCTCCGACCACGGCAACCAGGACACACAGCCTAGTGATTGGTCTGCTGACCCTGATCCTGGCAGTGACCGGTCTTCTCATGGTGGCCAGCTTCTATCTCTGCTACCACTTTGACTGGAACCTGCTCTTCTTCATGTTGGCAGAGGTCAGTTAGATTTTGTTGTTAAAGGGAATATGAGGATTTGTGATTTAATCACTAATTACTCCAGATATGGATCATTTATAATAACTTTCAGAAAGTTTCTAAAATGGACAATACATGAATTTAAGACCATTGGCAAGAAGATTGCTCACGATCACCCTTTTAAAGGCTTTTTGTCTGCCCACTACAGTATAATCCCTTTAATATCACAAATATTGTCCCAACCCCGATTTCACAAGTAAGGGAAATTTCTCTTTAAGTTTGCCCTGAGTGCAGAGTACATTAGATATTTTGTGTTTGCTAATATCACAAATATTGTCCCAACCCCGATTTCACAAGTAAGGGAAACTTCGATTGAAGTGTGCCCAAGGTGCAGAGTGTGTGCAAAGTAAGTAAGCTATTTTGTGTTGTTAGTATCACAAATATTGTCCAAACCCTGATTTTACAAGTAAGGGAAGCTTCTCCCTATGTTTGCCCAGAGTGTGTACAGAGTATTTATGAGGTGGCTAGTGTCAGCTTTGACATATTAAAGCTATGCTAAAATAGTCTCAGTACAGTAATTGTTGAGAGCTGTTATTAAGTAGTATTTTTCAGCATTGCAGCATGCATAACGTAAAGCTGCACCATGTTCTAAAGCGCCATCTGTTGCCCTTCTGTGAATTCAGGCAGTGCGGTAATCATTTTCTAAGATAGTAGTTAAAGGGATGATACATGTATTTAATTTTGAGAAGATTTTTTAACGTTAAAACATGGTAGGTGAATGTAATTGCAAGCTGTCAAGCCATATTCTCTACTTCTTGCTTGTACCCTGTACCTTACTCTCAACTACAGATTTTATGTAGGATGAGGATGAGATCATAAATTGCTTTACAGATGCCATTAATTCAATTCAGTTTGAATGCAAAATATCCTGATATAAGGCAACCACATGATGTTACTGATCGTTGAGCTATTTTTAAATATTATATATCAGTACACTCTCTCACCATGGAATCATTCAAAGAGCTTTTACTTCCATTCTCGTTTGAACTACACTACAGCTCAAAGGAATTGGCATAGGGAAAGGGAAAGGGAAGAAAGGAAAGGAGCCGCAGTTTTAAACCGCGGGATATTTTGTCCAGTTTAGCATGAAACGTGATGCTTTAGCCTACAAAGCATGTTTCATTCTGAACTGGACAAAATATACGGCGGTTTACAACCGCAGCTCCTTCCCTTTCATCCCTTTCCCTTTCCCTATGCCAATTCCTTTGAGCTGGAGTGTATGTTTAATGTGCATTTTCCCTATTTCTATTTTCAGTGTTTCTTGGTCACAGTGAGAGCTATCTATGTTCTAGCAAGGTGAGTGAAGTATTCATAAAAAATAATCCATTTGTGATTTCATGTCTTCCAGTTTAGATGACAGTAACAGATATTACCAACAGTCGGTATAATCCATTGTAAGGAGCTTATAAACAATGGCACCAGCTTTTGAGCAACAGCCATAATTCAGCCACGTATTTGTATCAAATTTCAGGGGTTTTTTGTGTCATCAAGCTCATTTAACATGATGTTCAGACCAAGGATGAAATTGTAAATGATGGCCCTATGCCTATACATAAAGTTGTGTTACACCAAAGTATCTAAGAATATCATGTTTAAGAATTCCCACAAAATTATGGAACTCAAAAATGACTTCCTATTGGATGACTTTGACCACCATAATCTAAGTGATTGACATAAAGTCATGCTGTTATCATGGAACACGCGGCTTGTTTGCACATCTGCACGATTGGCGGAGCGGCATACCTGCACATTTGCACAAATGCACACAAGTTTACTCTGTTGTTACATGTGAGTTCGAAGTAGAAGAAAATAAAGACTAAACCAATAGAGATTTTAAACACAAGCGACCACCATTGAAAAAAGGGATTACTGCCTCTAGAGTGGTCACTTCCTGCTTATTGTGAGTGAGCCCTCATTCATTGTTACACCATTTCCAGTTTATATCAACAAGAATGGGGTTACTGGTATCAATAGAAAGCTAATTTTATGACCTAAATAACTTTATTGCAACTGAAACATGTATAGCAAGTACAACAAAATGAAGAATGATATGCTGATGTCATAAGTTAAATGTTTCCTCTAGTCTACAAGCAGTGATAAGTAGCATTAATGTTAGTGTAGTTCATCATTTCAAAACTTGAAACAAATTACATGATCAGAAAGAGCATTAATTTTTCTCCATATTTTTCTGCAGAAGAAACACACTACTTGAATATGACCAATGATGTAATGACACATAAACCGGTATTTGCTTTTTAAGATGAAATTATCTTGATGTCCTGATCACATTTTCCGTAAGTCTCTTCTTTCCCGTATTTGATATTTAAACCTTTCACAAATATGAGCTTGGATGTCAAGCTGTAATGTAGCCTATTCATTCACTAACCCACACACATTTCTAGGGTCTTCGCCTCTTTGGGTGTCTTGAATACATGAAGTATGAACACCATGTGCAAACAAAAAAAGACAAATACATTTGTCTGTAAATATCGCACAATAGTACTTGCAAATCTGATTTTGCTTCCACAAATGACTCCTTTTTACTACACACAAAGCCAGTGTAAATACGTAGTCCCCAGAATGTTTTCTGTGAGTGTCTCTTGGAAGAGATAAAAGATATCTTTCAAAAGAGTTACACCATTGAACTATCTAGAGCACTACCTTTCTCTGTGCAAATTCCAATGGAGGGTTGGCGCCACCCAGAAATGTACTGCTACAATAAAACCCTTTTGAAAGCAATTTCAATAACTTGTTGTGTGGGACAGGACTGGGAGATTCTCACAGACACAGTAGCTTCAGCAGTTTAACCCTTTGTGTGTGTGGCAACATGCAGCTCTATAGGGTTTGTGTGTATTAACAGTACCACAAATGCACCAATGGCATGTGAAGAGTTAAACAATCTTTGGGCATTTCCACAAGTTTGGTTAAAGTCATGTAACGTGAGTAACCAAAGCTTCTTTATTTGATTGAAAAAGAAGTTTCTGTGCTGAGGATATGATTGCGTGTCATGGAAAGGTGGACTGTTTGCTTCCTAAATAATTATTTACATAATTTCTGCAAAACTATAAGAGAATATGAAATAAAGAAGCTTTGCTTACTCACGTTACATGACTTTAACCAAACCTGTGGAATTGCCCCTTTATTGCTGTTGCTGTGACGTTAATAGAGACTCTACAGCTCCAGATTTCTGAATACAAAAGGCGGCCTTGTAGCTGAGATTGCTTCATGCTGTTATGTGTTCTTTGATCCCTACGGTTCATTCAGGATGTAAAACTAAAGATTGGTTTACTCTTCCAACACTACAATGAGATAGCAATCATAATTGTACGAAGGCATTTATGTACCCCTCATAGAAATATAATAAATGAACAGTTGTCTCTCATGAAAGAGTCAGTGCCACTGATTTGTTAAAATCCTCATTATCATTGACTAGGAGTCACATAGGTCATGGGTCTGTCTCAGAAATCTATGTAAAATCCTATTCCCACAGTTTTCAAGGGCTTTAAATGCAACTTCGTCCAACTGCCCAAGAAGATATTTGATCATTGAATTTGCCCAATGAACTGTCTCTTTTGAACATATTTCGTAGAAGCTAGTCTAAAAGAAATCTGTTATTTAGAATTTAGATAAAAAAAGTTAAAGATGATGCTGGATTTGTACAGATTCTGATATTTAAGATCTTTCAAGTTAATTAATCTTCAAATAAGATAATGCATACAGATTGTCTGTAAAGATGATAATGTGTTTGTAAAAAATATTATGCATCCGTAAAGATAATACATCTTTCGAGATAACAATACATATTTAAAAATATATCATATAGACTAAATATGATAATGTATTTATAATGATGTATTTGTAAAGATGACAATGTATTTCTAAAGATCACAATTCATCTCTTAAGAGGTATCTGTAAAAAATAGAATGCATCTGTAAAGATAATGTATCTGTAAAGTTGATAATGTATTTGTAAAAGACCATAATGCATTTGTAGAGATAATATATCTGTAAAGATGACCATGTATATATAAAACTGGTAATGTATCTGTTAAGATGACAGTGTATGTGTCAAGATGGTAATGTATCTGTAAATATAATAATGTACATGCATATGTAAAGATCATTATTACCCTGTAATGATAATATATCTGTAATGATCATAATGCATCTGTAGGTATACGATCCATCTGTACGACCTGCACCATGAAGGAGTATGGGAGAACCGAGGCAGTCTCATCTACCACACCGAGCTGGTGCTGGAGCTTGTCACCCTCTCTCTGGATTTTGTGCACCATCTCCACATGCTGGTAATTACTCATTACTCATTTTTATGATTTATAGGAAGCAACAGCTACTTTGTTCTACACATTGTACACATTTTGTGCTTTAACCTTTGAGCAGCTCTTGTCATCACTATTCCAAAAGAATTTTCCCAACAATCTTCTTCAGGAGTGTAATCATATATCAGACCAAATGTGATATAAAGTGATATTTCGCATAGGTTTGTGTTAAAAATGCTGCTGTTCTTATACTGATCTATATCACTGTCAGTTGTGCCTTCTAGGCTTTGGCTTGATCATATTGTTATTGAAACTATTCAAAACACATATTTGAAGCAACAAAATCAGAAAAATAGAGAAAACATTATGGAAAAAACAATAGAATACATAGGAAATTCAAAACAACAATTAAAAAACAAATGTGATATATGATATTGTTGATATTGCTCCTCAGCATATCAAATTGAAAATGTCTTTTTTTTAATGAAATATGAATAAATTGTTAAAAAATGCATCTAATTTGCATAAATAGTAATTTACACAAAGGTGAATATGATTTCCTTTAAAAAAATGCAGCTGCATCATTCTTAACATAAATTCCTTTATTTCCATGCTAAATATAACCTTCCGTGGCCGAAATATTAAGGGAGGGGGGGGGGGTGAAGATGACCACCCTCCACCCCCCCCCCCCCCACCCCCCCTCCCCCATTCAAAACTTGACTTCAAAATGCCTAGTCAAAATAGGGTTAAACATTGTTTTTCATTGAAACGTGTTACGCATGTCTGGCCTGATCTGCATCTCATTATACCATAGTTGATAACAAGTCTGTTCATGTCTTGCCCTGTCCTCCTTGCCTACCTGCAGCTGTGGGTGAATGTGTTCCTGTCCATGGCTAGTTTGCTCATCTGCATGCAGCTCAGGCATCTGTACTACGAGATCCAGCGCAGGGTGCAGCGACACAGGAACTACAGGAGAGTTGTGGCCAACATGGAAGCAAGGTACGAGTGTATGATCTAGCATTGCAAATATTGATTGTTTTAGGAGATAATATATATTCAAAGACCCTTTGCCTGTAAGGACCACTCAACTTGAATCCCTTCACAGCAGTTGCATATAATGGTTCCCTTCTTTCTTTTTCCTGTGGCGTGGTCTTTATAGATATGTTTGACTGTATATTACTCTAGAGCTCATCTCCAAAACCTTGAAACTACCCTTTAAAGTTCAGTCGAATTAACAAAGATCCTGTACATTAACCCTTACCCTAATCCTTCACATCAAACCTCAAACTGGATCTTAAAGACAGGGTGTTACATTTACAAAAGTCATGAAACTTGGCAGGAATCAGCAGTATACCCTAACAATAATGTGTATGAAATCTTACAAGCATTTTTAGGAAAAGTGAAAATTATTCTTTTTTACGTTTGAGCTGTAGTGAGCATAGTCTACATTCAGAATCGTATTGTCCCTCTCAGCACGCGATGCATTGATTTTTCCCTTTGAATGCATGGACTGTGGGGCGGACAGTGCAATGCAATGTGGTCTCCGGTCTCTAGGCTATACGTTTCAGACGACCAGCCCGAAACTTAGGGTAGTTCTGATACAGTATCTTCTTCCATTTTCCATGGTTTTTACAAAATCTTATCATTAGCCCCATTTACGCTTGCTAAGATCATGATTTTTAAAATTGTGATTTTTTGTCCCCCCATTTACACTTGCCCCCCAAAACCGCGATCTTAAACATCGCATATTTTTGATAGGTACTGCGCATGTCCACAAGTCATCCAAAGGAGACCGGCACGCTGCATGGTTCTTATGATGTCATAAGTGGAGCGTCATTGTCATTACGCATTGTTAAATGCGGGCATAATTTTACAGAGAAAGAACAAAGTCAAACCACCGGGAGTGCTGCAAGTCACGTGGCAAAAAAATCATGATTTTTCTACGCTCACGATTTACACTGGCAAACATCGCGATTTTTCACACTAAGTTTAAAAAAATCACACTCCGGGGAGTGATTTTTCTAGCGGGATGTTTTGGTTGTTTGGGTGAAATTTGCCTAGCAACTTACACCCAAAGATCGAGATCTTAGAAAAATCGTGATTTTTGCTGGCCAGTGTAAATGGGCCTATTTTGTCTTGTAAAAGGGACACCCTGTCTTTAACCCTAACCGTACCCCCTTAGTATTAGCTTGTGCTTATATATGAAATGGGAGTTGACCAAACAGCCAGTTGCCTTTTGAGGCTAGTTATTATGATTTTCACTAATTAATACCTTAATGGCGCCCTATAACAAATGTTATACTTATTCATAATGTGTCATCTCTTGTACATGCAGCGGATTACGCAGGAGTTGCGCTTCTCATTATCTGGGTGCAGAAAAGCCAAACGTGGGCACCGTAAAGGAAGGGTTAAAGTTCTCATGTTTGATTGTGCCATTCTCTCTTCAGGTTCCCGCGAGCCACGGATGAGGAGCTGGTAGTGAACAATGATGACTGTGCTATCTGCTGGGAGGAACTCAAAGGGGCCCGCAAGCTACCCTGTGGACACCTCTTCCATGAGTAAGACTCCCTCTGGGAAAGGCCATCAGATACTGGACAAATTTCAATATTTAAAATGCTTATATACTAGGCAACAGAGCTTTTGTGTAAAAATTACATACTTTTGCCATGATGTCTCAATCATAAGGGCATATGAAGTGCGATGTTATTTTGCACAAATAAAAAAAATGGAATTATACAGCACACAACATATGAGAGTGACAAGCTAGTGAAGTTACGAAATTAAAATTTTCAAGTCATAACTGTCTTATACTTTGATGGATTTTCAGTCGTTGACAAACCTTCACTAATATAGCATAGTACTTCCATTTTTCTGCTACACTCCAGCTCAAAGGAATTGGCAAAGGGAAAGGGAAAGGGAAGAAAGGGAAGATCAGCATGAAACATGATGCTTTTTAGGCTAAAGCATCGCATTTCATGCTGAACTAGACAAGATATACCACGGTTTACAACTGCGGCTCCTTCCCTTTCTGCCCTTTCCCTTTCCCTCTGCCAATTCCTTTGAGCTGTAGTGTATATTGAAAACCAATGTAATTTCATGGTAGACTCTCCCTTGAGTTACTTATTTTTATATGCTCCGTAGCTGATGTGTACTATGGGCTTACACCAAAATATGCTTCATCTTTATCACAATGGATGTACCAGCAAAAGGTAGTAATCATATTTTTTATGTAACTTCTCTTTCCACAGTGCCTGCCTGCGCTCCTGGCTGGAACATGAGACGTCATGCCCGACATGTCGCCAATCCTTGAACATCCAGACAGCGCCATCCATCCACCACCCCACCCCAGGGAGGGTGCCAGGGGCGGGAGGGCGACCCAACCCTGCTGCCATGATGGGCGGGGGTGAGGCTAGACCCAACCAGCCCCTCAACCTCAGAAACCACTTCTTCCACTTTGATGGTAAGACGTCAACAAGACGTCGGTGTGTGCCAAAAAAAATGCTGCTCCAGGGAATTTGTGTGTATTCGTGGCAAAATCATCTCTTGTATGGGCTTTAATTTTTGTAAGGGTTTTAGTTTTGCGAACCCAAAAGGCAAGAAAATGTAGTTCTAAGTTTCTGCGCGATTCAGACATTATCATGCTGGGCCAAAAAAAGGTGGCCGACCTCGCAAGACACAGCGTGTCAGTCAATATTTGTCACTGCTCTTAGCAACCATCTCATCGATCACTGTAAACAAAGGTGGACTGCCATAATGCATATTCATGAAGTTTTAGCTCTTCCTATTTTTTTTTATTCCATGCATGGGTGACGGACTTTCTTACTTCCTACGAAGTGCCAAAGGGTTAATATTTTGGGGTTTTCTGTTCATCAGTCCATACACATTCCAACCAAACTAGTAAAGTATCACATTATTATTGTTAATATTGCCCACACTATTGTGGACTTTTCTTGACTATGTCTTTGTGTTGTGTTTGGCGCCCTCACAGGTTCGCGTATCTTCAGTTGGCTGCCCAGCTTCTCAGTGGAGGTCACCCATACTCAGGTGCTGAGGGCCGCTCAGGCAGCACACACATCACAACTGGATAACATGGTGAGTAGAGAAGTGGGGAAACTAGGGGGGGGTGAGGGGAGAGCGTAGGGGGGGGGGCGGGGGTGGGGAGGGGATGGTAGAGGGGGGGTTCTCAGGCAGCACACACATCACAACTGGATAACATGGTGAGTAGAGAAGGAGGAAATTAGGGGGAGTGAGGGGAGAGCGCGGGAGGGGGGGGGGGGGGTAGAGGGGGGATTCTCAGGCAGCACACACATCACAACTGGATAACATGGTGAGTAGAGAAGGGGGAAATTAGGGGGAGTGAGGGGAGAGCGTTGGGGGGGGGGGGGCGGGGGTGGGGAGGGGATGGTAGAGGGGGGGTTCTCAGGCAGCACACACATCACAACTGGATAACATGGTGAGTAGAGAAGGGGGAAACTAGGGGGAGTGAGGGGAGAGCGTGGGGGGGGGGGGGTGGTAGAGGGGGGAGTGATTCTCCGACAGCACAAACATCACAACTGGATAACATGGTGAGTAGAGAAGGGGGAAACTAGGGGGAGTGAGGGGAGAGCGCGGGAGGGTGGGGGGGGATTCTCAGGCAGCACACACATCACAACTGGATAACATGGTGAGTAGAGAAGGGGGAAACTAGGGGGAGCGAGGGGAGAGCGTGGGGGGGGGGATGGTAGAGGGGGGAGTGATTCTCCGACAGCACAAACATCACAACTGGATAACATGGTGAGTAGAGAAGGGGGAAACTAGGGGGAGTGAGGGGAGAGCGCGGGAGGGTGGGGGGGGGATTCTCAGGCAGCACACACATCACAACTGGATAACATGGTGAGTAGAGAAGGGGGAAACTAGGGGGAGCGAGGGGAGAGCGTGGGGGGTAGAGGGGGGATTCTCAGGCAGCACACACATCACAACTGGATAACATGGTGAGTAGAGAAGGGGGCAACTAGGGGGAGTGAGGAGAGAGTGCGGGGGGGGGGGGGCGGGGGGTGGTAGAGGGGGGATTCTCAAGCAGCACACATCACAACTGGATAACATGGTGAGTAGAGAAGGGGGCAACTAGGGAGAGTGAGGAGAGAGCGCGGAGGGTGGGGGGGGGGGGGGTAGAGGGGGGATTCTCAGGCAGCACACACATCACAACTGGATAACATGGTGAGTAGAGAAGGGGGAAACTAGGGGGAGCGAGGGGAGAGCGTGGGGGGGGGGTGAGAGGATGGTAGAGTGGGGATTCTCAGGCAGCACACACATTACAGCTTGATAATATTGTAAGGCGAGGAGGAGGAAGCCAGACAGAGGGGGTAAGGTAGGGGAGGGCAGAGGAAGGTTGAGGGCAGAGGAGGGGAGTGTAGTGGAAGGGGGAGGAGAGGGGAGGGGGAGGGGACGGGAGGGGACGGGAGGGGACGGGAGGGGATGGGAGGGGACGGGAGGGGACGGGAGGGGAAGGGAAGGGAGGGAAGGGGAGGGGAGGGGATTGGCAGGGGGAGGGGAGAGGGAGGAGAGAGAAGGGGGATTCTCAGGCAGCACACACACTTCCCAGCTTTTAAACTTAGTGAGTAGAAAGGGAGCAGTTTGAGTTTTAACAGTACCTGCAAAAGAAAAGGAGGAGAAGAATAAAAAGAAGATGGAAATGAAGAAGGGAGAACGAAGGAGGAGGAGGGGGATATTCATATTTACCCAATCTAGTATCAAGTGTTGGTTCCCTGTTTGTTTTTTTTCCTTCTTATTAGTATACAACCAAAAGAATTACTATACTGTACATGTCGACATTGAGAATTTGATGACATCTGTGTCATATGTTCTTTATGAATATGTCAGAATCTACAACAGACTAGACACATTGTTCCACCCTGGCATCTAGTATAGGCTCGGTAAAGTTCTTCTTGTCATATGAATTTCCTAGTCAGGAGTGGCAAGACAGTCATATAATACACCCACTACAGAACCAGGGACCCAATGGCAGCTATGTTGTTTTTTTAACTGAAGAGAACTGAACATGGATTGGATGTAAATCTAATCCACTGTTTGAGCAAGGATTTGACGTAATGCTTACCCTCCGTTGTATTTTTCTTTCCAGGCGAGGCAAGTGAGCCAGATGTTTACCAACGTGCCCTACCGCGCCATCCTAGATGACCTCCGCATCACTAGGTCTGTGGAGGTCACGGTGGATAACATTTTGGATGGACGACTCGTAAGTCTGGTTTCTCCTTCCTTGAGGAAATTTTCAATAACCTGAACTTAAATACTTCCATGCATTTTTATTGTAAGATATTTGTAAGTGACAAACTTGCATTCTTCACAAGAATTCAAACGTAAGGGGATTAAGTGTGCTTTAGTTTAATAAAACTACAGAGGACAAAAATATTCCCTGTTGCCAAGGTAAAGGAGAGGGCACATTCCAACATGTGTAGGTTTTTATTCTTTATGTTAAATGTCTAATTTGCTTACCGTAAGTGTTGGGAATGTAATAGCAAGGTGATGCTCTGATTGATGCGATATAGAGATTCATGTAAATTTAATTAAATATGTTCTTAAATTTTACTGTGTGTCTTATTGATTATTTTCACCATCAAAACACATAAATATCATTAAACTGCATTTTGTGTAGCACACAAGGGTCAAAGTGCTTATCTACATCATGACTATCTTTGCACCTTGCAGGCCTCTCTAGGAATGGGTGGAGACAACGCTACTCCTGAAGACACCCAAGATGCCCCCCCTACTGACACCTTCCCCGCCTTCCATGCGCCCCCTCACACCCCCGGGGCTGAGGATGAGGGGGGCCTGCTATACCGCCAGACCAGGCAGCCAGGCCTGGGGGAGGAGGGGGCAATGGGTGGGGAGGGCAGCAGCGGGGTAGGGGATGGGGCTGGGGAGGCAGAGAGAGCAATGGAAGGATCTGAGGATAATGCTGCCAATTGGAACCGGCCTGATAGTGGGTGAGTACGGGCCATATCATTGTTACATAATCATAGCCTGGTTTCTACACTTTTCAACATTTCTGATCCATATTGAAAAATTGAATCTAGTGCTCTAACACGAGTCAATTTATCATTCATTATAGATTACGATTGATCATTATCCTATTTTCTCATCCGGAGAAGAAAAATAAAAAAAAGATTAGTTCGCTGCAGCCAGACCCCGTTAGTGAATCGCTTGGTTTAGAAATGCCAAACAACTTGGAAGCGATGCTATAAAAAAGCAAAATTCATTATATTTAAGAAATCACACATATCATGTTTGTTGTTGTTGCGAGTAGGCTGCCAACAAAACAGTGTTTTCCCTGATGAGGTTACTATGCGTATGGAACATTTTTGATAATTGTCTTGATAATGAGAAATTGTAATGATGCTCATAGTGATGATAGAAATGAGGCCTGATAGTCGTCTTCAATTTCCTCATCAATATCACAGTCATCGTCATCATTTTTTGTGTAATTTCACAAGTTGAAGGATGAGTTATTACACAATAGGCTTTCTTCATCAATATCACAGTCATCGTCATCATTTTTTGTGTAATTTCACAAGTTGAAGGATGAGTTATTACACAACAGGCAAATCCGAACTGTTTTCCTTTCTTGTTTCAGTTTGCCCAGAGAAGGTGTGTCTTCAGAGAGTACTGACTCAGAGCTGAGCGGGGGCTTCCCCAGCTACTCCAGTCGATTCTCCAAGTCCTCCTCCGAGAGAGAAACCAGCCTCAGACAGCGCAAAGAGAAGCTCTTACAGCTAGCAAGGAGGTAAGAATAACAGAGTCTCAGATGCTAGAATAGAGATATGGGGGTGTTTCACCATGCTGTTTAAAGCTACGCACAATTGATGACTTGTTCTTGTGCTAATGGAGATACCACAATTTGATTTGGAATGAATAAAACGAACTTGATCTTGAATTTGAAATTTGACAAATCATAAACTTTATATTCAGGCATTTGTTAACAAGATTTCAATTTGTAAAGATCAGATTTCAGTTGTAGCTGATGGGAATCATCAAAATGAATTACTGCAGTATCATGATTTGCAGCTGGTTTATATCCTGATTTGCAGCTGGTTTATATCCTGGGTTATACAGAACAAGGTTGTTAACCCTCTCAGCACCAAGCGCTGACATATCCATATCACTAGTAATTCAATTTCATGTCTATGGGACCGAGAGAATTAATCGTGTTCTTTGTTTCTCTTCACATTGTAGAAAATTCCAGGATCGACAGCTGAAGGAGTCCCAAGCTCACAGCCAGAGTGCCTCTTCCTCACACAATCAGCCGTTACCATCCTCATCAGTATCCTCCTCCTCGTCCTCATCCCTTTCATCATCCACGATGCCTTCCACATCGTCCACCGTCCCACGTGGGTCTCTAGGGGAGCGTCTCAGCATGCTGCGGCAACCGCGGCCGGGATTGGGCGTCCACCAGGGGGTACTGTTCTCCACCCCTGCTCCCGGTCCCCAGGTGGAGGTGGAGGGGGAGATGGAGCAAGGGGGAGCCCAAGGAACTCAGGGGGAGAGGCAGAGGGTGCGAGCAGCAGCGCTGGAGGCAGCCCTCCGCCGGCTCCAGCAACAGCAGCGACCGCTTTGAACCAAGCTCCGCTGAGCAGACGCCGCACCATTTTCACTCATAGTCCTACCTTTGATCTCAGGTGCGGGTTTGTGGCTGTTGCTGGTCACATATTCCTTCTCACCGGCATCCTCCCTCCATAGAGTGCTCTTGATATACCAAGGCCCTCGGCTGCTTCACTGGAGGGGAGAAGCCCTTGGAGGAATGCCCGGCATTAGGTCACATGATAATGAGCCATAGTAGCAAACTATTCCTCTGGGAATGCACCTTAACTCTCTCATTACCATTGGCATGCAGATGTGTAGCAAGCCTATGGGGTTTTTCAAGATCTGGTAATGCAAGTGTTTAGAGGTCTTGGCTGTCAGGGCTGGTTTATATCCATGAGAGGATTTCCCTGACAGTTGTTGTGTGTTTGATTCTCACATACAGTACATGTGAGGGGTTCCTGCATTCACGGCATAGCACAAGAAGTTTGGCCAACCACTAGCATATCCAGGCAGACATCACGGAGCATGAAAAAATCAATGAAAAAATTATGCACACAATTTGAGTTTTCTTTAGGGTTTATATGTTTTACCATACTGTAGACAGATCGAAAGCATCAAAAGCCATTTGAATAAGATATCACTCCAGCTTGTTCACCACTTCATTCTAGTATTAACAATTTGCATTCATATTTACCATTTGGTAACATTGTGTATAATTTAACTGTGATGTTTTCCAAATATTTCTGAATATTTTAAGGTCAGGAAACAAGAATGTACAAAGTACTTTGCTGAGGCGATCTGCTTTATGTACAGCTCTGGTAATATATATTTGTATATATGTATGAACAATTGAAGATAATATATTTTTTGTGAGGTTTGTATGAAATGATTCATCAGTTTGCATGCAAACTGGATTGTTGAAAGTGTTTTATAGAGTATCTTTTTTCTTTATGAAAAAATAAAATCATGTCTTAGGGATATAAAGTTTACTGAGCATAGAAGTCTTGCATGTAAAATCATTTTGAGGTGTGTGGCAACTTTGGAGATTTATTTGATTTACTCGCACAAGCAGATAGTTTTCACTTCAAATTGAGCAAATGAATGGCATTCTATAAACTCTAAGAGAAGTTCAAAATATGCTATCACTGATATTTTCTCATCATATCTGCTGTTAACTTTATACCATTTTGCCTCACAGCATGCTGGCAATTCCACCAAAAATTGTAACTAATGTTGAAATATTGAGTTCAAATTACACTTAAATGTTATGAAAGCATTTTTGTATACTGTACTGATGGATCACCACTTGTCATCAGAAAGATTGCAAACATTTCATTCTTGATCATTACCTCGCTATTGTGATAACGTGTTTTTTTTTTGTCCTTGTGTGAAGTATCAATCACATGAGCAGGTTGTTTATGTATATGTTTCAAAACTTGTAGATGATAATCATATTTTCAACTGAGCCTTATGAAACTTTATGATTATTTTTCTTGGTAATGGCTGTTAATCATCGAACCATTCATAATTTTAAGAATCAATTGTTTTTCTGTGTAAAAAAAATTAAGGGCTGATTGATGAGGCTTATAGAAAACAATATATTTTATTAATATTCTAATGTGAGACATTCTATACTATTATTAATATCATTTTCAATGCAATGCATGTGTAAACTTAGATTATGTAATGTTTATTTCATTAGATACAAAGTATGGTTTTTAATGCAATACTTATCAGTATGCATGTGTAATGTTCGATTATGTGAAGATTATGTTATGAGTACAGTATGATTTTCAATGCAATCGCTTTGTGAATGTAATGTTTACATCATTAGATATACAGTGTAGAGTACTGCTTCCTTGCTTATTCTTTGCAATAAATTGTCCTACCTTATATTATGGTTGATATGTTTATATAAGTGTGTATGTTTATGTTTGTTTATGTAATTGTGTGATATGTTATTACATGTACAACATGAGTGTTTTTCTTTCTTTTCCAGAGGTCTACAAGGATTTGTTTTGGACAATTTTGTTCGGGGAGGTATAACACTAATCCAGTTTTCTTTGTTTGGGTAACTTTACATGCAAAATGTCATTTGATTAATAAATTCATGTTTAATAATATTTGGTAATGTGAATATTAGGATTCGTCACTCTGATTCCACCACAGATGTCTGAACATTTGTGACTATTGTCAGAGAAGGCATTAGTTTGAGGGATGGTAATGTCTCTCTGTGTATTTTGTGTAAAGAGGACATGGTCTACTCACATCTAGGGGGTGTTTCACCAAGCTGTTTGTAAGCTACGAATGACTTTATGAATGACTGGTGACTCCTTCTTGTGCTAAATCACTTTCTCAATGATTTTTATTCCCATCAGCTTAAGTTCAAATCTGATCTTCATAAATGAAATTTTTTGTTGTTAACAAGTGTCTGAATACAAAGCTTATGGTTCGTCAAATTTGATTATGATCGGTGGAAATTAAGTCCCAATAGGAACAAAGTGTGGTATCGCATTTAGCACAGGGAGGGATCACCAGTCGTTCGTAAAGTCGTTTGTAGCTTAAGAACAGCTTGATGGAACACCCCCCTGCTTGAGTGTAGGGTAGCCCTTTTTACTTGACAAATGAAACTTGGCATAGAGCAGCCTGACATGTAGGAAATTTAAGTTTTAGCTTTACAAACCATTTAAGGAAAAGTGAAAAACTATCCTAGTTTATGTTTTTAAGACCCATTTCATGTACTGTAATGCACTAGTTGGTTTATCGGTCCGTGGGTCTCTGCTTGCCTGAACTCGTCACTGCGGTGCAGAGAGATGTGATGTGTGTTACAGTGATCTCCGGTCTTTAGGCTACTAGAGGAACTGCTCACGAACTGCTGGGTTTTGAATGACCTATCCAGATCAAATCAAATCAAATTCTAGCAATCAACATCATTCTACTTTTAGTCAGAGTCCAGCGCTAATATTGCAAGAGCCATATTTTAGGCAGAAAGTTCATATCCCGCAGTATTTACAACATTTTAAGTTTTTCTTAGCTGATAAGGGGCTATCCTACCTTTGATATAGACGGAAAGGTTTCACTATTTATGAAGTATTCCACCATTTGTGATGATCAAACCAATATCATCAAGTCACAGGTGCAACAGAATGCATTTTCGACATGTATTGATTCAGAGGTTTGCCTGGCGTATCGTCTATAAAGAGTTACCATGAAAAAATAAACATTAAAACTAAAAATAGTATACATGTGTGACAATATTCATGTGCTAGTATGCACAACACCATGTCTTTGTTTGAACACGTTTTAACAACCCTTTGCAGGTAAGCACAGGTAAGCACATGTTCAAATATGTCATGTATATCACATTTGTGTTACTTGGCCAGCCCAAAGTTTGACTTGGAAGTAAAATAGATGAAGTATTCAAATTGTTAATAAAAGTCAGCATTATATCTGATCTATTTGTGTTGGGTGTTATATCTTGTTGCTTGTACAAGTGAATGACAGAAGTTTGGATTTGAAATGTTTATAAATGTAGAATTTTCACAAGAGAGTCTAGCATTATTCGCTCCCTCTTTCTGCCTGGATGGCGTTACGTTTCTGAGTTGTTCATCTGTCCCTTCTGATCTCGTTTACGCGGTTACTAAACAAGTAATTGGCCAAATTTCATCAAACTTGGTTCAATGAGAGTATATGGTGGGACAATTATCTTGATTAGTGGTAGATTTTGGGCCATGTCATTCAAAGATTACAGGACAAGGTAAAATCCTAAGATTTTACTGTTTACATAACTCAAGAAATATTTACCAAAGATTACCAAACAAATTTAAATGATAATATATGGCAGGTCAATTTAGGTTTAACAATGTGGTCTTTACAAGCCTCGTACAATGATATATGAAGGGACAATTGGCCTAGTAGTTTAGGGGTCATACATGTATAAGTCAAAGGTCGCAGGTCAAGGTCAAATCCTAAAATGTAATTTTTTACCTTTCACAAGAAATAATACACTTTTGGTCCAGAATTAGTGCAAGTATTAAAACAAGGAGAAACAATGCAAATAATATATTTGTCAGTTTATAAAGAAAATTCTTTATTCATATCTGCTGAACATTTCAAGTCAGGCAATTGGTTTTTCACACATAAACAGGGCAGCATAAAGATGGATCAAATTTTCACAAAGATTTCATTGGCATAACATAAAACCCATTCATACATGTACAAAACTGTCAAAATGTACATAATTAAATAACATCACGTATTGTACACTTTGACAATGATATTCAAGTTTCATCAGCTATCAAATCATTTCTCTCTTCAGAATTTCATGAGTTTTCACTGACACTGACATAGGCATCAAATGTTTGCCTGTACAGAGAGGTCAAGAAAGTATTGGTCAACCAAGAATAATAGTTATTCGATCATAAGAAAACGTAATGACATAATGCTGAGAATTACAGTAATCTATTTCAAAAATATTGAGTGACATCCACATTGTTGGTAGTTATCAAAAGCAAATGTTGAAATCCCTTCAAACAATGTGGGTCCTACTAAAAGCCACAAGAGATCTTACCCAGAATTCTTCTAAAATACTGCCGGTAAATAACATCACTGAGAAGCCATTTTAGCAGGGATCTACGGTGTGTCTTTGGGTCTCCTGGTGAATTCTGCTCTTTTTGGCTGCTCTTGGTTAGCTATTCTGGTGTCTTGGCACAGTGGCTGCTCTTGGCGGCTCAGTGTAGGACCGGACGATTCGGTTTGGCACATGATAAAAAAGACTTGCACATGCTAGTCCATGATAAGCGTACACAAACGCAAGTTGCCAACAACGTTTGTGCATGGTATGCACACCATACAAAGTCAACGCTGGTGACAGAAAACTATATCTAGAGCTCTGTCAAAGCACTGTAAAAAAACACCTGCACCAATGATAAAGCAACTAAAGGAAACCAGTAGAATAAACAGGTTACACCCTTAATGCTGAAATAAATAGCCACATCAAAACAAAAATATTGCAACACCTTTTTCCTGTATGTCACTGAAGTAACCTGTATATTAACTTTCTACATACTTCCAGTTTTAATTTGTTTACTGCATGAATGCAAAATATTTTCAAGTATCGTTCAGGAAAGAGGCACATATTTTTGACTGGCTCTTTTGGAATATCTCTTGTTTCACGTTAAAGTTATGACAAGCATCTACATCTCACTGGTAGAACATTTTGCTCTCTGTTCATCATTGTCTCTAAAATGTTTAATACATAAATGAACAAGTAGGATTATCATCATAAAGTTTAGTCAGCCTTTCACTTTACAGTAGTTTATAGGGGACATAACGTTATAGCAAATAACATTACATAAATGACTAAAGAAATTTGATAGCAAGCAGACACTGCAGTATTGCCAAAATCTTGAATAACCCTACATCACATCTTCTTGACTTGATTTCTATCAAAAGCAGAAAAAAACAGAGCAGCTAACTGTTGTACGTTTGAGGAAAATTTAATAAATGACAAACTGGTTGTGAGCCTTTGAAAGTATAAACTGTTAAACATTTAGTATCACTACCTTACATTGCCAGTTATAATTAGGTGCAAATGATGAGAAAGGCATTGCTTTATTGATGCATCATGTATAGGGAAAGCAAGGCTACACAGTATTACAGTTACAATGGACATCTTACGCTTTGTGTGGACAGACAATTACACATACAATGTACCAGGTAATTACAGTAATTACAAGTACAGTTATGCAATTTATATATGTGACTCTATGGAAGAATGAAAGCTTTTACAGATAGTGATTGGAGTTTGAAGACAATTCTATCTTTCTTTCAATATGTAAAGGCCCAGTCACACCGCCAGAACTTTGCTGGAGCGTTCCTGGAGCGGTGAAACAAAAAAATTGTCACCGCTCGTCTCCGTTCACCACCGTTAAACAGAAGTTGGCCCCCGTTAAGGCAACGCTGTATACGCTCAGCCACCACTGATGGTCCCTCCTACAGCTCCGAAAGTGTCGAAATTCAGCCCCCTCTCCCTACCATTCATGGAACGCTCCAACACAGTTTGGGCGTTGTGACCGGGCCTTAACATTGTGCGCAATTTATTACCATTCAGCTTCTCTGAATTTTCAAATTTATTCAAATGAACTTTCTTCAGGGTTATATTCTTGTTTAATGCCATGCAGAAGAGTCTTCCAGCATTGATGGTGTCTTGAGACGTGCTTGTACGTTGAGGAAAAGAGTATATCAACATTGAGGTTGTCTTGAGATATGGTTGTAGTTTGAGGAAAAGAGTCTTTCAACATTGAGGTTGTCTTGAGATATGGTTGTACTTTGAGGAAAAGAGTCTTTCAACATTGAGGTTGTCTTGAGACATGGTTGTACTTTGAGGAGAAGAGACTCCTAATCAGTGTCATCTTGAGATGGTTGCACTATGAGGAGAAAAGTCTCTCAATATCGATGTCCTCTTGAGTGGTTGTCGTACTGACCATGCCCACTGAGCTGGCCGCATCGTCTGTTGACAGCTTGTGGGCACGGACAAGATGGGTCTTCAGATTGCCTGCAACACACAAGTGATATTTATCATCATTACATTATCAATATTACAAATTAAATACAAGATTATGAGAACGTTATGGATTCTTTCACTTACTGATGTACTGGAGAAAGCTGGTTAGGAATATGCCAGTACATGCGACTATTTCCTTTACAGGTGGTGAGTGATTGATGGAAACTATTCATTCAATTCAATTCTATTGTATTAACTGGCAAATACAGGGACTTCACAGTGTCAAACATCAAGATGTGTAGAAGGTTTACCTCAACTCTATAGGACCATGTAGGTATAAGATCAACTAGCTGAAGATCACATTGCAATCTCCCTAAACTAAAAGTTTGCTGTTTCTTTTCTTCATCCTGTTTTCAATCTTTTTTTTTTTTGTTAGCTTCAATACAATGATTGAGTACCTTGTATGATGTAGAACATATTTCACCCATAACTTGGTACTTAGGGACATAGTTCATGGGCACATGAAATGTATTAAAGGGTAAGTTGTGGTAATGATAACCAGTAGAGTTTTCATGGAAACAGTTTGCTCAGTGTATCATCCAGCATCAAACTCTGGGACCACTCAGAGTCAGATGCTTGACTGACCTACTGACTGTGACTAACTGACAGACTGACTAACCTTTTTGCGAGAAGGCGAGGTGGCAGTAAGGGCACTTGTGAGGGCGCTCTTTGGTGTGGACGTTCATGTGAATCTGGAGCGAGTTCTTCTGGCTGAAGGACTTGGGGCACTGTGGGCAGGAGTACGGCTTCTCACCTGCAGACAGAGCAATGAGGGACAATGTCAAAGTGTGTTCAGGCTAGATATGCTTTCTTCTCTCAACTCTTTGTGATATTTTAAACAAATAATACACTCAAATCCCGTAGAGCAGCCATTTTTATTTTGGCACACAAAAGATTAAGGATAAGAATTCCATTTCAACCACTCCATGGCTTGGTTACATCTTATATAACTTTGCAAACAACAATTGTCGCTTTGTCAAACAAACTTATTTCAATTTACATGTACTTGTGTATATAAATCTTTGCAGACACAAGTCTCCATCTTTGCTGAGACATCTTCGTGAACATTCATGGTTGCTATGTCAGAGAAATCTATTGTACTTGAATTGAGTGTAGAATGTTTGCCTGAGGTGCAAGCTATAAACTGCTAGAGAGTGGTTCATACTGGCTGAAATGTAGAAATCAATAGACAGGCAGACAGGAACAACACTTGAAGGTTGATATTGGCACCACTGCCGTGATCCCATTGATAGCTTTTCTATGTTGAGGGCACTACTGCAATGTCTCCAAGGAGTGATTTCTACATTGTTGTGTTGTGTTGTAATGTGAGATTTGATTGGCCAGTATCTTTGTGCATTACTGTGATCACACACATAAAGAAATATTGGACTATGGATATTGCCATATATTTGTTATTTGTAAACATAAAAAACACAATATTAGTGTCAGATCATAAGTTGGACATTAGGGTTACAGTACCCCTCAGACTACTATTAGTTTCTGTAGTCTTGTGGTAAAACCTAGATCAACTGTCTGCAAAGACCACCTGTCCATAATGACAACTCCTGTTTTCTTTGGAAGGTCTTATATAGACAGGTTTGACTGTACTCGTACAGGGAAAATACTACTACAAGAGAGGTGTGTTCTGCTGGCCAGACCTGTGTGTATCCTGGTGTGCCTGTCCAGCTGGCTGGGCTTGGCAAAGGTCTTGCCACAGGTGGAGCAGGCATGGCTGCCCCCGGTCTTGCGGTCCGCCCCCCTCCTCCGCTGCCCCGACTCCTCATGGGTGGTCATGTGATCCCTCAGGTGACCCGGCCGCTTGAAGGACTTGCCACAGACACGGCAGGCATGGGGGCGCAGCGACTTGTGCTTCTGCTGTTGATGCTGGCTCAGCTGCTGCATCTTGGTGAAAACCTGGTGGGGCAAATTTGGGTTTCTTCGATGTGTTGCCCTCGAGTTAAAATGTGGTGGTGGTGGCAGGGGTGGGATCAAGTTGTTTTCAACTGCTGTATTTTTATGAAACCTTTCAGAATAAACTTGTGGGCAAAAAGTTATTGCTTCAAAATTCAGAGCTACCAACATCAAAATTCAACAATCAGGAAGATTTGGGGCAATTTCATCAGAAATTAGGGAGATGTCTATCAAATGCATACAACCTAATGACCATAACCTATCAATAATCAGGGAGATTGGGTGCTGTGATGGAATCCAATGCAATAAATACTGGTCTACTTTCAGGGAGACTCCTGCGAAATCAGGGAGACTTAGCGGCTCTGATAATTCAAACATCTAAATTCTCTGAATAGATGCAAGCAGCAGGTGTTGCTGCATTTTGGTAGTGATTACAGGTGATAAAACGAATCATAAAAATTCTTTTCCTTTGTCCAATTTTGCTCCAACTTTTAACAATCCGCTCCTCCGATTTATATGGCTTTATTGAAATTTTCTTTTTCTATGGTTATAATCTCCTGTCTTTTTGAGTTAGCAATCAAAAGGAATAATTTTGTTCAACAACCAGCATAAAAGTTAGTAGACAGGAAGGGAATTCTCTCACCTCGTTGCAACCTTTCTCCGTGCAAGGGTAGATGGAGCCTATAGCTGCTGCAGCATCCTTGGCAGACATGACAGGCTTGTCCCTGAGGGTCCTGTGGCCTGCCATCATGGGTCCTGGCTCAGACATCCCGCTTCCCTCAGGCACAAACTCCATGTCCTCCTCATCGCTCTCCTCCTCTTCCATCTCCTCTTCCTCCTCGTCCCCTTCCTCCTCCTCTTCCTCGCTCTCTTCTTCTTGCATGGTCACCGCGCTGCCAACAAGGCCAGTCGTTTGCACATTTTCGTGCGAGGCTAAATTTGCCAGATCGACAACGTTGACCGTCACCGTTCCCGAAGGGCCTCCGAGCTCCGTGGTGGAAATGGTGACCTGTTCTTGCGTCTCTGCTACACTAGACACGGGGTTAAAGTCGGCAGGGTTCTGGAGACCTGACTGCTGAAGGATGATGTTTGGCTGCAGGGACATCTGATCCCCTGATAACGAGAGCTGGAAGGACTGACCCAGGTTGGATGTGTCTGGCTGAGTAGTGGGGGCCTCTGTCTGCACAAGTTGCGTGCCTTGATCAGATGTCTGAATGGTGTACAACTTATTGGTTGCTTCTCCCTGGGGCACGCTGTGCATTGCCTCTGCAATCGACATCTGCAGGCCAGACGCACTGAGGAAAGAAGCCACTGAGTTGGAAGCAACTGCCTGCTGAGCTGAAATCCCATCGGGGTTAGCGATGAATGTGGCCTGGTTTTGGATTGGTGGGATGAGGTTTTGGATGCCGGAGTTCTGTACAATGACTTGTTGTTGGTTTTGGTTGGAAGTTGTTGAGGAGGTGGTCTGTACATGAATGGCCTGCTGCTGACCTCCAACACCATCGATCCTGATCATCTGGGGCACCTGCTGGAGTGTGGAGGGGTCCATCTGGACCAGCAGGCCAGACCCAGTATCAATGCCACCCTGTATCCCATGTGCCATGTTGATCTCCTGTCCACCAATCAGAGACGACAGGTCTGGCTGAGCCAACTGAAGGCTGGCCTGCCCTAGGTTCAGCTCCCCGGTCTGCAGGGTGATAGCATTGTGCTGCTGTAGCTGCTGGATCTGTTGCAGCAGGCTAGGCTCGATCTGAACCGTGATGTTGTTGGCGTCCAAGCCGTGAATCTGCAGGTTCTGCCCAAGATTGGTGCCTGTCAGCTGCAGCTCTAATCCAGTCAACACTGCTGCAGCATCCCCAGCTGCCCCATCCTGCGCTCCGACAATCACCGTCTGTGGCTGATTCACACCATTCTGCTGTCCAGCAATGACTTGCAGGGAAGGTGCTTCGCTGACGGCCACCCCGTGTGAAACATGAATGTCCAATGAGGGTTGCGATGCAGCTTCTACATTTGTCTCAACAACTTGTTCAAGGATTGTATTCTCTTTGTTTATGGTTGTCACCCGCTCCACAGCCTTGCGTTTGCGTGCAGCAGCTGGTTTAAAGTGGTTCTCAATGTGCTGCTTTCTGGAGCCAGATGTCCTGAAGCGTTCATCGCAATGGGGGCACTTGAACGGCTTGGCTCCCGTATGAAGCCTCATGTGCACTTTCAAGCTCCCTAAAGTTGCAAAAGATGTCTTGCAAATGTGGCATACCTCCTGCTTACCACCTTTGTGTGTGCGAAGATGACAGACCAGGGTCGATTTCACAGCAAATGTTCTGTCGCACTCTGGACATTTGAATGGTTTCTCGCCAGTATGAGTCCTGATGTGCCTCACCAGATCACAAGGCTTCTTAAAACTCTTGGTGCAATGTATACACTTGTTTGGGTACTGCGGTCTCTTCCTGAGGACTTCTGCCTTGTTGAGAACCTCACTGACACGGTTCTTATCATTCACCATCTGCACAAGGATGCGCTCTGAGGTAGAGGCGTTTCTGGCAAGTGGCTTCTTCGCAATCTGTTGTGCTTCCTCTTCGTTGAACCTGATGACACTCCGAGGACGCTTCCCGCCGTCGGTGTCTTCCCCATCATCACTATCAGTGGCGTGATCCTTCATATGACGCTTTAGTTCGAGCTGCTTACGGAATGTTTCCCCACACAGCACACATCGATGAGGCCGCTGGTCCGTGTGTATATTCCGGTGTCTCACGAGGGAGCCATTCGTTGTGAAAGAAGTACTGCATATGTCGCACTTGTATCGCTTTGTGCTCGAGTGAGTCAGCAAATGGTTTCTGAGCGTGCTTGCTGACACAAAGGACCTGCCACAGCTCGTGCATTTACACGGCTTTTCTCCTGTATGCGATCGGATATGCTGTTTCAAGTGGCAGGATTTCTTGAAGCTCTTCTCGCACAAGGAGCACGTATATGACTTTCTCTCACTTTCTGAGTTTGTGTGCGCTGAGACACTGTTGTTAGGCTGTAAATGGACAGTTTCTCCTGCAGATGGAAGATCATCTTGTATGGGCTGGATGTTGGTTGCCTGAGAGAATAGTGATGCAGATTGACCAGTGATGGCCTCCAGCTGCTGCTGGATTTGCTGGGTCTGCAGACTGATCTGGTTCTCACCGGTGATATCCCCTTGACCGTTTGTAATGCTATCCAACGTTTGTTGACTGAAAGCCTGCGCGAAATTCTGTGCTAATCCCGTCTGCGCTAGGGCTTCTGGAGTCAGTCCTTCAGCTAGGAGATTATTCTGAGTCAGATTCTGTTGAGCCAGAGCTTGAGAAGCTAGGCTGGTTTCGTTCAAAGCTCCTGGAGCATGGAGCCCATCCTGAGTGACAGTCAACTGTCCCTGGGCCAATGCAAGGATGGAATTGGAGGCTTGTTCTAATGCCAAATCAGCCAAATTGGTCGCCTGCTCTACCATCATTTCCTGAACATGATTTGGATCATTTTCCATTGCCTCTTGCTGCTTCGCCTGCAGAGCAAGTTCCCTCTTGTGCATCTTCATATGCTTCTTACAGTTGACTGAAGTCTTGAAGGTCTTTTGGCAGTACGGACACATGAATGGGCGGGCATCTGTATGGGTTGACATGTGTCTTTTCAGGCTTCCATTAGTAGTAAACAGACAATCACATATGAAACACTTGTACGACTTGATTCCAATATGGGTCCTTTCGTGAGCTTTCAGGACACCTGAAGAGATGAAAGACCTCAGGCACGTCATACACTGATAGGGTCTCTCTCCTGTGTGGGATCGAACATGCTGCTTTAAATGGCTGGACTTCTTAAAACACTTTTGACAGAAAGAGCATTGATAAGGCCTGTCTGAGTTTGTGACCCCAGGCTGCAGTCCATCTGGGATGTAGTTGTTGTACATATTACTGTTCCTCCGCGGCTGCTGGATGAGACCGGTGTCTGTGATCAGAATAGGTTCCTGCAGAGGGATATCAGGGAGGTCCAGATCTGGCATCTTTCTGGAGCGAGCCTGGGGCAATCTGGACTTCCTAGGAGAAGAATCTTTGAAATGAGACATCATGTGCACTTTCCGCTGTCCAGTGGTTCTGAACTTCTTGTCACAATGCGGGCAGTCGAAGGGTTTGGCACCTGTGTGCAGTCTGAGATGGATCTTCAAACTTCCATGGGTTGCAAACATCTTAAAACAAACATTACACTTGTATTCCTTAATTCCAGCATGGGTCTTCATATGGCTCATGAGTGTGCTCTTGACAGTAAATGTCTTATCGCACTGAGTGCAGCTGTAAGGTTTCTCATTGGTGTGAATACGCACGTGTCTCACTAAGTCGCTGGGTTTCTTGAAGGTCTTTCCACAGTAGTTGCATGTGTGGACTCGAGATCCCTGAGGCTCGTCCCTCTTCACTGCCACCCTCCTTGAAAGAATCTCTGAGACGAACGAAAACAACTGAGCCAGCTGGTTGTTGGCCTGAGTACTTTGCTCTGTGGGCGGAGCAGCCGCGGCAGGAGGGGCAGGGGCAGCTGCTTCAGGAGCAACAGGAGGAGTAGGAGCAACCACAGGAGCAACCACAGGAGCAGCCACAGGAGTAGGAGCAGAAGCAGGAGTCTGGATTTCACTTTGGCCTTCACCAGCATTACCACTCACACCGCTGTTTTCCAGAGCCTGTTGTAAGATGTCTGTGTTGATACTGTTCCCTGACATGATCTCTTGAATCCTATCCAGCGTATCCCCCTCGCTGACATTCTGCTCCAGCATCACAATCAGTTGCTCCAGGGCACCAGCTAACGCACCCGTGTCAATGGTGCTGTCCAGCCAGTCCGCTCCCTCCTGGATAGCTGACAGGGCAGCCTTCAGTGACAGCAGTGGGCTGGACCCCTCCTCGCTATTGTGGAAGCGACTGATATGTGCATTCAAGCTGCTCATCTTGCGGAAGTTGCAGGAACAGTGCGGACACTCATGCCTCTGCTCAAGCTCGCTGTTGATCTCGTGGACCCTGACGATGTGAGCCCTCAGGTTGCCACGCTGGGCAAACTTCTGCCCGCAGAACTCGCAGGTGTGTGGCTTGGTCCCTGTGTGTTTGGTCATGTGGACATGGAGGGCGCCATTCTGGTTGAAGGCTTTGTCGCAGTGGGTACACTTGTAGGGCTTCTCCCCTGAAAAGTAATGTAGAGATGAATAAAATCATAAATCATCCATGGGTGATTAAACAGTCACCAATGAAGTGACATGTGCAATATAAACTTGTCAACATTTTTCAGAAATGGTCCGTTCATCAGCCTAATATTATCAGTTGAATATGTGTCATCTGAATAAAAATTTATCATCCGTCACAGGGTAATAATAGCAATAGCTGTAAATTGGAACATTAAATTATCAATTACCGTACAGCGAACAATAATTTGTTGAACATAAGTAACAGTTTGCATTTTGCATTCTACAAACAGCGTACAACCATGAAAGTAAAGTAATGAAAACTCTATGAACAGATACAGTCATCTTCTGTGTATTTTACTCACCAATTATCATTTAATTTAACTGAAAATGGAGGGTGGTAAGGGGGGACATTTTTAAGGAATCCATGAATATGCTGAATTAAGTAACTTAACCATCTGATTCTAAATAAAATCACTCATTAATATCATTGAACAATCATGAAAGTTTAAGAGTTAAGAACCTGAAATTTCTTAGGCAAACAAAGAGTTCTTTAATTGATTTTTATGACTGCCAAAACAGTTATATGTAAAAACCTGATGGAAATTCCCTCATCTTGTCCTTTAACAAATGAACTTTGCCTCACAGAATCAAAATTGGATTTTAGTGGTTGGACAAGGTCACAAATGGCCCTTTCAGCATTGGCATACTCCCTCACCTGTGTGTATACGGGTGTGTCTCTCTAGCTGGCTGGGTTTGGGGAAGGACTTGCCACAGTAGACACAGCCATGGTGGAAGCGGGACCTGTCCAGCTTCCGGCGCACAAACTTGGTGTTTAGGACTGCAGCTCTGCAGGGAGTACAGGGAGAAAAGAACATGTGTCACTTTAGCCTGTGGAGAATGATACAGTAACTAGAATATTGTGTGGATCAGACATGTCCAATTGGCACAAGGCCATTTAGCAGACTGGGAAAGCTTCTAATCACTGCAACTATCTGATACTTTCAACTACATCTACAATGGATTTGGTTCATCAGCACTCTAAATTGTAACTGTAGCCACAGAAATAGCATCTCATTGAACAAGATATATGATGTACATTTACATGTACAATTGAAAAAGTGCAGGGCAGCACATGGGCAATGCAGAGCCAATGCCTGAGAATCCCAACGACAGTGATACATTTATATTTCAAACTCTGAGATCACTGTATGACCTATTTCACTATCTGCTTCACAAACTGTTTGAAAGTCTAGACATCCACTCTGGTGAATTATTTCATTCTTCTCCATGAGAAATGTACCTGAACTTGGGCTTGTGTTTCTGCCTCATGTGCTCCTTGAGCATGTAGTGCATGGGGAACTTCTCAGCGCAAACCTTGCAGGTGTGCTCCTTGGGCTCTGTTGCTTCCGCAGCGTGCTCCTGTAGGTGGTCATCCAGCACTTTCTGTCGGCCGAAACGGGACAGGGAGATTTGGTGGGCGAAAGTAGAGATGTGACGAGTGAAAGGAAATATACCAGGTAGGGAGACAGAGGGAAAAGAAAGGAGAGCTTTCAGAAAAAACAAGAGCCAACTTAAGCCTTTCAATTGGTAATTTACAGTGTATTTATCAAAAAAGATGGGAACAAATGATGTCCATTGTATAGTACACAGAGAGCAGAACTTGCCATGGATAGTAGTTTATCTTTTTAAATGTACATAAACTAAATGATACCTGGAAGGCAAATTCGTCACCACACTCTGGGCAGATGAGCACCTCCTCTTTCTCATGCAGCATGAGGTGGGACTTGAGGCTGGCCACCCGGCTGAACTTCTTCTTGCAGACGGGGCACTCCAGCCGCTCCGTGTCGTGGATGGCCTTGTGCAGCGTCAGGTTGTGCTCAACGTTGAAGGACTGCTCACACTGGTCGCAGCGGTGCGGTTTGTCAAACTCGTGGCTGCGGACGTGGCGACGCAGGTAGCGCCAACGGCTGAACTCTTTGGAGCACTGGGCCATCTGGCACTTGTAGGGCCCCGTCCCTGGGCTCCCTGGGGCGGGGTCAGGAAGGGGAGGGGGCAGCGGTGCAGCATCATCCGCTGGCTCCCCATCCTCCTCGGAACCAACTGGGTTTGTTTGTAAACAAATGAATAGTGACGGGGAAGTAGCTAAATATTCATGTTTTGTTTTAAATGAAAAAGAAACACAAATTCAATCCAAATAAAGAACATTCACGAAGTATCAAATTGATTATCAGATTATTACAATTAGGAAATCACAACTAATGATGATCAGAAGAAGATATCTCCAATAATTATCCCATCACAAAGTTTCATAAATGCTTAAAGGGATATCGGTAGTCACCATGAAATTAAGTTGGTTTTTATAAAAGCAGAAATATGAGAGAAACATATTAGTGAAGATTTGATGAAACTCCATAAAAGGATATCAAAAGTTACGATTTTTTAAAGTTTTTATTTTGTGACATCACATGCGAGATGCTGTCCTTTAAATGTTGAATACAAACTTTTGTGAAAATTTATTTTCTCAAAAGGATAAGCATAATTTTATCGCTATTTCACAAATCATTAGAAACACGTTTTCACACTGTACCTCTATGAAGAAAAAAAATCATTCCTTCATCAAAAACGGAAATAGAGCAATTCATTGTATCATACATCAGGCAACAAATGGGAGAGCATGCACCTCACAAGCTCACACATGACATCACAAAATCAAAATGTTAAGAGATCATAACTTTCTTATCCTTCAGACAGATTTTCATGAAAACCTTCACTAACATTGAAATCAACAAAACTTCACTGTTAGCCGACGTTGCATGGACACAACCCAGTTCTACGTCTGGTAACACAGACTACGCCCTAATGACGTCATAGCTCCTCTGGCGTCTTCCCTCGATCTTCCCTTCTCAGGGAGGAGCGATGATGGGATTGGGGCATAGTCTGTGTTACCAGACCTAGTTGTTGACAGACTGGGTTGTGTCCATGCACCTCACAGCCTAGTACCTAAGCTACTTCAGGGTAGACTTTCCCTTTAAACTCAAGGAGATCTACCTATCTTATTATGTGGGTGCTTTGAATATGTAAAATGTACTGACAATTCACGTCACAAGAACAAAATATTAAAATAAGGAGAATCTTATCTTGTTTAGTTTCGTTCACATTTCGTTCATCTATGCTCTACATTCAAACAAATATCAGGTACATGTAAACATGACAGATAATAAGGCATATTTACATAGTGTAGATAACTGACCCTACACTACAGCTCAAAGGAATTGGCATCGGGAAAGGGAAGAAAGGGAAATATACCAAGGTTAAAACTGAGGCTCCTTCCCTTTCTTCTCCTTCCCTATGCCAATTCCTTTGAGCTGGATTGTATATGAAACAAACCATGTGAAGAAAAGTACATACTGAATTTGGATTTATTTTGTTGATATAATTGTCGAAAATCAGAACCCTGCCCTATTGCACTTAGTAAAACATGGCAATTAGATCACAAAACCTTGGAACTAACCCCTCTTGATAATGTGCAACATATCCATCAATCTGACAGTTGCGTGATAATAAAAGCTTACTGGTACTAAATTGCACTTTCAAATCATGATTTTTTTTTTTTTTTCAGATCTTACCCTGTGGCATTGACTTTAGCATTATAGACTTCTATAGAAGTATTTCTATCAATTTTTCTGTATCCTTTTTTTTCAAAAAAAATATTGTATTCTATATCTCCAAGAAACATTTCAAATAAAATGAGACTGCAGTCTCGTTTTTTTAAGACAACATTCACTGAATTCTAAGCAGAAACATTGGGGGATGGTTTCAAAATTAAGATAGGGGCCTGTTTGTGGTTTAAGGATTTTACTCACAAGAAATCCTATTCAATTACAATGGGCTTTGTCTCTGAACAGTTAGTAAAACCGAATGTACATACCAAATTGTATGAAATGCAGGAGAAGAAAAATTATTCGAATTTTCAGTCATAGATCTTTATCAAGAATGAATGAACGATTTCCACTAAAACGTACGCAATCATGTTTTTGTGTAAATTGTTCATTCATTCATTCATTCTTGATAAAGGTCTATGACCGAAAATTCAAATATTTTTTCTTCTCCTGGGGGGGTATTTCGAAATAGAACTTAGGAAAAAGTTTTATTGTCAGGGACTTAGGACAAATTTCATCTTTTGGTATTTCGAAAAGCCAACTTACAATAAAAGATAAACATTTTTATTCAAATGAGCTAGAGATAAAATTTTTATGTAAATGAGCTAAATCGGTATTCTGAAACGCACTTAGGAATAAAGTTACGATAAATTGCTCCCAAGCAATTTTATCTCCAGACGTACGTGCCTAGCCCCATTGCGTTACGTGCAAAAATAATTCGCGCATTCAACTTTTTGCACATGGGCGCATCAAATGCAATAAGGCGCGCTGATAGACATTGTTGTGCAATGTCCCTTTCAGTTTCACGACATCACACCATCAACTTGATGGTGTTAATGTATACAAAAGACATGAAAGGACATTTATTGCTGGCTACCTCTGGGATGGAGCGCAGGGCATGCGCTCATTAATATTGGTTAATATCTTCCTAAAATATTTTTTAGAATACCAAAGATAAAATATTTGTAAGGACATTGTATCTTAGGGGAGGTGTGGACTTTCGGAATGCCCCCCCCCCCCCCCCCCCAGCGTTTCATTCAATTTGTTTGTGATTTAATACCTTTTCTTATTCAGTTATCAGTACCATATCAATTATCATGATGACCATCGCAATTCGCGTATTTGCAACCTCATGATCATATAATATTCTTCTTTTATGTATTAACACATAAATTTTCTTCTCAATTAATAAATAACATTGAACTCTGAATGTTATATTCCAACGAACACAATGGTTATTCTGCTTATTTCATCGCAAGAGTGGCCATATAATGCAGAAGTGTGGCCGTTCGCTCCTCTCCTGACATGACTCCACGACAGGTTGAGCTGGCCCGCTGGTCACCCGTCAAGACAGGGCCGTGTCCCCACAACTAACAAAACACAACACCGCTAATGGAAGCGCGGATCAAACATGGAAATGACGTGCAACGCACTGCTTTCGCACGTACAACCAGACATTATTGAAAAACTTCACTCGCTTTTTCCATTCCGTACATTTTTAAACTAGGGAAATATGCTTCGATTTTAATATTAAACAAGTGTTCAGATGATGATTTAGATACTGAACCTAAAGTTTTCAAAAAAGGAGCCCATGAAAGTGTTAGTAAGTTGCGTTAAATTTCATATCACTCCGCCGATTGAAGATAAAGCCGAAATACAGCGCATACAAAATACACGTAAAGCTGCACGTACATATGGAACTACATGCTTAGCTGTAGAAATTCTTCAGCGCTGCGGTTGTTTTCGTTAACCCAGCAAAGCTGTGCACGGAAGAGTTGCTCTTGAAAGTGACCAAAAACACCCACTAAAATGTAAAATTTTAATTAAAAATTATAGCAAACTTACGTCCAAGTTCCGCAGCTCGATACGGTGGGCGAATAAATCGCCGCTTAGGCATACTTGTCGGCAATAAATTGAAAATTAGATGTATCAAAGCCGACACTGAAGGCAGGGAAATATGGCCTAAATACGAGTAGATTGCGATGACGTCACGAAATATCCCGGATGCAATTACAAGAATACGGGATGAATCGAGTCGCAACGTAACATTGGTTATCACCATAGAGCTATATTTAAACATTAAATATAGTTCTATGGTTATCACACTTTAATATTGTAGATAGTTCAATGAATAATATTACACATTTTCTAGTAATATTGTAGAACATCATGCCGATACCTTGCAAATTAGCCTCGGCTCTTCCTGGCGGGATGGTTCATAGCTAGATGTGATATGAGAACACGTCCTCCCGTCGGCCAATGTCTCGGCCTCGGTCTAACTTTACATTTTGTATCTTGAAAAATAAAATCATGAGGAGTGTTTTTTTTTTTTATTCCATCAATCATGCAGACTGAAAAGTGGTCCGAGGGTGTATGTGTGTGCGTGTATATAAGTATGTATGTGTGTATGTATATGCGTGCGGCAAAATTCAAGGATTCTATGATATGCCATATTTTGTGACTATATCCCACGCCCCCCCCCCCTTTTTTTTTTAAGGCCTACCATGGATCCTTCACACTCTTACCCAATACAACTGTATCATTTTGTCTTTTGATGCAGGTTAGGTCGATCGATCCCGAACGTGATTTGTTCCAAGACAGCTAGTCTTGGTATATGCCTTCTGAATACCTCACCAAGTTTTTGCCATTTTAGTACACCGGTCTATATGCATAGGCCTATGTCCTATGTTTCGATCTCTCCGTTCCTCTGAATCCTATGAAGCTATGAAGATGAATTTTCCATCTATTTTTTATTATTATTATTTTTTTTTTTTTTTTTTTTTGGGGGGGGGGGTTATCAGGGAAGTCTTGAGTGCATGCATCCACTCAATGACGACTTTTAAAAATGCAACAAAAAGTCTACAACATCGATACTCATTGCCGCACAGAACGTTCTGATTTCTAGAACTGTCCTGCTTAGCTCATAATGTAATGTCTTAGCTTGCAGTAATTTCTTTACTAACAGCAAGCTTTTAGGGACCAAATTGCCTGTCAGCTAGGTTTATTATAGCTTACGATTTAAAACAAAAATCGGCCTGATTTGATTGCCGTTTTCTTCATTTTTGCGCCTGGAGGGCCTATCTTGGGAAACTTTGCTTATCGATCATTTCTTTTCGGATATAGGGCACGATAACTCAGGGCTTTGTTGTATCGCAACATAACAAAAATGTCACGTTCACGCATAATATTTGATGAGACCAGTGTGCCATAGACGGACCTACATTATCGTCAAGACAAGGGCAGATCCCTGGCCAATAAGTCAAGCACAACATTTTCACCGTTGTAAACAATAATTTTAGGGAAAATATCCCTTTGAAATTATATTGGAGCATAGCCGGGAAGAATTTTTTGATTTTTCTTTTGTTGCATTATGGCGGCCAGTTTAAGTTACTAGTGACCAAAATATGTATATAGCCTCACCATCAAAACACCATTTTTATTTTTTTATTTTTAACACAGACTTTCCAGGACAGACGTGTGGCCTGGAAGTTGTCATTTCATAGTTCGTCCACCCATGAGGGCGACAAACACAAACTTTGCACTGAGCATGCACTGTACTCCTCCATGAGGAATTATTCTTACAATCTAATATGAAACCAGTAGGCGGAAGTTTCCATTGTTTAGGGGAAGAGTCCTGCTTATTTATTAATTCTACTTAACAAAAACAAATGTTCATTCTTAATGTTCAACTGAAATTGTACCTCATTTATTCACTTATTCTCCTTTTAAACCTGGATGAAACATAAATATATTAGAACATATCAATAACAAATACATTTTACATGTATTTGTGTGTAATGATTTGTGTATGTTTCTGTAAAAAGGGGCAATGGGTAGAGGCAGTTTAACGAATAATCATAAGCTATATGTCTAAATTATAGACAGGCACGTAGTCATAATACCAATGACTGTATACAATAATTTCCTATGTGTTAGCATCATTATCTTTTTTTTTTTTTTTTTTTTTTTTTATAGAGGGTACTGTTTTTTTTTAAACTGTGCTAATAAGGAATACAAAGTGTCGCTGCTAAATACATCACTTTCGTTATGAACATTTATGCAAATTGTATTCACGTCGGCCAAACAATACGGTACTTGTGGTAATCCAGAATTAGTCGGAGGTTATTTTCGAGTAGCAACAATAATAGATTCTTTCTATCCCCCGGCCTCCCTTCCCTCCCGGCCCTCTCTGCACTGTTGAGGAAAAAACAACAACAACAACAACAACACACGTATATGTACGTTTATGTACGTTTATGTACGTTCAGAAGTGTGGAAAGTGACGGGTGACCTATAATGATTCATGATTGAAATATCAAATGGCTCGTTGGTAGACTACTACCAGCAGATTCTGTATAATATTCATATAAGGCATTATTTTTACATCACAATTTGAGAGACTCAATCAGAATTATACAGCAGGCAGATATATTTTTTAGCATTGTTGGTCAGAAATTAATTTTTCACAATAAATAAGTTTCAACTTTAAATTCGAAGTTTGACAATGTCCATTGCGATTGCCTGAGAGGCAACTTTAGCCTACAAAATGTATGTGTTTCGTACATCGTACTTTGAATGCTACTTCCCTAGTAGTTACGTTCATGTATCTCGTACCTTAAATCTATTCTGGTGATTCGTGCATGATTATTTTTAACACTTACACGTCCTTGATTGGCGCCAGACAAACTTAATGTTGCCATGGTTGCTGTATGGAATGTGTGTAGTGCTTGTGAATAATTTCACATTTGGCACTAGAAAGTGTTGAAGAATGTTGCTTTGTCTGCAAAGAAAACACGCTTCGTTTAAATTTCTTTCTCTATAGGCTCTCTTCAGGGCCTTCCATAGACCATTACCCCCGCTCAAAAGTCATAATCACACAATCTCCTATATAGATTGGATCTTCCCATCTTCATTATCTCTTTGTCCCCTCCCCCCCCTCCCCACCCTCTACCTTATCTCTCTTCCTGTCTGTCTGCCTGTCTGTCTGTCTCTTTCTGTGTCTCTGTTTCCCTCTTTCTCTTTCTGTCTCTCTCTTTGATAAATTTGGTAAAGATGCCTACCCTTGAGTATGACTGATGAGGCCGATTTTTTTTCTTTGATTGAGCCTTTGAAATTCAGAATAGCCTAATAAATTATTAGTTGAAAAAAATAATGTGAATGATGAAAATAAGTCAGTGTGTCAGTGTTCCTAACGTTAGTACGTTATGAACGGACATTATTTTCGATGGAGTATAAACACAACAAAAAAAAGTAAGTCCCCCCCCCCCTTTTTTTTAACCAGGAAGTTATGGACAAAATAATTTGGCAGTGGTGTTGCTACAATCACTGGCTAACTTTCATGTGAAAATGATATTGATCGGTTCAGTCATGCATGAGTGAGCAAACGCCAAAGGCAAAAATCTGACTTTTCAAAAGTCACAAATGTTTATGCTGTACTAACAGTACATTTTGGCATTTCTTGTGCGATTTTTAAAGTGTATTCACTCAACCATGACACGAAAATTACTCCTTATGTTCATATAACAGATCATGTTACATCTTTGTCAAAATATCCAGAGTTTTATTTTTTCACAAAAATAAAGGGTTTTTAAAAGTTTCCAACTCTAGAGGGATTAGTAATTTTTAAACGGTGCTCACTCAACCAGAGCAATGGGTTAAGACAGTGTCGGGATATGTGTTAGTGTGTCGAGAGATGGATGATAAATAATGAAAGGACATAAATTATGCACCAGAAATGGAATTCATTAAAAAATTTATATGACAGAATCCCAAAATTACCCTTGTGACTTGAAAAGTGACAATTTTGCTTTTAATGTGTGCTCAATCATACATGACTGAGTGGACTAATGTGATTTTCACACGGGAGTTGGTCAATAGGTGAAGAAACCACCCTGCCAAGTTACATTGCTCAAAACCTCTTCATTAAAAAGTTATGCTATTTTGCTTAGGGGGGGGGGGGGGGGGGAGACTTACTTTTTTTGTTGTGTTTAGATCATCACGTTATCGGACCATCATGCCCACGTAATACTACTACTTGGCCATCGCCCACAAAATTAGCCAATCGCGTTGCTCAAAAATGACGAGCCCCTTTATTTGGCACATGCAACGTCGTGCATTTTTCCCCATTGCGGCAAAAGTACACACAACGCGCTGTGTCGCATCAATCTACCGTGCCGGAGGCCGTACTACATGGAATGCACTACTGACCTAGCGTAGTACCGGCATTTTACCGTCCTTGCGAAACATACAACGATCGTACTCGTGTCGCCGACATACGCAATACGACTGCTGCATGCTGGTACTTGTTGGTATCCTTCTTTCTTGCTTTGAACCCATATTTGTCGTGAAGAGTTTATTGTAGGCATTTACCGAAGTGAAGGACTGAATAGTATCTGCCAAGTCAAAGTCAAAGGCAGGAAGAGAAACATTAATTCGTCAGGGAAATTAGCACGACCACCCGCACCGGCATTTACGAACACACGGCCTCGGCTCGGGTAAGTGTAGTACTGAAAAGTACTAGTGTCGCAGTTAATACTCGAAAGGTACCGGCCGGTAAAGTACTCGACCAAAGCTCGTACATATATGTATGAACTATGATCATGATGGTGCAGACTGCAGAGAAGTGAAAATATTGTTAAGTCGATACCAACCTTTGATGTTGAAGGCATCTTTAATCATCATTAGTTTACTCTTTTGATTCCCTTCAATTTGCTAATGCCCACATTTTGGAAATCAAGTCATCACAGACTTCTGTAATTTAAAGATGTGTGATTGATTTTTAATTGATTGCATCTGCAAGTCCAGGGAGTCCTAGACCAAAAAATCAGTGTCTGTAGGACGTTGGATCCACTGAGATTGCATCTGGCTCCTCTGAACGCCCTATCCAAAAAATGTCATTTCGATTAAAGAATGCCCCGAATGAGACAGTTATTCCTGTCTAGCCCAGTCCCCTATCTCAAAATGTACAGTTACGTCTTGATATCATTTGCAAGTCAAGCTGCGATCAATCACACATTTTGTAAGACAGAAGACTGGAAAGATGATTACTCCGTCTAAGCCGAGTTCTAAATCGGATAGTTTGCACTGAGGTGATTCTCAAAGGTATTGTACAACTCAAACCTCATCAATTCTAAATGCTGGAACTGCTCGGACACTGTCACACTCACATCTATTGTTCTCGATTGGACGATCCTTGACATGCTTGAGAACAATATTTATGGAAAGCTGAGTTGCGTTATGAGGGCCATGAAAAGTGAATAGTTGCCTGTTACGATTAATATTTTTGTTGCGTTTGTCAAACTTTACTAAGCATTAAATCAGCTGTGGATGGGTTAGGGTTTGGATGCTCATCATAACTTTATTGAAGGCAAAATTCACAAAAAAGCTAAATGAATATATTTCATAATATTGAGTATCATTCAGGCATTTTGTAGATCGAAAAGCTTGTCTCATCATGCCAACATTTAAACATGTTTTAAGCTCACTTGTGCTTCCTTACATGTATTTCTTTTAAGATGATCAATTGTATGTTTGATTGTGATATATTATAAATTGTGATATGTAACACATGCATGAATTGACCCCTTTTAACAATATTCATACATGGATTTCAAGAATGGCATGTTTGAATATACTGTACTAGCATTGATACAGAAAATGGAAAGCATGTAATAAATATTGATGAATTGATTTAACAGAAGAAAATTATGTCATCACAACAATCTTCAAAATGATCAAGCCATTGCTAGAATGATCAATGTTTCAATCAGTACTTTACCCCATATTTTACAAAATTGTCAATATTTCAACCTGATGTTTCATCAATCATGGTGGAGTTTCGTAAGAAAGGCTATCAATTTTTCTGAAAATTCTGATCCGCTATCGATACACAAGATGTCACTGATATCTGAGCTAGCATTCTCTGCTAGAAATGGTTTAGCATCATAAATACATGTACCAGCATAAGTTGTAAATGAGATGTCACTGGCATTCTAATGCAGAAACAGGCCCTGCATTGCTGGGACTTTCTCTTCACTGCAGCAATTGCTTGGCTGGTCAAATTAACCCTTTGTATACTCTGCTAGACGGATGGCTGCTCTATGTGTTTTTGTGTGCATTGACAGTGGAACAATCCATGAGTGGCATGTTAAGGCTTAAGACTTCATGTGCAGCATACTGTATCCCAACTGTCGAATATGTATCATTTAAGGACATTGCAAACATCATCAGTTTTGTGAGTCGATGCTTAGGGGAAGCGAAAAACAGCTGGGGAACAATAGACCACTGTGCTGATGTGAGGGACCACATATTGATTGGCCTATTTTTTTTCCATTGATCGATTTGCTAGTACCGTTGTGTGCATGAATAAGTGAAGCGGGGTGTGTGCACTTTGAGGAGTGGCTTGCGGAGCTTAAAATGTCCCATTGTCCAAGGACACTTTCTGATTCGTCTCTCTGATTGCCAGCTCCCCCCCCCCCTTCCCTCCCTGCCAGCTCAGCAGGACTATTGTTAGCATTCCTTTCTGATAGGTGGGGCAAAGCGTTACCAGTATTTGATTAATCCTGTCTCAAGGTCATTTTCTTCTTGTATGGTGCGTACGTTTATATACAAATGGTCAAAACTTCTACAGGACAAGCCAGCCGAGGCTAGGATTAAAAGTTTCATAACATTGTATAAGATTCTATCAGAATAATAAAATCATCAGACCATTACTTCCTTCTTCCCTTCTGGTAAATCATCAGATTGTATTAAAGGAAACCTCACCCCAATTAATATATCTATCTATATACCAGTATTAAAAGATAAATTTCCATCCTTCATAATGACCCATCAAAATGTCTGAGAGAGATTAAAGTCACAATATTATTTGCAAAATGAAAGCTCACTGTGCGTCGCCATTTTCTTGAACTTAATGTGGTGGTATGACATACATGTACATTGTACTAGATGTACTCGCACGATCATTGGTTTGATTGGGCGATGTTCCAGTATATTTAGTACATGTACACTACAGCTCATGCTGAACTGGACAAAATATACCACGGTTTAAAACTGTGGCTCCTTCCCTTTCTTCCCTTTCCCTTTCCCTAGGCCAATTCCTTTGAGCTGGAGTGTCCCTGTGCTGACAATTGTTGTTTTTGAATTAATTTTGTATATGATGCTCAGTCGAAATTGACTATTTTAGCCATTATCTTTTTGAAATTTTTTAGCAAAAGCCAAATAAATTTTACTTATTTTTGACACGAAATTAAATGAGCATTAAAGATGGCCCGTCCCTTTTACAAACATCTGCAAATTTCATGAAAGTTTGCACATATTTAGCACATATCTTTGGGATACTAACTGCGAAATTTTAAGGTCAGAGGTACTATTACTCCTGTACAATAAATGAAAATCTATCTAGTTTTCACTGAGATTTGACTATGTTCGTGGTACGAAAAAAGAAAGTGCAATCAATTTTCGAAGATTATTTCCTCAAAACAGAATATTATGCTTTGTTGATTCCAGGGAAAGGTTGTACAGCCACTCTTTCTCATATGATGACAAAGAAAGGGAACTTTCAGAATTAGGTCTGCAAAAGGGACAGGCTAACTTTGAATAGCAAATAAAAATTATATTAAATTTATGTCCTACTCTCTCGCAAGTGGTCACCCCTGCCCTGGCTAAGTACCATCTTGCCAAGTTGGCAAGGTGCACAGTCCTGCACGTACATAGACAGAGGAATACATAAGATGTTAGACTTTTTTTTTCTTATCCAAACTGAAAAATGGAGTCTACTAAAGTTAAGACTGGAGATGGTGTACATTCTTCTCTGTTCTCAGTCTTAAGAGGAGCCGGACAAGAAATGGAGATTGATCAGTCTTCTGTGACCAGACCCCTCTATTGAATAGTTTGGTTTAAATAGAAATTCCCAACAGCCTGGAAGCTAGGCTAGAATGTATGTCATCTGTACTGTCCTAATCTGACAAAAGGAAGCAACTAATAATAGAGACTTTTCTTGTTTGAGCAAAATGTGTCTGTCACTTGCATTGGCATCAGTGCAACACCACATCATGTTAGATTGAATATCTCGCAGCAAGATGAATATTTCTCGTCCAGATTTTGGCTGTATGTAGGGAATGCTGGGTACAATCTCTGAATACCAATAACCCAGATTTTAGTGATTTGTCACTTGCTTCCTTTTGTCAGAGTAGGGCAGTATAGGGTACATGTAGTGTGTTATATTGTGTATCAACTTCAGAGCAGCAGGAGTGGCAGTAATATTTAATTTCTTCCTGTTTAGTGCCAAGATGCTGGTAGAGAAGATCATCCCTATTCCTCTATATTTTCTTCTACTTATAGCCTCCTGTGGCATCATAAAGTGTACCGTAGATGTGTAATGCTCCTGTACATGTACATGGCAGGGATTATGTGAGGAAGAGGAAGGACTGTCATGTGAAGGTAAAGCTATGGTCTCGGTGACTCGTTAAACGATTCTCTGTCAAAAGATCAGACACACATGTTTTTTTGGCTGAACGAAATGAACGAAAATGAACGAAATGAACGAAAAACAAGTCAGACAAAAATCTTGGAACGAGACAGGATTTGACGGGATCTGCAATCTACTGTTAACCGGGCAGCGACTTAACCACACAAGCTATTTCTAGTTCATGGGTCAAGAAACGACAACATGGAAAAAAATACTGAAAGAGTCTCATTTCTTCTGACTCATTAATATTCATGAGTAGTCCGCCGTGTGGACAATTCGGCTAGATTTTAGTAAAAGGGCTTTCTGGGGTAATTTCAATTTACAAAGAAATTTTAGGCATACACCCAGTAGTAAGGATAGAGCGCTCCATCCTGTAAATGAATGAAAAACAAGTCAGACAAAAATCTTGGAACCAGACGGGATTTGAACCTGCAATCTACTGTTAACTGGGCAGCAACTTAACCACGCAAGCTTTTTCTAGTTCACGGGTCAAGACACGACAACATGGAAACAAATACCGAAAGAGTGTCATTTCATCTGACTCATTAATATTCATGAGTACTCCGCCGTATGGACAAATCGGCTAGATTTTAGTGAAAGGGCTGTCTGGGGTAATTTCAATTTACAAAGAAATTTTAGGCATACACCCAGTAGTAAGGATAGCGTGCTCCATCCTGTAAATGAACGAAAAAGAATGGAACCTGTTGTCGTGGCAGAACGACCTGGCCATGACTCCTGTTCCTGTAATCTTCATCCTTCAACGATCACTACTATAATCCCTTACCTTGAATTTAGGTTTTGATTAGGACAAAAGTCTACAATGTATGGATCCTATCCACCACCCTAACTATACACATTGTACAGCTAGGAACCTGGAAATGATGAACAGATCTTTCCATTTCTAAAAATAAATTGGACAGAAATTGCTGACTTTTTCAGTGTGCCTCTCATACTGTAGATTGAATCTTGAAATAATCAATGACTTTAACTGCAATCTCGTAAAGGCAGACAGCATACAGACAAAATAAATAAAGACATGATTTTTGTCCTTTCAACTGAATGCCAACCTTGATTCTTTGTTCTCACTGAGTGGATGGTTTGTATTCAAGCATTACACAGGATGTGACAAACAATGAGGGCAGCATTATTTCTTTGACAAGGGGGGGGGGGGGGCGATGGGGGTGATGGCAGGGCTTCAAAGATGAAATCATTGCAATTTTTGACCTGTGCGTCCTTTGAATGCCAAAGGAAAAGAACTACAGAACATTGAACAACAATAAACACATTCTGGCAACTAGATTCCATGCATGTCTAACATCAATGTGATAATTACTGCATGTACTGTACATATCACATGAAAGGCTGCTATTCAGAATCTCAACAATTTTGAAAATGGACTAACATCAGCATGTATCTAGAGCGCTGACTGAAAAATCAATTTCTGAGCAAGCTTGAGGTTCAATATTCATTCTATAGATGGTAGCTGATGATGGTGACAAAGGAAAAAAGTGGGCTGGGTTTTTTTTCCACTCAGATACTGAGCAGCACAACTCCCATGCAATCTGCTGTATGCACAATAAACAACAGGCTCTGAAGTATGAACTAACATCAAATTGCACCCCTTTGTGGTCATGTCTGCAATATTCAATGGCAAATGTTGAAGCCTAACTGGACCAGTGTTCACATGAGCCCCAAATCTAACCGTGAGCAACAGGTTAAATGTCAGTATCCCCTCTAAGGGGTTACCAGTCATCTGGGATTCTGAGGCAGCTCTCTGCATGCACTGTATCAACCAGTGGTTTGATTTGTGGGTTATACACACGTAGGCCTGTAGCCAACAGTAGACAACACGTGGCAGCTAGACAAAAGAGTCTCTGGGTCTGTTCACAAAGTTGGGAACCCTTTTTGTGACAATTTATCATAACTTTTAAAATATGACTTATCTAAAGTTGGGCATTTGATGTAATATTTGTGTTACCTTCATGAAGCATTTAAAGATCTAAACACCTTTTGTTTTATCCTACTTTTCAAATAATATTAGAAATTGTACAAAAATTAGGGCTCTGGATGTAACACGGACACGGTGTCCGTGTTACATCCGCAACTGTTTATTTTTGGTTTTACAGCAAATCAGTAATACCAATCATGATGAGTATTCGTGTGGTAACTATGGGGTACATGGCTGATGCAATGCAACGAAAATAGGAACAAACAAATACTTTATTCACTGACATCTGAAGAACTGGTTGTGGATGTAACAGTTTCCAAAATGGGTCAATTTTTGTCACACATTTGGACACCATTACATCCACAACCAATTCATCAGAAGTCAGTGAATCAAGTATTTGTTTATTCCAATTTTTGTTGCATTGCATCAGACATGTACCCAATAGTAATCACACCAATACCTTTAATGATTGGTAATACTGATTTGCTGTAAAACCAAAAATAAACAGTTGCGGATGTAACATGGACATCGTGTCCTTGTTACATCCAGAACCCTAATTTTTGTACAATTTCTAATATTATTTGAAAAGTAGCATGAAACAAAATGTTTTGAGTTAAGGTTACACAAATGTTACATAAAATGACCAACTTTAGATAAGTCTTATTTTAAAAGTTATGATAAAATGCCACAAAAAGGTTCCCAACTTCGTGAACAGACCCCTCTACTTTTGCAAACTTGATATGATACAAATCATACAATAGTGATAGTCACTGTAGGAACACCTTGCAATGTGAACTATGCATTGCCAGTTTCATATTTCTCCAAAGATTCCGTACCTCAAAATGTTTTTCTATTAAGGATAATTTTAGAATACAACCCTATGTCTTTTGCATTTCATCTTACCTTTGTGATTTGGAATACCAGACAATTTCCCCTTAAAATTATATTAACTATGCACTGGCTGTTTGGCTGGATAAGGATGAATGATTGAAATAACAATAATTCAACGTAAGCAAAATAGCTTGACTAAGCATCAGACCACATCTATTGATCTATGCATGAATGAACAACGGTTAGACTTTTTTTTTGTATTGACTTGCCCCATGCTTATTAACGAAACATTTTTAGCCTGTTGTTTTCTTTTGTTAAATTGATTGCATTCATGGTCGTGCCCACAACATTGATGGCAGTAAGAACATTCATCATCAGGCATTGTTCAACCATTGTTGGATGAATCTCTCCTCAATCAGTTTCCATTCGTTTCTATTTGCTGTCATTCTGTTCCATGTTGCTGTGTTTGTGTGTGTTGATATTTCGTCTCTCCACCTTCTCTGTAGTCAACCTCTTCTTCGCTTGCCTGTTTTTGGTTGCCATTCTGTGAGTTTCTTGGTCCATCTGTTGTCTTGTGTTCTGTCCTGCTCATCTCCATTTCATCACTTTAATTTTTTACTAAGAACAGTGATGTTCAGTGAATCAGTATTCCTGACTGTATGAAGAAGGAAGTTTCACATTTCTTTTTGTGTAACTATGTATCAGTCTAAAGTTTAGGGTAGCCTTTGTCCCTACCCGTACATTTTCAGTCACTTACATGTATGGTGTATTAGTATATATGAGTCTGTTACAAGAGTAATAGGTTTGTCTGTGCAGTCACTCACAGTAATGAGTGATTTAAAGACTCGCCATGATTCTGATTATTTCAGAGCTGTTTTGTGTATGATAGACCTCTTATCATCAACCTGTTTGCTCAGTGAACTACATTCAAGTCCAGGTTCAGACCTGTAGACATACCAGATGTTCATTTCTCATCAGCATTCAAATGACATTTGTTTAGAGTGAACTCTAACAACTGTATGTATGTGGGCATGGATTCTCCCTCTTCTTGTCTTTCTTCTTCATTGTTAGTCTCATTGTATTCATAAAAAATACTGTTGGTGCTTAATGATTTAAAGGAAAGATCAAATGTTTTCCATTACAGCATATTTTTTCTTCAGAGTTATGATATTTCAATTTGAACAAGAAGGTTGGCACCAGGGGCTCTGTAACAGTAACACAATGCATTTGATTGCAAGATTTGAAGCAAGTTTAGATTACATAACCCGCCCCTCCCCTATCCCACCCCCACCCTTTGTCAATGCAGATTAGATTCTTAATCTGTGCCAAAAATTCACTTTAAGGTAGAATAGAGCTCCCATCAATAGCAAAAGAGGTCTCTTTAAAAAGAAGGTATTTTTTTCAAAAAGGCAGCATGCACTGCATGGTTCAGTGTTTTCGCTAGACTTGAAACGTAGCACCTATTAAAGTATTTTTCCTTTTGCCTGAGCTCCTCAAACCTGCCAGTGTGACAGCTATAGATGCCATAGGTTACACTGGCTACATGCCAGCTATTCTGCCTGCTCAAATTTCTATGCTGGTACTAATTAAAACACGCATAGAATGTCCTGCACATGAAGGTATTTACAATGTAGGTGTGGAGTTAGATCAGAATGAGGGGGGGGGGGGGGGGCGGTGGAAAGGGGGTTGGTTGGTGTGGAATGGAGTGGGGGTAGAAAGAAATTGGCATGGGGATGGAAAAGAGATTAAGACTATCAGATGAAGTGGATCATATAGGTCATGCTATGATCACTATCCCCTCACTTCTCCTTTTCCTCTTTCTCCTCATGTTTTGTTTGTCTGGCTTGTCTGTCTCTAAATTTCTCTGCCTCTCGATATGTCTGTTTGTCTGTCTGTCTGTCTGTCTGTATCTCTCTCTCTCTCTCTCTCTCTCTCTCTCTCTCTGATCTATTTCAATTAGACAGGATTTCATTGTACAAATGTCCACACATGCACTTCCATTCACTTCATGCCATGTTGTTACATTGCAGATTACTGCTGGTGTCAGAGGCTTTCCCTAGCAAACACACCCTACAGTTGCATCCAAGCCGGTTTGAGAGTGACTCCTCACGATGCAAGGTAACGGAGAGAACGGGTGCAACCACAGCAAGAAGGTTCGCTGGACGGTGCAGGCATCCGACGCTTCCCTGCGCACCATTAACCCCATCCGAGGCATTGTGGATGGCATGAAGCTAGACCCTAACCCAGACAAGGATATCATAGCCCTCTCCATAGGTAAGAGAGATGTGTCGATCTTAAAGGGATAGTCTACATTGAAGTAAAGTTAGTTTCAGTAAAAGCAGAAACATATGAAAGAATCATATCAGTGAAGGTTTGACCAAAAAGGATAAGAAAGCTAGATGATATTTTAAAGCTTTAATTTTGTGATGCGCTAAAATGAAGCAGATCCTTTTGAGAAAATCAACATTTTAAAGGGGGAGCGAACTGTGTGTGGTCTCTCATTGACTGTGTGTTATAAATACGTATTCTTAAAATATGCAATTTCAGATAACTATACTAATAATGCAGAGAATACAGTTGTAAGTCCACCTATAATTGTATTTGTGTAGAAAAACTAAGATGTTTCGAGAGGAAAAGTAGTTATTTTGCTATTAAGTAACAAGATTATTGCGATATAAATGTTATTAAGTAGTCATTAGCATGTTATCATTCAAATGGGTCTGTATTACTAGACTACATTAGCATTATGGGTAAAGAAACTGGCCAGGTTTGAGTACTTTAGGACTCGAGATGACACTTTTAGTTGGTATCCGCTTAAAAAATCAGTACACAACATATCAGAGAGCGTCTTGCACGTGACATCACAAAATCGAAAATTGAAAAAATTTCTTATCCTTTGATGGATTTTCATCAAACCTTCACTTATATGTTTCTTTCATGTTTCTGCTTTTATTAAACCCAACTCTGTGGACTTTCCCTTTAACCAATCCATCAAGTACCTTCCTTGTGCCCACAAGTCTTGTTTACTTTGGGTTCTGACAGCTGGAGCTGCTCTTCCCCATGAATCATTAGGTGCATGTACATGAACGTGACAGGAATTATCACAAACATGATGGGGGAGAGCCAGTGGGAAAGTGCTAGATTGGGGATGATTACGTTTTACAATGATACTACATATGTACAATATTTTCAAAATATAGAGTAGAAATATGATGATATAAATTTAATATTGATTGATAGAAATTCAACAGGATATGGGGAAGGGGATGAGGAGAAGAGCAGTTTAAAGGAATATGGACTGGTTGCCCATTTCTCCTTTATCTGGGCCTACACATGATACGAAAAGTGTAATTGGTGCCAAGGAACACTTGAATGAATACCAAACCTGTGTGGTTAATGGAGAGCATATCATGGACAAGTAGACGAGTAAATAAAAAGTAATGCGTGGTTAAACACCTCTTCCAGCTGCAGATATGACGTAGATGGTTTATAATTGACGCAGATTTTTTGCTGCATGTGCATCTGTTTGTTTATCAATTTCTATTTTATTCTGCAGGATCTCATATAATGTCAACAGTTTGCAGCTGTAGAATCACATAGTGTGTTTATGCAGGTACATGTGCACTATATTCACAATATACATCCACATTGAAAAGCTGCAAGTTATTAAAAAACAAGTTTTTTTGTTTTACTTCAAAAGCTGTAAAGAATTATTTCCTAATTGTTTTGAAAGTTGTATTGTTAAGTGATTTAGGTGGAATAATTTTACAGGGCAATGTAGATATGGACTACAAATTATGGACCATGGAATATTGATGATGAAATGGACTTGTTACCCATTTCGTCTCCCTCTGGACCAAAATGTTACCGGTACATGAAATTAGCAAAGAATGTGAAGTATGGATTTGTGTTGTTAATTATACATTTTAGTCATACAGAGGATAGGAAAATTGTGGCATCCCTGAGGACTTCCAGGAAGAGGATGTGTGTAGTATGTTGTTGTGATTATATCCGTTTTTATAAACAATTGTAGATATGTGACTAATATACGTACATGTAGTTGTGATGTTGAACATTCATGTACCTTATGTCAACAACTGCCAAGGTCCATCCATTAAACCTTACTAAGCCTAGTTGGCTACTAAAGTGCAAAGAGCTATATACATGCATTTTAGTTTCTAACTAGGCTAGTAAGGTTTCATGAATATGGCCCCAGGCATCTTTCCTCAATACCCACTCCCCCACCCTTACAAAAAACAACAACCATCAAACAATCTTTCCTTTCCAATTCAAAGGAGGTAAGCCAAGAGAAGACTTTACCATGAAAACAGGAAAGCATACATGTATGTGATGTGTGAATCACAAGTCTGTTTTAAGAACTCTGCCTTCCTGTACATGTAAACAGAGTTCCAGATGTCTCCTGTGTCATGTGACTCGAGTCATGTGATAATTTTAACCATCTAATCAGTTGTCAGGAAGGGGGAGGAAGTCTTTGAGTAGCGTGTTGTTCCCAGTGGTTTTGAGTTTCCGGGCCATGTGTTGTTCATGGTGGCAGTGATGGTTGTGTGTAGGGAAGGGTGCTGAAAGCTTCGGGCTAGGAATCAACAAGGAGCTTTCCCAGTTTAAGTGCCAAATTCTTTGGGCTCTAGATTGATATACTAACCAGTACTTGAGTTACAACATCATGGTGCTTTCAATTATCCATGCAATTTGTTTTTTAAGAAGTTTTCTTGCAGGAAAATACACAGATTTTGGATTGCAATTAGAAAATTCAGAAAATCTTGGAGCCTCTGTTGAAACTTATTCATCATTTATTCAATATTTATGATTAATTTAGGAGGTGGAGCATACAATCTTAATGACATGTACTACAAGCAAGCGAACATTTCTTTGAAAGAAATATATGTGTATTCCTGTATGTGCTTGTTTCATTAGTAATACTTTTGAAGAAGAACACTTTAAACACTTCGAAGTAGAAATGACTAATGTCTTCTGTTTCTCCTAGGTGACCCAACAAAGTTTGGGAATCTTGACCCGAGTGAAGATGTTGTGGATGCAGTGAACGTGTCTCTCAAGTCAGGGAAGAGCAATGGATACAGCCCATCAGTCGGTAAGACAATGACAGATTATTCAGAATTCTCCATATAAGGGAAAGACCTCCCATAATGCACCACGTAGCCACATTCACATTTTGTTTGCAATCATTTCTAATATACTTCCGGTCTAGTGTCCTTTCGAGACTGGAAGCGGATAAGACTGCCAAAAAAAACTTTAGAGGTTGCTGCCTAGTGCATTATGGGAAAGACTTTCCCCTCTATACGGAATAGAGAATGTTTTTCATTTATTTTGTCACAAGCAGATTATCAAATGATGTCTTGCCAATAGCTGATTAAATTTACGAAAAGGCTATTTCATAGCTTTCTCAAAAGGAGAGAAGTGTATTCTTGATGGTGATAGCATATTTCACAGTTAGGGCCTTATGTCCTGTGAAATATGGATTAAAAAAACATACTGTGAAATATGGATTAAAAAATCATACTGAAATCAAGCGACAGTGGCACTAATGATGACGAGTCCTATCATGGTACCACACTGTCCCACATAACCTTTGAAGGAAAATTAGATCTGTATCATAGATAGCTGACCTGATTTTATAAGAACAGCTTTTGTCTTCCTGAAATGATCCTTAGGTTGCATGTTTGACTATGAGATGATTGATCACTGGAGACAAGACTGACCTATAGGATTAATACTCAGTTTCCTATCCAGAGTATATGGGAACATACACTACAGCTCAAATGAATTGGCATAGGGAAAGGGAAAGGGAAGAAAGGGAAGGATCGAGCCGCAGTTTTAAACCGCGGTATATTTTGTCCAGTTCAGCATGAAACATGATACTTTTTAGGCTAAAGCATCGTGTTTCATGCTGAACTGGACAAAATAAACTGCGGTTCAAAACTGCGGCTCCTTCCCTTTCTTCCCTTTCCCTTTCCCTATGCCAATTCCTTTGAGCTGTTGTGTAGTCACAGTGGTAGCTCATGATATATTTGTTTGCATTTGTGCAGGTTACGTGGATGCCCGTGATGCTGTTGCGAAGAAGTACTCTCATCCGAATGCTCCACTGACGTCAGAGGTTTGTTCATCTTGATGCTATAAGGATGGTCAACACTCTCCTGATAGAACAAAACACCAAACAAGTTACAAACAGAAAATATGCCGGTTCTTTCAATCCAATTTAAAAAGTTACACAGGGGATTCGGTACCCAAAAGGGCCCCTGTTAAAAAACTTTGTTTTTTCAGAGGTTATAGTGCACAAGGATGGCATAGTCTTTCATGGTTGAGAAGGAGCCTCTGCAAATAATTGTCTTAAATTAATATATTCTTCTGCTTAACCCTATGCTGGAATGATATTTGAAATTGACTTTTTGTCCAGGCGGTTTCACTCCATTGACATGTGAATGTAGTGTTTGAGATCTTGATTCACCATCAAACTCACACATCTATTGAGCGACGCTGCTTCTTTATAAACTACATAGCTAGATTTGATCATCATTTTATTCAGTCATTTTTTAATCTATTAATATAATATCTTATTCATTATTGATTTATCTAGTCACTTATCTGTTTTATCTATTTATTCCTTTATGGTTGTACCTGTCAGGATGTCATCCTGTCATGTGGGTGTTCCGGGGCGTTGGACCTTGCGATCGGAGTTCTGGCGGACACTGGGCAGAATATTCTCGTTCCCAGACCTGGGTTTGCCCTATACAGCACCCTCTCTGGAGCCTATGACATTGAGTGTAGATTCTATGACTTACAAGTAAGATGACAAACCTCCCTCAGTGCTTGTGTGCTCTTTCCTTCCACTTTATTTGAAGTCATTCATCATCCCAGGGTCTCTAATAATGTAAAATAAAAAAATTGATTCAATCCACTAGAAATGACGATTTTCCACACTTCAATATGGGGTAATGGATCATTTAGCCTATCAAACAAATACTCGGCACATGTGTTCATGTTTCCATTAGTCAATATCTCCTTTATCATCAGTCAATATATCTTTCATCAGTCAATATTTCATATCTATTCTTCAGTCAATATCTCCATTATCAGTCAATATGTCTTTCATCAGTCAATATTTCATGTATATCCTTCATTAGTCAGTAGGTCCATTGTCAGTCAATATATATTTTATCAGTCAACATTTCATTTCCATCCTTTGTCAGTCATTCATCAGTGTGTCCATTTCTCATTCTTCCACTGCATATTCTTCTGTCAATCACTCTATCCATTCATCAGCATTATATCTCAACCAGCCTTCCATTTATCCCATTTGTAATGTAGTTTGTTCATCTACCTCATCTTTCATTTCTCATCAGTATTGGGTTCATCAAGGATGTCAATTTTAGGGCAAACCTGAAATTTAGGAATGGCGTATCATATTGTATTTGTGTAACCACTTAATTTTACATTTTTTTTATGCTATGGAAAAAATGTGCTGGCATTTTGGTTACAGGCAGTGTGTGACCCGCATTGCATTCATCTAGTAAAGGAAGTATTAATTGACGTTATAATGATACAAGAATAGTGTTCTACATTACAGTGTGATATTTCCAGTGTGAAAGTCACTCATATTTGAAACAAGATCAGTACATACTGGTATTATATGTATAAAAAAAAGACCTTGTCTCAGTGTTTGATGTTACTATAGATGTATACCACGCCAGACAGCCTTGAATATAGATTGGTTTACTGTCCTTTCATTAATGCTTCCATGTTCTGCTTCCTGCTATCTCTCTTTCCTCCCCTTTCCTCTCCCCCTTCTCACTTTCTCTCTCTCCCTCTGTTTCACTTTCCTCTGTGTCCCACCCCTCTCTCCCTCATGTTTCACTCTCCCTCCCTCCCTCTCTTCACTTCTATTTCTCCACCTTTTTCTTTTCACTTTCTTTATCCATCCATCTGTCCATCTCCTGTCTTTGTGTGTATCTGGCACTCTCCTACTGCTCTTCCTCTTGATCTGTCTGCCCCACCCTCACCTTCCCACCCTTTCCAACCTCTCCTCTCCTCTTCTTCCCTTCTATCTTTTCCCTCTCTCTGTCCCATTTGTAGTTCTCTCCCTTGATGTAACCATTCTAATGATGTAACCATCACCTCTTTGTTCTTCCCATATTCCTCCAATCCCTCCCTTCTCCCTTGCATCTCATCTTACCTTTCCCTTCCCTCTCTCCCTTTCCTCTTCTGTCTTTTCCCCCTTTCACTCCTTTTTTCCTCTTTTTCGATACCTCTTAAAGTAAAATATTGAAAAATTTGTAATCATAATTATGTCACGCAGCACTCCTTTAAAAATGTAACTCTCCATTTAATAGCCGTTTTTTTAATCCAATTTGGTTATTAAGAATTTGTTATTGTCGACATAAAAATTAAGTTGTTTACAAAATTTAATGACATATTGTAAATATGTACTATGACTGATGGATTGGTTTAACATTATATCAATATAATTGTCATTTACGGTAGATGTACTCATGGGAATATTGTAAGCTGATCCTTCCAGCCTGTGGTGCTGCTCCGTATTTGTTATACCTGAAAAGATGATAGCAATAAGAATAATAAGAATAATAATGATGATAAACAACCTCCTTCCCTGCCTCCACACAGCCCTGTAAGTCCTGGGAGGTAGATCTGGAGAACCTGGAGTCTCAGATTGATAACAAGACTGCCTGCATCGTCATCAACAACCCCTCTAACCCATGCGGCTCAGTCTTCTCTAAAGAGCACATAGAGGACATCCTCAAAGGTTGGTCTCAGATGGGTGAAATTGCTCACTAGCCTCTCGTTAATCATTCCTTCAGTTGTAAAGGAGTTATTGAGTTAGTAAGTGCTAGTTACATGGGGTTATTTCATTTTGCTAATAGATGTGGCTCAGTCTGCTTCAAATAACACTTGTTGGTCTGAGATTATTGAAACTGCTCAGTAGCTTTCAAAGGATTATTCCTTCAGTTATATATGCAGTAAATTAGTAATTGCATCAGGTACAGCCTGCTACTTTCTTTATGTAATTGATTGTTACATGTAATATTTAGCTTAGATTATTGATTAGTTACTATACATCACATTGAATAATAATATGAAACTACATGTTTACAATCTAACTATTTTTTAAGTAGTATTTATAAGTAAATGTTCTTTGTAGGTTTCCAAAAAAGCATATTTACAATTATTCTTTATACGTACAGAGTATTGTATTTTATTCGGTTCTGAAAGTTGACCCACTGATTGGGTAAAGCATAAAAAGGTATGGAAAACAGTAACCAATGAGGCTAGCAGTAATGGTAGTTAGTTAACCAGTTACATGTAAATGGCTAATTTCTAATTAGATTTAACTCTTTGTGTGCCAGCCACATAGCATCACTAGGGAGATTGTGTGTATCAAAGGGATTTTGATAAAAGCAGAAAATAAAAGAAACATATTAGTGAAGGTCTGATGAAAATCTGTCAAAGGATGAGAAAGTTATGATCCTTTAAAATGTTTATTTCAAATTTTTGTCAAACATTTACTAATATGTTTTTGTCATGCTTATACTTTTATTAAAACCAACTTAAACTCCAGAAAACAATCACATCCGGAACACATATAGAGTTATATTTTCAATGCCTTTTTTAATAGATATTTATTTATATAAATATGAATTTTTATGTCAAGCCTTGTTTCCACTTTTCAGTCGCTTCCAAGCATCATATTCCTATCGTGTCAGACGAGGTTTATGCTGACATGGTGTTTACTGGAAACACATTCTACTCTGTGGCTTCGCTAGCTTCAGACGTGCCTGTCCTGACGTGTGGTGGGCTGGCCAAAAGGCAAGTAGTACTTTGTGAACTTCAGTCATAAGTTGACAAATGTTTTCAATGTATCACATACTTAACTTAAATAACAATGTTGAATACAATTATAAGTTTGTCAGAATGTCCCTTTAATCTTGACTTGACTTTCCATGTTCTGACCGTGTCGCTTTAATTTTGACTTGACTTTCCATGTTCTGACTGTGTCCCTTTAATGTTGAATTGACTTTTCATGTTCTGATCGTGTCCCTTTAATGTTGACTTGGCTTTCCATGATCTGATCGTGTCCCTTTAATGTTGACTTGACTTTCCATGATGTGACCTTGTCCCTTTAATGCTGACTTGACTTGCCATGTTCTAACCATGTCCCTTTAATGTTGAATTGACTTTCCATGTTCTGACTGTGTCCCTTTAATGTTGACTTGACTTTCCATGTTCTGACAGTGTCCCTTTAATCTTGACTTGACTTTCCATGTTCTGACACTGTCCCTTTTATGTTGACTTGGCTTTCCATCATCTGATCGTGTCCCTTTGATGTTGACCTGACTTTCCATGTTCTGACTGTGTCCCTTTAATGTTGACTTGACTTTCCATGATATGACCATGTCCCTTTAATGTTGACTTGGCTTTCCATTCTGACTGTGTCCCTTTAATGTTGACTTGACTTTCCATGATGTGACCGTGTCCCTTTAATGTTGACTTGACTTTCCATGTTCTGACTGTGTCCCTTTAATGTTGACTTGACTTTCCATGATATGACCATGTCCCTTTAATGTTGACTTGGCTTTCCATTCTGACTGTGTCCCTTTAATGTTGACTTGACTTTCCATGATGTGACCGTGTCCCTTTAATGTTGACTTGACTTTCCATGTTCTGACTGTGTCCCTTTAATGTTGATTGACTTTGCATGATGTGACCATGTCTCTTTAATGTTGACTTGACTTTCCATGTTCTGACTGTGCCCCTTTAATGTTGACTTGACTTTCCATGATGTGACCTTTTCCCTTTAATGTTGACTTGACTTTCCATGATGTGACCTTTTCCCTTTAATGTTGACTTGACTTTCCATGATGTGACCGTGTCCCTTTAATGTTGACTTGGCTTTCCATGTTCTGACCGTGTCCCTTTAATGTTGACTTGGCTTTCCATGTTCTGACCGTGTCCCTTTAACGTTGACTTGACTGTCCATGTTCTGACCTTGTCCCTTTAATGTTGACTTGGCTTTCCATGTTCTGACTGTGTCCCTTTAATGTTGATTGACTTTGCAGATACCTCTGTCCTGGTTGGCGTCTAGGGTGGGTGCTGATCCACGACCCTGTAGGGGCGTTTGAAGAAGAGGTTAGTTGAACAAAACTTGAGGGCCATTAATTTCCAAAGCAAAAAAAACATGGATTACATTTAGACAATACTTACTGAAGACATGTATTTTGTGTGTTATAATATTGATGATGAAATGTACACTTTTTCAATGGAAATGCAAATAGACCATGCAATCAAAAGAGAGTTGTCCATGTATATTTGTATATCAGTATAAGGTTACAGATAGGGTAGCCCTTGTACAGAAGTCATGAAAATTGACATGGATCAGCAGTTCACCCAAAAGATAACAAAGAGAGGGCGCTACCATGAGAATGAGAATGCATTTTTGGAGGTCTCAGATTTCTCAAATTTTCTGTTGTTTTTAATGGACTAGTACAATTGTTGACATGTAGAACTGTTTTGAATGTGCATCTTATTCATCAATGGCTGCGGAATCGTCTGGGGTCATCAATTTAGTCATCTTGGGACAAGTTATTTTTTCAAGGTAACTCACTCTTGGTCACTGTGCTTCATCACAGTCCCACATACTGAACTTTGTGTCACCTTGCAGTATAGAGCTTGTGATATGTGAGTGTGAACCAGTAACACTTTATGTCATGGCTGAACTCACATCCAACAATGACTGTGAAATACATGACAGTCCTGCCATGTTGCCCCATGCAAGGCCCAAGAGAGGAGCAAGAACTACAAGCCCCAAAACCACTAGAACTAGGAAGCAGAACACTCAGCCCAAAGTTACACCAACAGATGAAAAAGTTGACACTTCAGCAAATTCAGAGGATATCTCGAACATACTGAAACAGTTGCTCACTGATGATGAATTCTCGAGACTACTTCAGCAATGTGTGAGCAAGATCGTATCCAGCTCAATCATCGAGGTTCGAGAGGAGATCGTCAAGCGACTTCGGGAAGTTGAAGACAAACTCGAGAAGCAGGAAAGTTTGTTGTTTGATCTACAGAATGAAGTTGAGAAGAATCACACCAACATAACAGCACTTGAAGCAACTGTTACCAAGATGTCCAACACTATCCAGTCTCTGACCAGGTCGGCAGATGACATCCAACAGTACAGCAGGAGGAATTCAATCAGAGTCTACGGTATCCCGGAGGTGCCAGGAGAGAACACAGACGAACAAGTCCTGGAGGTTGCCTCAAAACATCTGAAATGTCCTCTCACCAAAGAGGACATTGACCGCTCCCACCGCTCAGGAAAAGCGCGAATCGTCGGTCCTGGAAACAACAAACCAAAGCCAAGACCCATACTGGTAAAATTGTGTTCGTATAGAAAAAAAACAGAAATAATGAAAGTGAAAAAGAATCTGAAAAACACAGGGCTTTCAATCCATGAGGATCTCACTAGTGCTAGGTACGAGCTTCTTATGAAATGCATCGACAGCTCTAAAGTTGAAGCAGCGTGGACAGTGGATGGAAGAATATTAGTCACTGTCAAATCAACCAAAGATGGAACTCCAGTGAAAAAACTAATTTCCACACAAACTCAACTTGATCACCTCTAGTACATGTATTGCTTTTTTTTTTTTTTTTAGTAATTTTAAGGATCTATGATACTAGAAGCCCTGACTCGAACTGAACTAAACCTCAAGCATTCCCAGCTATAACAATCTACAAACATTCTACAAACATTCTGAACTGCACAGACTATCATTGTCTTTACCTTTGTATTTTATTACTTTGTTACTTTGTTTCTTCCAATAATGTGTGATTATAAATGTGTGTGTGAAAGTGTATGTATGAGGATTTTTTCTGAATTTTGCAACTTTGATTATACATGTACATTTAAACACGTAGATTCATTGATTTACCTGAACTTATTAGTGGTAACTTATCAACTGAGCTTGCTTATTTATCACATACGTATTTTTAGCTCTATACAACTAGCCACTATTTGTTTTCTTCTTCGAAGAATTCCATAATGAACAGATACTCCCATTTTATTCTATTAGTGACACTGAATTTCATGATGTATTCCATAACTATGTATACAGCAATAGCAACATTGGTACCTCTGAAATAGATGATACATTCTTTACAGCCTCTGCGCAAATGGATGTTGGGGAAGATTTATCCAGTGATTTTGATTTTGTCAATGACATAGACCCAGATTTAAACTTTGCTCAAAGTGGCAGTTCCTGTAACTACTTCCTGTCAAATGAATTTAAAAGTAGATACATGTTTAAAGAAAATGAAGGTTTTAGCTTATTGCATTTGAACTCTAGAAGTTTATCCAAAAACTTTGATTCCATTAGTCATTTTATTTCTGATCTTGATGCACCCTTTTCAATATATGGCTTTAGTGAAACCTGGATTCATGATAACACACCTCTTCTTTTTGATATCAGTGGATATGATTTTTATCACAATGATAGGAACAATGGTAGAGGAGGTGGAGTAGCTCTCTTTGTCCGTGATAATTTGGATGTATCTATTAGAACTGATGTTCATTTACCTATGGAATTATGTGAGTCACTATTTATTGAAATCAACCTTCTGTCCAAGAAAAATATTATTGTGGGTGTAATCTACAGAGATCCTAAAACTAATATATCTCATTTTAATGACTGTTTGAATATTTGTCTTGAAAAACTGCAGAAAGAGAATAAGGAAGTTTATATTATGGGTGATTGGAATATTAATGTTCTCAATTATTCTTCTGTAAAATGTATTAATGACTTTGTTAATGTATTATATGACAATTCGTTTCACCCTTTGATTGATAAACCAACTCGTATATCCCTGTCATCAGCAACATTAATAGACAATATTGTAACGAATGTGCTTTGCAAAGAAACAAATTCAGGTATATTCTATAATTGTATCACAGATCATTTACCTATTTTTACAGTTGTTCCAACTTCTAGTATCTCTCACAACTCTAAGGAAACTATTAACACTCCTGTATATCGACTAATAAATGAGACGACTATTCAACATTTCAAAAATGACTTGTCAAAAATAGATTGGTCGGAAGTACAAAACAACAGTGATGCTAATTCAGCATACAATACTTTTCTCTCTAAATTCCAAGAAATATATAACTCTAATTTCATCTTTAAAAAATGTAAGAAACGCAAGGCCCCTCGGAAACCATGGATAACAAGGTCCTTCTTGAAATCTATGAGTACTAGAGATAAGTTATATAAATGTTTTTGTAATAAACGTTCACGTGGAAATGAACGCAAATTTAAATCTTATCGAAACAAACTTAATAAAATATTACTAGTTGCCCGTAAAAATTATTATGCTGATCTGCTTCTAAAACATAAACATGACATGAAAAAAACTTGGCAAGTCATTAATGCTATCATTAATAAGAAAAAGAGAAAGTCACTTCCTGAGTATTTTCTTAAAGATGGTGTTAGACTAACAGACTACCAGAATATAGTTAATGAATTTAATGCATACTTTTCAAACATTGCCAGTACCATATATAATAATGCTGTCCACAATTCTGACCATAACACCTTTGCTTCGTACTTGCCTACTGCTTGCCAAAACACAATTTTTTTCTATCCTACAAATGAGCATGAAATACTAGAAATTGTTAGAAATCTCAAAATGAAAGACTCAACAGGTTTTGATGATATAAGTCCAAGAATTTTGAAAACTGTTATCCATTATATCAAAGCACCGCTCATTGCTATTTTTAATAATTCACTTAGCACCGGAGTAGTACCTACTCAACTCAAAATTGGTAAAATAACACCAGTATATAAGAAGGGTGATGAACATATATTTGAAAACTATCGTCCCATAACTATTTTACCTTGCTTTTCAAAGATTTTAGAAAGGATTGTTGCCAATAGATTACTTGTACACCTCGATAAATATAACTTACTCAGTGATTGTCAATATGGCTTTAGAGCAAACCACTCATGTGAACTCGCTTTGATTGATGTACATGATTATTTAATGTCAAATGTTCAAAAAAAGCTTCATTCATATGGTATCTTTATTGATTTAACCAAGGCATTTGACCTAATTGATCATAAAATTCTTCTATATAAATTGACTAACTTTGGTGTGCGTGGCATCTCGCATAAATGGTTTACTGAATATTTGTGTAATCGTTATCAATTTGTTTCATATAATTCTTATAGATCGCCAAATGCAAAGATGACTTGTGGTGTGCCCCAAGGCTCTATTCTAGGACCATTATTGTTTTTGTTATATATTAATGATTTGTGTAAATCTTCATCATTCTTCCATTTTACTCTATTTGCTGATGATACTACAATCATAGCGTCTCATGAAAATATTGATAGACTATCTGAAATAACTAATAATGAATTGTCAAAAGTTACTCAGTGGTTTAAAGCAAATAGATTGACTATTAATACTGAAAAAACCAAACTTTTGTACTTTGGAAATAGTAAATCATGTGATGTTTCCAATATTGAAATCTTTATAGATCACGTCAAATTGTCATTCTCACCTTCAGTAAGATTCTTGGGTATACTATTCGATAACAAATTAAGTTTTGATGATTATAGAAGAGAAGTTAGTAACAAGATATCAAAGAATGTTGGACTTTTATTCAAACTGCAATCTGTGTTACCTGAAACTCATCTTTTTATGCTGTACAATTCATTGGTTTTGTCTTATATTCAATATTGCAATGTTGTTTGGGCTAGTACAGCACCTACTAAGTTAGATACCATATATAAGTTACAGAAAAAGGCTCTACGAATTTGCACATCATCTTCTTATATTTCTCCATCCAAGCCACTTTTTCTTCGCTTAAAGACTTTGAATATTTTTGACCTCACCAAGTTTAAGATAGCACAGCTAATGTATCGTAATGAAAATAACTTACTTCCTGTTAATATTGCAAATTTCTTTTCGTATAATACCCAATTTCATAATCATAATACACGTTCTAGTTCAAAATTGCATTACCATCAGGTTAAAACAACTAAAATACTTCAATTATTTAGACATCAAGGTCCTATAATTTGGAATTCTCTCAGTTCAAATATAACTTCTTCCAGTACAATAAGTTCTTTTAAAGATAAACTGAAAATTACCTTTTTATCTAAATATTCTACGTAACCGAACGTAAATTGTCCAAACGATTTAATATCATTGTACATGTATGTATTATAGGGTGTATGTGTGGGTGTGCTGTTGTATGACTGTGTGTATGTCTGCTATTATTTATATGTTGTTTGTTGTCTGTTATATGTAATCAATTACGAAAATTATATTTTTGTAACAATTGTGCATTTATTTATATTTTATATGTAAGGGAGCTGCACCCTCAAACCTGTAAAGTTTTTTGCAGCTTCCATTTTCATTTTCTCTTTACTTATATGTACAGTGAATGTTTATACATGTATTTTATGATTTTGAAATAAAACCCATTTTGAATTGAATTGAATTGAATGTATGAAATCTCACAGTCATAGTTTCACAATGACATATAACCTTGAAATCACTTCTAGAGAAGTGAAAAACTATCCTTGTTTTCGTTTGAAACATAGCAATCATACTCTACATTTATTATTATAGCAGCTGCTAATGGCCTAGGCTACAGGAACGGGTTGGACAAACCTTACAAAACCTACACCATATCTCAAAATCAGTATGATTCTGCTCAAAGTCAACTGCCAGCTTTGATATTGTGAGGGAATATTTTTAAAAGTATTTCCTTAACTATTCTGTTTTTTACAAAAAAAAAAATGGTTTCCATAAGAGCATATTTACAATTATTCTTTATGTACAGAGTATTGTATTTTTATTCAGTTCTGAAAGTTGACCCACTGATTGGGTAAAGCATAGAAAGGTATGGAAAAAAGTATCCAATGAGGCTAGTAGTAATGGTAGTTAGTTAACCAATTACATGTACATGGCTAATTTCTAATTAGATTTAACCCTTTGTGTACCAGTTACATAGCATCACTAGGGAGATTGTGTGTATCAAAGGGGGGACCTGCAAAAGATCCTGTCTTCAAGTTGTGAATGAAACCCAATTTCCACTTTTGACATTATATTGATGCCACGTTGTCTATTAGGTGAGGCTTGGTCTGTTCAGACTGTCAACTAAAATCCTGGGTCCGTGCACGCTGGTACAGAAAGCCCTGCCAGCCATCTTTGAGAAGACGTCCAGCAGTTTCCATGACAACACCATGAGTGTAATGCAGGTTAGTATTGATCACATTACTCCACTTTCAAGCATTCCATATGAATATTTGATAAATTGATCAGTTTATGACAAATATGAATGGTTCATCCAAATAAATTACTGTAATCTTGTATTGCATAGTTAAAGGAAAACTGTAATTAAAGTGCAACATCTTTCCAACTCGCATTCAAATAATTTCTCATTCAATTGTTTCCAGACCAACGCTGAAATCTGTTTCAAGAGCTTTGAGTCAACGCCCGGGATCAATCCCATCATGCCACAGGGAGCCATGTATCTCATGGTGAGTCAGTGCTTTTGTTGTCAGTCCTCCACACTGCATATAGGAGAAAGTCTTCCCATAATGCACCTCGCAGGGACATCCAGATAGTTTTTGTTATATTCCACATACTAAGAATGTTGCTATATGATTGGTCAAGAGTTGATCACGTGATAAAGCATAGTTTTGCCCATCTGATCACCTGAGAAGAAAAGTTTGTTACACTCTAGGTAATAGTACTTTTTGGTTTTGCTGATCTCTTCACTCCTCACAATATTGTGATCAATATTTTGAGTACGCGCAAAATAAAAGTGCATTACACTCGGACTATCAATTGACTGACAGTAGCTCGGCGCCGCAGTGCGTGGTAAAGTCAGGTCGTGTGTTTAAAACAAAAGCTCAAAGTGGAGGGAAAAGCCAGCGTAAACCATCACAAATCTGTCTGTGAAATCGACATGAACAAAATTAAAAACAGTCTGGACTTGGAGACTCCCCATGGATTACAGTGTAAAGTATTTGTGGGTATATTGACACATTTTGCTAACAGAGGAGAGGAAAATTTAAACTTAACGATAGGCCTAATGTTAGATTCTCGGTAGCCGCACCGACCCACGTTCTCCGTGGCAGCTGCTCGGGGTTAGGTAGAGAAGTAAACAATACTTTTGTACGTCAAATTGTCATTTTTGGTGTAGATAGTTGGTTTCAGATGTGGAATATAAAGCAAATAATCAACTTTTGGTTTCAGGCAATGAGACAAACTATCACTTCCTCGGCGATCTGAATGTATACGCTGTCATTCCTCAGCTGCGCTTCAGAAAAATAGCTTCATCCAGATCGCCTCGGAAGTGATATTTCGTTCCATCACCTTCACCAACGTTGATTATTTGTCCACTTCCTGTCTCATATACAAGTAGAATAGACCAGGAGTGGACAGGACTGCAAAGAAACATCTGAATGTTGCTGCGGGGTGAATTATGGGATAACTTTAACTTATATGCTGTATCAAGAATTTTACGCTTCTTCAGAATATAGTGGCAGCCTCTATATACATTGTCTAAATGTCTGGCATAATGGTCATTATTGATAGAATTTATTGCTTTTCTGGACAAACAGATTAGTTGCTATGGATATTACATCAAAAATGAGACAAGAAACTTAAAAAGTAGCATGATGAGACACACAAATAGAATGCTTATGTTCATTTTTATCCCAAAATGAATTCAATTCAAATGAATTCAATTCTCACACACCATTGAATAGTTTTTAGTGTCCATTGTCACAATCAAATAGGAGCCTTGTTTCCTCTCGTGCATTATGTGGCCTTTACAAGCAAATCTTTGAAGTTTTTGGCTGGTAAATGTATGAGGATTGCACAATCATTCAACACCTTACCAAATGTGTGAAAACATAATTTCTTTGATAAATCTGTTTGAAATGATTAATTGGTCGGTACTGTGTCAGGAACTTCTTGACACATGGAAGCAAGCCATGAGGTCCATTTATAATGAAATGTGCAGTCCATGTCCAGCCAAACAGGTGTAGAAAGACCAGCTCTGTAAATATCACTCTATTTAATCCCATACAATTGCCCCTGTCAATAAAGACAACTTTTTATGTTTCCCTTGGGATGGTCTTTGTAGACAGGTTAAGGTCACTGCAGATGACATCATTCGATGATTGGTACAACTCTGTGACTGGCTAAATTGCAGGACCCAGTCATTAAATTAGTGCAAGAAGCTGACATCACATTTCCAGATATAGGCCCTTACGATTGTAGAATCATGGCAAAATTGTGTTGTCCGCTGTATTCTTTAGACTGTGTATGTATAGGATTTGCCGGATATGAATGTAGAAATCCTTCATCATTGTTGCAGTGTCAGATCGAGATTGATAACTTTGCTGGGTTCATGGACGACATGGAGTTTGTGCAGTGTCTCATGTGTGAGGAGTCTGTCTTCTGCCTGCCTGGAAAGGTAAGATCCACCAACTCTTCTTTTCTGTTCTTATTGTAATTTTGCAAAGGTAAATGAAACAAAAAAGTGTGGCATTAATCTAGTGATATCTTAAAACTATAAAACAAGTATACTTCCGCACACACCCACACAAGGTCCACAAACTCTTAGCCCCATATTCTTAGAAGCAAGTGGAATTCGGGGGTTTTACCTTTAAACCTGGCCTAAACCTAGTTGTAATTATGGAGTGGAATGTGTACTTGAAGACAGGGTGTCCCATATTCAAAAATCTTGAAACTTGGTAGGAATCAACAGTATATGTTAACAATAAGGTGTATGAAATCTCACAGTCATAGCTTCACAAACATTTTCAGGAAAAGGGAAAAAGCATCTTTCATCTTTGTATATGTTTGAACTGCAGTGAGCATAGTCTATAGCCCCAAACCTCAAAATCTAGCGATCATTATAATTTTGCTTAATGTCAGTTTGCAGTTCTTTATTGGGAGGTAAGTTCTAATACAGTATCTTATTCCATTTTCTGTGTTTCTTTTTTTACACAATTGTATATTTTTGACGTGCAAAAGAGACATCCTGTCTTTCAATATTGAAACAACCATTGTTTGAGTAATCAATTCTTGTTTTTATACTTTTACTAATACTCCCACCATTCATGTACATCTCTAAACAAGTTTGGGTTTTGGCCCCCTTTTTTCCTCTCCATCAGTCTTGGTGATTTTATCAGGATTTTTTTGGGGAAAATGTGCACATCATACAATCATTTGTAAAAAGAATTACATTTCAAATCCATGTGTATACTTGTGAATATACCTTTCTTGAGGAAAACTGTTTCATACCATTAGTGTATTGCATGTTTTATTTACCCACAGTGCTTTGAGTACCCCAACTTCTTCCGCGTTGTTCTGTGCGTGCCGGAGGACAAGACCAAGGAGGCCTGCGAGAGGATCAAGGCCTTTTGCACACGGCACTACATCGGCAAGAAGATCAATGGTGTAGAGGAGGGTTGAGAACCGCCAGGCAGCTGAAAAAATGAATCCGTTTGATCAAATGGATACAAGCTTCGACCGCCAAACCAAGAGAAATGTACTGATATTTTCTCTCTTCCTTTTTCCTTCTTTTTTTGCGACATCATTTGAGGTGTGAGACTCTAACCGGGACATTGGTGTGTATTTGTATATTTGTGCCATTGGTTGTGTCATGTCCTCTAGCTTAGCATCGTCGATGATAGAAATTATGAATACCAGTCCTCCTCAAGGACTAGGCTTACATCCAGAGTACTGAAGACTTATCATCAAATGATCTGTGCTGGTTATGTAATAGCTTGGCTGCCAGGCCACAGGAGATTAGTCTACTCGATTCTTAACTGAAAAAAGAAAAGTCTGGTACTCATAAGACTTTTCTTTTTTTCAATCTGGAAAATAATACAGAATGATTAGTCTACTGCAGCCAGACCCATTTATTGAATTTGGCTTTGAAATGACAAACAGCGTGGAAGCCAGACTATATATGTAGGTGGAACGTGATTTAATGTAGGATGAAAGCATCAAGAGGACTGCTCTGTAAAAGGGTGCAGAGGATTGTTTAACAACCACCATTTTAATAGAACATTATACATGTGGATTTTAGTTAATTCACTTTTAATTTTGTTTTTCAACCTGGTATTCGCGGTAGAAGTTAATAAAGATCCTAACTGTTCTTTCCCCCTTTGATATTAATTTAAATCCACTAATGTGTCCCTCTTTGTGATGCAAGTATTCAAGGCCGTCTTGCAGTGTATTGAAATATTAAGCAGCTTAATGTATTGTTACCCTAGCAACAAGTGAGTCTTCTATTCAAATAACATTATACGACTATTCTCAATACTCTCGTCACTATATAAACGAGGTAGTTTAGTGTGTGCTTAGTTGTGTGCTAGATGATCACCGCTTCTCAACATTTACTCAGTAGGACGTGGTTTAAATCATAAATGTGCAAATTCGGAATGTTCCTGATGAAGTTCATGTGCAGGTGTACCAATTGGTGTTATGTAACTTAATTTATCCTTCACTGGAACGTTTCACATTTGACCCTCGTCATCTGTTATTTGACTGTGGTGACCGAGAAAGTATGCTCTGAAAAGTGTTTGCTATGAGAGCTGTACTAAAACAACTTCTACAATGTTGCCTAAGAGTGATTAATCGCGGCGATAACTTGTTCATGTGAATTGGCCTTTGCTTGTTGTGTCTTCATCTGCATTCTCTATTGTGTGATTGTGGTTTTCATGGTGCTGTGCATACCATGGACATGAGGAGAGATTTTGCCCAAAATTGATGTAATTCAGCGACAGTTCTGGAGCCTGGTTCCTCAGCATTGTAGGCATGATTGAATATCTTTTGGTACCAAGCACTTGTTTGTATCAAGATTAGATTTTACTTCATAGTTTACAGATGTGTTTTCTCCTCCTTGCTTGCTGAGTTTATCTTATCTTGTCCTTTTCTTCTTCCTATTTATTACTTTCTTTTCCTTGTCTTGCCTCGTCTCGATCTTTGTCCTCCTGTCTCAATCCCTCTCTCCCTCTCATCCACTCTCTTTTCCGTTATCTTCTTATTTATGTCTCTTCTCTCTTTCACACATTCATCTGTACTGTTTGTCATGAAAGTCATCTCATTACTGTTCAGAAGATTTTGAGATCTGGCCCATTTGAAGAGTCTGGATATTCTTCCAAGTGACCGATTGAACAATTTTTTGACCATTCAGATGAATGGGTTAATTAGTTCATGCATATTGCCAAGTGTGCTGTATATTAAGTGTAGTTTAATCTACAGGTATGTTATACTGAACTGTTACAATTTAGAGTAAAGGTTATGTTTTGTTGCAATTTTTGTTGCATAACACACTGGTGAAAGCTATATTCTAAAAATCTTCTTTCTAATGCTCATTGACTTGGTTGATAGATTTCTTCTCTCGCGTGCTGTTCTTCTCTCGATTTGCGGCTGAAAACATTTCTTTGTGTCATTTAGCTAGACAAATGTAACAAGGCAGTATATTGCAAAGTAATACTGTACATGGTATGTTGAGTATGGCCTTCAGCTTAGCTTAGTCCTCGGTGTCCCAAATCTTTTTCTTTATGTAAGATTGAAGAAACAATCTTTGTGTGAAGACGGAAATTTGTGGAATCCAGTCTTAATTGCTGGTAGTTGTATATCCCCAACTTGATATGTATGTGCACTCATTAAAGCCACCCAATTCCTTTTAAATGTTTCAAGGGGATTTCACATACATTATTCAATAGGACCCTTCTTTTTAGAAATGAAAACAAATTCACTCTTTGGGATCCTAACGGTACCATTAATATACAGGAATTGTGTGTATTTCTTGTAAATGAAAGAGTTAATATTCCACCCACCATGGGTTAGACCAAACTAGGAGTCAGCATAAGCTGATGTTCATAATAAAACATGTTTTGTTTTTTTTAACCCTTTGTGTGTTATGCACCATTCTGCTCTTTGAACATGTGCAGAACCTGCGCGAAGACGCATCAATTGTGCTCAAAGAGTCGATGGAATATTATGTGATTATGATAATGTGATTTTGTAGGTAATTGTGTGTGTTGATATGTATATATGAATGCACACAAAACACCACATGCAGTTGATATACAGCAGTTGTGAAATGGTGTAAAAGGTATATCACAAGCATCACTCAAGGGCTGAAGAGTGCTGGAGAAGGGGGGGGGGGCGGTGATACATACCTGTCACTGTCTATAAATATGATCTCTACTGGTGACAATTCTAGTTTCTTATCATTTCAAATATTTGTTTTTCTTCAATTTTCCAAAATTTGTGTTGGAAGTTGGATAACTAGCTGTTAGCTTCATTTCCATGGGAACCCTTTTCCCCCCAGTGTGCAAGTGTGGCAAACTCCCCCCCCCCCCTTCCCCCCACTCCCTTCTCCCTCTGTACTGCCCACCTGTCAAACACGTGGAAAATGGTGATGCTTGTAAACTGTATACACTATATGATGCAGTAATTCTTTTGTCATTTTTTGTATAAACTGGAAAAAAACAGTAAATACATACATGTACATTTGTTTCGTTTGCATTTATTTGAAATCATAACATTTGAGAATATTTTTTTGCAAAGTTTATATTTGATACCAAATGGAATTTAGATTTTTATTGCTGTGTACATTTTCATCACGTAGCAACTGTGCTCAAGCCATAAGCAACTGAAATGAAGGAGACGTGTGTGTGCATATTTTGTGTAAATTTTATTTGCAGTGGGGATTAGGAGATATGTTCACTGGGCCCAGAAATCAACCAGCCCAGGTTACAGTGGTAAAAGCTCTGATCAAGTGTATGTGTAATTCTAATGGTATTTGCATGATACCATGCATAGTAATTCTTAACTGTTTCATTATGGTGTAGTAAGCCAATGAGGCTTACAAGGCCTGGAAATATCAGGGTTAATTCTCTCATTGATATTGGCATAAAAGGTGTAGTTAACTAATGGGGTTTTCAAGGCCTGGTAATATAAGGGCTAACTCTCTCACTAACATTGCCTTAATAAGGTGTAGTAAGCCAATGTGTTTTCCAAGGCCTGGTAATGGATGGATTAACTTGCAGTTTAGTATGGATGTATTAACGTTTTTGTTTCAGGGAGGGGGAGGGGGGAGGAGGGGGGAGGAGGGGGAAGGGGGAGGAGGGGGAAGGGGGGATGTCAATCAAAGGAGCAATTGAGTTATGGAGTTTGTTGCAAGTAGATGTGAGCTGTATTAAAAAGGGCATGGTCAATGTGCAAGATGGTTAATGGGCAATCATTGTTACATGCTTTACACATAAGTTTTACCCTGCTCATTTGTTGTTACACGATGGACTTCATAAGTGAAATGCAGCAATGTGCTCTAGGAATCAAAGCTTTAGCATCAGTTAGTGCATTTTATTTATGTATTTTTTGCTTGATTTCCTTTGTTGTAGGATCTAAAATTTATCTTTTTTTAGCTTATGTAGTATCAATATTCTTGTATGATATCGGCTTGGGGCTGCATAATTTCATTTTACATTTTACCATTATTCTGCATTTGTGCAATACATGAGTATATTTTAAGATTCTGCAGTATTGGTTGCTAGCTGTAAGATTGCAGCACATGCACAAAAACAACCTTATTTTATTTTTGGATCAACAAAACCTATTTCACTTTCAGATTATTGAATCACAACATTTTTTTGGATTAATAAGCCCTATTTCATTAACAAGCCTTTGGAATAACGAACCTTCTGTAAAACAAATTATAACCGAGTGCATGATGCAATTAAGAAAGTAAACATTACACTTGAATGTAGAGAGATGATTAGAAGACAAACCATGATGAATTCCAAGAACGGTACAGGACCTTCGTGAGGTACAGCTTATCCCATATAGAAATTGACAGACGTTCGTTGCCAAAGGCAATGGGAACGCACATGGGCTAATCATTGATATCTTGTGAAGAATTTAATTATATTCTTCCTAACCTATGTTTTGCACAAAGAAAAAATAAAGTAAAGTAATAAAAACAAACATGGCTCATAAAATGTATTTAAACACATTCAAGATAATCTTGAATCTTGAAATCAGATTTATTTCATTAGTCAGTATTTAGTGAGATACTCTTGACTGAAATAGTGCTTGCCAGATTCTGATATAATTAGGTAGCTACAGTGTGCAAGATATCTGTGTCTATAAGCACTGTAATATCATGAGGGGGAACTAAGAGAGGTGTTAAAAGTAAGCTGAGAAAATTTGGAAACATAGACAGTTAAATATTAATCAGATGAAATATGTTTTTGTATTACTTTGATAAATCATAAAACATGTAAACCGCTCAGTTTTACAGCATTTTCAGCATTATTCACAGGCAATGGTTTATCATATATAACCATTTATTTTTATCATTCAGTCTTTTGTATTGACAAGCTTTAACTGCTATGATTTTAACTTATGATTGGTAAATGTCTGCTAATTTTGTAAACATTAATGGTAGAACTATGAATGAATGATGTTTATCTAATCCAAGTGAAATTCAAATGTTAACAACTCTCTATTATTTCTTGCTAATACAAAATTATATTTAAGAAGCTTTTGAATGTAGAAAGATCTATTGAAAGAAAAACTTTTCCAGATTGAAATATGATCTATGAACTGAAATGGAAGGTGTTATTTCATGCCCGAAATATTGAAGAGTACTTTTCTCAAAAATCTATTATCTATGAGTGATACATATTTTACTTTGCAGTGACATTGTGTCTGTGTGGTTTGAAATATTCGGCTCATCTCAAGGCATGTGGTTGCCTGTTGAGTATAGGTATTATTGAATAGTGCTGAGATATGCCTGCCATATCGCCGGTCACTGTGCACTTGAGAAAAGAACTGTGGGTCCACATGTGTTAATACATAGTGTGCTATAGGTATCGCACAGCACTTTGCTAAGATGCTATATAGCTTTATAAGTATGTGATAAATGTGTATCACTGTGACTTGTTATAATGATTTGTCTTGTAGTTTGGACTGCTGTGAATCTTTTTAGTTACATTGTCTGTGGAAGTTTGATTAACCTTTATGGTCAAACCTGTATAGAAGGACCACCCAAGGGAGACAGGAGTGTGGTCTTTATGTACAGGTTTCAGTGAAAAAGGGTATTGTTCGATAAAAACAAAAAATGTGGTCCATATAAACATATGGTGGCTACAGCAGGTTGGACCGGGCTGTGAAGTGTCTGTAATATTACCTGATAAAACAGTTTTGCCATTGATGAGAACTAGAAAATGGGAAGGAAATGCACAAAGTTTGTATTGGGCAACCTTCCATAAAAACATTAAATCATTTTCTGTTCTATCCTATCCTGAAATTCAAACAAAAAGGCTTTATCTGTGGTTAACTTATGATATCACATATATTTTGCACAGTAGAGATCTAATGTGGGTACATGCTGATATTAGTTATGAAATTATGTCAGCCTGCAAATAGTTTTATTTTTTAGTGTGTCGATGCTTATGACTTATTTATTATTTATTTCATGTTGTAAATAAAAGAGATCTTAATGGGACTAATTAGCCATGGAAAATAATTTACATTAGCCTATTGATATTTCATCTTGTATATATTTACAAATCAAAATTTGGAGTTCAAAGATCTTTAGACCATTTCCATGCTGTATCCAAACTGGGTATATAGGTAGCCTGGTTTCCAGACTCTGGGACATTTTTAATCCAAACTGACAAATAGAGTCTCGTACTCTAATATGCTTTTCACACTGGCAAAAATTTCCTTAGCCCCGTACTATAGGTGGGGCTAAGGGAGGGCCTTAGCCCCACCTATAGTACGGGGCTAAGCTTAGACCACTTTCTGTTCACATTGGTTTTTACCAAAGTAGGCTAGCCCCACCAATAATCCGGGATTATTTGGCCCTGCAAAAAAACAGGGCTAACACCGCAATTGCAGGGCCAAGCCGAATAGTCCGGGGCTAAGAGCGCCAGTGTGAACAGAAACGAAAAATAGTACGGGGCTAAGGAAATGCGATGTCAGCTCTCAAGGCCGAAACGCCGAGACCAATCAGATAAGGCCCGACGGGCGAGTGACCTTGATGCGGAGTGGTAAAGAGCCGATGCGCAAGACGTACACTCATAAATATTCATAAGCTGTCGAGAAAGTCCGGGGCTAACGATTTCGAGTGAGAACAGTGTGAAAAGCTAGTCGGGTTTAAGAAATAGTACGGGGCTAAGAAATGCCAGTGTGAAAAGCTTCAAAAAATAGTACGGGACTAGGGATAGTACGGGGCTAAGGATAGTACGGGGCTAATTTTTGCCAGTGTGAAAAGCATATAAGACTAGTCACTCAATCATTCTCCTCTTCTCAGTTGATGGAGCAGGAGAAGAAATCAAGAATGACTAGTCTACTACAGTCAGACCCCTTTATTACGTAGTTTGGTTTAGATATATACCCAACAACTTGGAAGCCAAGGTGATTTATAAGGAGATATTGCCTGCTTTGACAAAGTTGTAATCTGTAGTTAATTTTAAAAGATGTTATATTGGTTCAGAGTTCCTGCTGATCTCTAACAGAAGAACCGATAAATAATGTGTATTTTAATGTGTTTCCTTTGAAAAATAAATCATCTAAAGCAATAACCCGCTATAGAAGTAAATCCCACATGTATTCACTGTGAATTAATTTAACCGCCTGGTGTATAATATTCTTATCTGTAATTTTGTTATAGAAATACTGACACTGAATAATTTTTCTAATGTGGTTACATTTTATCTCCATACAGCTAACAAAAGTATAATTCACAATTATGTTTGCGTAATTTGTACACAAAACTGGGAACCGACCCGCTCTAAATGTTATCATCATATTGCAGTCTAAAGACGTTTTGAATTGAGTAACGGGTGTTGAATCTTACATCAAAGTTGTCATAAATTACGTTTTAAAGTATTCAACCACTCAAATCAAGTGTGCTGACACAAAGGTAGTTAATGCACTAGTATATATTTGTTGCATATTATACACTAGTATATATTTGAATATATGTGTAGCATCAAATGAGTCTAGTACACACAGTGTATCATCATTAAGAGTCAACCAGGCTGCAATACATAAATGCATTACGTCAATATGTATAACCAAGTTGGCTGCCATGAAATGATTACTGTTTTCCATGTTGGTTTGCAATTTCGGAAATGACGACTTCTTCTCAATAAACATGCTATCCATCTATATTGCAATGAGAATTACAACATAAAAGTCACTCCTGTAAACCATTTATTCTTTTACTTAAATTCATACCAACAAAATTGCTTGTTGTCCTTTTTGCAATACCCATTGACATTTGTTGTCAATTTCTTGATGTGTGTTATATATGTTTCATACATATTTCAGAATCGTGTTTGAAGTCTTACCAGTTCTTGTTATCACAGAGTTGCTGACTAGTTTTGAATAAAATCAATATCCATTACTTTTTGATGTCTGCAAGCTTGTCTTGTTTTCAGTCTTGACATTGTACATCCAGATCATTGAAAGTGAAAGTCCACCCTGAAATGAAGTTGATTTCAATAAAAGCAAAAACATTATGGAAACGTATTAGTGAAGGTTTGACGAAAATCTGCCAAAGGACAACAAAGTTATGATTCATCTAAGATTTAATTTTGTGAGGTCACGTGCGAGATGCACTACCATATATTGTATGCTGTATAATTCCATAAATTTCCCTTTCTATGTTTTTTTTAATAAAGGAATATATATTTTCCATAGAGGTATGTGTATTTGGTATGTATACCTTTGTGAAAATAAACATTTAAAAAAAAAATTGTACACAAAATATAGGAGAGAATCTCGCATGTGACTTCACAAAATAAAGATTTAAAAATAATCATAACTTTCTTATCCTGTGACGGATTTTCGTCAAGCTTTCACTTATATGTTTCTTTCATGTTTCTGCTTTTATCAAATCCAACTCAATTTCAAGGTGGACTTTTCCTTTAGAGTGAGTGGGGGAGCCAACTTTGAAAAACATTTTCTACATATATTTTGTCTGCGAAAGGACACACTGCAAATTAACTCTCATTAATATTCTATACCGATTGTACAACCAAAATGATTTTATCCATTACAGTTTGACTCAATTATACTAAATTCCTCAGTGCAATCCATGATGTCATAAGTACCAATGCAGGTATATAGTTAGGGGTAGACCCCAATCAAAATTGTTCCAGCTCATCAAAGTATAACGATCCTGAAGGATTTGTTATATATTTCATGAAGACTATTATGTGTAAATTTTCCTTATAAATGATTGTCCATATATTCACTTAGGTCATTATCAGGAAAATTATACCATATACTGTAATGTAGCTACATGCTTTGTAACTATACTCTGCACTCTGAGTTTTATTCAGAGAGATACATGTGTCTTGAGTTTTAATGCCCCATCCTTCCAGATTATTATTTGTTTTTATTGTAACTTTGCACAAGAAAAAAATACAACTTGGCAATATCTTAAAACTATAAAACAATCGCCCGAATAACATCCGTCCAGATTTCTCAGGTAGGATTAAGCATCCAACCTTCTCCTGCCGAATTTCATGCTTTCCTTTTCTCTTCCCCGTAGTAGTTCACTCCGGTCAAGGGGTGGGGCTGAAGAGTTTGGAAGTCTACAAACTATTCGTAGGTAGAGTTAACGTGACTATCAGCAAGTCTGAATCTACATTGTACAGAGACTACCTGCCATTATATTTGTAAATGTTTTTTTTTTTTTTTTTTGACAAGATCAGCAAACCTTGAGATGCGGATCAAGGCAGGCACTAGTCAAAACTTACTAACCAAAGTTTTGAGACATTTTAACGATTGAGACTGTGGGCGTAGACTACTCATTCAGGGATCATCACCAGCTCAATGCATTGGTCACTGCACTATAAAAGAAACAGTGAAGTACGATTGTGTTGTGTTGCGTGTGAATTATATCGTAAGATATCCCGGCCCGTCGAACCCCGTCAGCCAAATTCACATCTCACCCGCCAATTTGGGCTGTTAATAATTTACCTCAAGGCCGGGACAAAATCTGTGCCCTGAGGCTTTTCTGTGATAACCGATTACAACAGATCCACCCTTCATCCTTCCTCATTCTAATTCTCAAAAATGGGGCCTTCGGAACGCAGGTCCTCTTTATTTTTTCCTCCTTTCTTGCTTGATTTGTGATCACAATCACTCCTCCTTGTTCTTCCTTATTGACTTCTGTTATTTCATTGATTTTCTTTTCCTCCATTTTCCTCTTCTACTCTTCATTTCCTTGTTCAAAGGCCTGCTCTATATCCTTTTTAAGTTTGACATAGCTCTCCTCAGGCGCATCCTTCTTTTGTTATTCTTCGTCTACTTCATCAACTTAATTTCAATAAGTACATGTATAATTATTCGTATCATATAAGCGATCCCAGGCGCGTACGCAGGATTTTTTTTAAAGGAGGGGGGGGGGGGGGGGATTCGAGCTGATAATCTCCCGCCCAGTCTCTAAAATGTGATGTGCAGGGGGGGGGGGGGGGGTCGGCCCTCTTTTTTTCCTTACAATTTCTTGCGTCATATACACTAAGTAGGGGTATCGTCCGTCTACCAGTCCGACCTTCTGAGGAGACAAGAAAAGAAAAAGGAAACGAAACGAAAAAAGGGACGGGGGGTTGAGCCCCCAGAACCCCTCTCCCCCCCCCCCCCCCCCACCCTTACATACGCGCCTGAGCGATGCTCAGCGATGTACCCTTTTACATTCCTCCTCCTCTCTTTTCTTTATAATATTTCTGCTATGTGATGACCCCTCAGTCCTTTCAATATCTTCGCGTCCTCCTTCTTGATTCTGTCTCATCTCTGTTGCATCAGAGTTCCCAATGATTTCATCAAAATTCAGTTTGTTATTCTTAAGTTATACTTGTTATACTTAAGTCCAAATGTCGCTAAGTAGCGTAAGTTGGTACTCTGAAAACTAACGAAAGTAACCAACAAAAAAAAAAACAGAAAAAAAACCAACTAGGCCAATGACAGTCGTGGATTGGAGGGAATTTAAGTTCAAGAAAAAAACTCAAGTTCGTTTTCAGAATCCCACGATTCCTTCTCAAATGTCATGATTCAAACGAAAGTTCGTACTGCCACGATTGCAGGTCCCGGGATATTATACAAATATTTCATGACCATGAGGGATCTTGTGGAATCTATTTGCACCGAGGTTAAGTGGAGGGCGTGCGGTACTATTTTCCCGAGACCGCAGGTCGAGGGAAAATGGTACCGCACGCCCTCCACTTCACCGAGGGGACCAATAGATTCCACAAAGTTCCCGAATAAAGATCATGAAATATTTGTTTTATATCCTTCATTAATATATTCTTTGCTCATTAATTTAATCCTTACCATGGACCTTGTAATATAGTGCCTCCGAACGCAGGAGCCCGATTCAGATGTTTTGTATATTTCCTGCGGCTTGAGCAAACCAAAAGAAATTCAAGTTGCACCTCGGCCGCAACACCGCGGGAGTTCCGGCAGCGCGGCCAATGATTTTCCGCTTAAAAGCCAAAGAGCAGCTGGAAAGAGATGTGTCGCGCAGATTTTGCGTGTCGCGCATTTACCTGGGATGAATCGATGAAAATTGTATCGATCACCGACAGCCCGGATATCGATAGTCCAGAGGGAAAAAAAAGACTATTTTTGACATGACGTCACGAAATAGTACTTTTTTTCCCTCTGACGTCACGAAATAGTACTTTTCTTCCCTCTGAGCTCTCTTCCTCCAAATAGTTCATCTATTTGTGGTCATGTGACACCCTTTCAACCAATCAACGAACTGGAATATATTAATGAGGGATATAATTGAAACTATTCATTCATTATCCTTCATGGAAGCATACACGCTGCAATAGTTCCAATCGTTAAAGGTCCCCTGTCATCAAAATGTATGTCGACTTATGTTGATGCAACATATGTACATAACAAAATCACCAACTGTTCAACGGGAATATGTGTCCTATATTTTCAAATAATTGTTCTTTATTTTTTCTCAGCACTGATAAGCCCCGCCTCCAAAATATCCTCCAACTCAAGATTCCCCCTGTGACATCATCAAAGGAAAAAATTAGCAGGATAATAAGCATAATTTATGCAAAAACTAAACATTGCAATGACTACCTCCACCTGCCCACAAGATCATCACGTGTCTTCACGCAATACCATCTAACAACCTTTCATGTGGAATAATCGTTTCTTTTGCCAGAAATGTGCCAGCTATGTGATGCTATTATAAGCACCTGCAGGTAGTCTTTGCAATGTTTATAGTTTGTGCATAAATTACCTCTATTATCCTGCTAATTTCTACCTTTGATGATGTCACAGGGGGAATCTTGAGTTGGAGGATATTTTGGAGGCGGGGCTTATCAGTGCTGAGAAAAAATATAGAAAAATTATTTTAAAATATAGGACACATATTTCCATTGAACAGTTAGTGATTTTGTTATATCAACAGAAGTCAACATACATTTTGATGACAGGGGCCCTTTAAAGCCCGAAAGATTATATTTTTTAAAAAAAGGAGAGATCTGATACGCCTTCTGTGTTGATACAGAATTAACACAACAGTGGTCATTGTGCACCACTCGTGTCAACATACAATGTCTTTTCTGCAAGAAGCATCATGCATTAGTAATGACACCTGTGATGGCAGTTGCTATATAGTGGATTGACAGGTGTGATACACAATGGCCATTGTTGAGTTCTGAATTGATCATCTGATACACACAAAATAATGTGCAAAGTGAGTGAAAAATCTCATTAGATATTCACAGGCCATACAAGAATAGTAATAGATGGAACGTCACAAAACATGCTTGTAACAGAAATGACATCCTTTGGCTTCATAACGTGTCAATTTTAGCTTGATTTGAGTCATAACTTATTTTTAAATAATATTTCAAAAGTGGCAACAACAAAAATACCCCTATACTCCTCCTCCTCCTCCTCCTCTTCCGCCTCCTCCCCCTCCTCCTCCTCCTCCTGTTCCTCCTCCTCCGTACGAGTACTGCAGAATCGCTGGTGTTACTATGCTATTTTGAGTCCTTGCTTGGCGTATTTTGATGATAATAATCGCGCAAAATATTACACGTCTTATTAGTGCGATTTGCACGTAGTTTTCACATGGACATTTCTGGGGAGAAGTAACCGAAGGCGGAGGAGTATCCACCCATTTGAACACGATCTTAATTGAGGAATCTCCATACTTTTAGATCACAGCAAGAAGACAATTCCCAAGAAAACGAATATTTATCTAATCGGACATAAAAATCCAGCACTAATTGTCTTGTACACTCTCTTGTACCGATTTCGCAGGTGACCGCATCATTGAGATTTTACGCGGCCGACCCACCGGCGGCAGAGTTGGCAGATAACGACTGTGTATTGTGCGTGAACATTTGCGTTGCGTCATCGGACTTGAGCTTACCTCGCACTCTTTCGAAAATAGTTTTAAGACATTGTCAGTGAAGATGCCAGAACAGGTGGAAAAGCAGGAGACCGAGGCACAGCCAAAGATTTACAGATTAGAAGAGGTTCAGAAGCATAAAACTAGCACCTCGCTGTGGCTGGTCATTCACAACAAAGTTTATGATGTCACACAATTTTTAGATGAGGTAAGTCACTTGGATAATATTACATTACAAAATACAAGCGCAATGAATACAATTAAGATTCTGAACAAACAATAGTTCAAGTTTCATATAATACATTTCACTTACCACGTTTAAGCTTTCATAGTTTCAATTCTTTGAAGAAACAGTATACAAATATTTCATGATCATGATGAGGGATCGTGTGGAATCTATTTGCACCAAGGTTAAGTGGAGGGCGTGCGGTACTACTTCTAATATACTTCTAGAACTGGAATGAGAGATATAATAGACATTGGAAATTTGCTGTATGGTAAACTAGTAATATTTGAATAACTTAAAGAATAACACAAGCGCGCAGTGCAAAGCAATAGTCTACCTTGTCCTTGCCAATAAGTCTAGGACCCCATTTACACCAAGCTTTTAGGCGTCGCTGGCCTGAGGCCGGCCTAAAGCTTGGTGTAAATGCAAAGGAGGCCCGAGGCCGGCCCCGATTTGGGACCAACTCTGGAGGTAGTCTCGGGCCGGCCCATGGCCGGCCTAAATGCGGTGTAAAAGGAAAGAAGGCCTCAGGCCTCCAATTACGTGCGAAACGACGCTGTGCTTTTAGGCCAGCCTCGCGGTGTAGAAGGAAAAGAAGGCATCGGGCCTCTAATTATGCGCGAAGCGATGCTGTGCTTTGTAGGGCGCTGCGTGCGGCGAGGTTGAGAAAGGAGGCCTCAAAGCCGGCCCCGGTATTCGGTGTAAATGCACACAATTGAGGGCCTCGGGCCTTTTGGTGTAAATCGGGCCTAGGTCTATGATTGTTTTAAATGATACATTATACATTACTTCTATTGTCAATGTTGGAACTTCAGAAGTATGTGCATTGTTCATGGGCCTTGTCATTGTCCTTATAATTGTATTTGAATCCATTTATACTTGGGGAAAAATGAATCAAAGAGAAAGGTAAGGGGTAGAAATGGAAATGATTATTGTATATGCCTGTTATTATGGCAGAACTGTTCTGCCGTTATCACCAGGTCTGAGTTTTATACTTAATTATACTTAATTAATTGATTTGCGTTATTTTTGTGCAGATATGAAGGTCCCATATTTGCACTTCATGCATTATAGAATAGAGCTTTCCTTTGGTGTGTTCGTCATCTAGACCCTATTGCATATAACTTCCCAATAATGGTAGCTACCATGGTAACAGAGCTTGACAGCCAATCAAATTAAAGATTTCCATAGAAGTTGTCATTGGAAGCAAAGTCACTACCAAAGGTAAGTTTTATGCAACAGGGACCAGGTGAATTTTAATGTGTATATCAGGCATTTCTGAAATTTGGTTATTACATGATACCTTTCTTCTGTTTTATTTTGTAAACATTTGACAGCATCCAGGAGGGGAGGAAGTTATGATAGAACAAGCAGGTAAGTAAATAGTTTACAGCCAAATCACATGGATACACAGATTACCATATTGAACTTCCTATGATATATGATAGTAAAGATAGAAAAGTTACAATTAAAGAGAACTCTCCTAATGTTTTTCTTTTTTAATGCGTGTGAGGTGAATTGATATTCCAAAATTAAGTTTGGGAAAAAGTTACAAATTAATTCAATAGGAAAACTCTGAGGACTGGAGGAATTATATTATAAGATGTATATGTACAGTGTACACTACAGCTCAAAGGAATTGGCAACTGGAAAGGGAAAGGGAAGAAAGGGATGGAGCCACAGTTTTAAACTGTGAGTATATTTTGTCCAGCTCAGCATGAAACATGCTTTAGCCTAAAAAGCATCATGTTTCATGCTGAACTGGACAAAATATACCACGGTTTAAAATTGCGGCTTCTTCCCTTTCTTCCCTTTCCCTTTCCCTACGGCAACCCCTTTGAGCTGGAATGTATGTAGCCTACATTAGAGAACAATACTATTCCATTGCTTCACATGTAAAATTAATTTGCATATGTTCAACTTTTGAGAAAATTTGTTATTTGTCAAATTTGATTAGGATTGCAGGAAATTCACTCCCAAGTCTCCCATGAACAAATTTAGAACAAGAACAGAGCCATGTTACATAGAGGTTTCAATTATTGTAACATACTTTCAATGGTAACTACCATGACAACAGCTCCTAGACACCTAACCAGAAAAACAGGGAGACAAAGCAGAAGATGGAGGGATGATCTAACAGCACAAAAGGGCATTGTTTGGAAGATAACAGCTCAAAATAGGTTAAAATGGAAAATTCCTCCTGCAGTGGAGTGAAGTAGGCTGAAGAAGTAGAAGAATGGCAACAGCCAATGAGCTCTCATTATTTCACCTGTTGCCATGGTAGTTACCATTGATGGTAAGTTACAATAATTGAAAACCTATCTGCAACATAGCCCAGATCACTAGTTGTACACGTAAAGTCATGCATTTAGTCATACATAACACATCTTGGTGAAAAAGGCCCAGTACCTACAGTATGTAAACCCAATAAGTGGACATTACCACATGTACGTGTATTCCGTGTGTACCGGTAATGCTAATGAGTTGATTTTGAATGTGAATTGACTTTGTTGAAATTAAATATGGTGCATGAAATATGTACAGGTACATGTACAGATATGTGCACAGTCTGTGTTGACATATCCTGTAGTATGTGCAATTATGTGCAAACAAATTTTGATTGCTTTACAGTGTTTTTCTAAAAGTTTTCACTCTACAGTCTTTTATGCTCATTAAATGTTAGCAAGTCCAGGCCATTTACTTGCATTATTTTGGACTTTGTACATGTGCATAGTATAATATTGTCAGGAGTGATATATGGTAATGTGGTTTATCCACACTGACACACATGTTAACAATTTTCAATAGTACTTCATACAAACTGTACAGATGCTTTAGCAGTTGTCAAGGGTATCTGTTTTGCAGTAAATTGTATCACTTAACCTACACTTTAATCCCATTCATATACACTACATTTGATAAGGATTCTATCAGTTAACCTAAAGGAATATATGAACAGAAATGAATTAGAACTAGTACCGGTAAATAAGACTTGGAATGATTTGAAATTCAGCATCTTTTAAAACATATTACCCCACCCAGGAAACGTTATCGCCTTAAATATCCAAAACATATATTTTTACTATACTATTTCAGTTATTAACCGTTTTTAACCATTTTAAAAACCCAAACAACAACATCACAACATATTTACATAATGGTATGGACTCATGAGAATCACATTTGCCTATGAGCGGGGCCCCTTTTATGATTTGACTGATTTCCTTCTTTTATTTTTTTGTTGTAACCAAAGTTATTTAAATAACAATGTTATTAATCGTGTGATTTTACGTCTTTCCCTTGACTTCACACATGGTGGGTCTGTGTAGGTGGGGATGGCTCAGAATCCTTTGAGGATGTCGGCCACTCATCAGACGCCAGGGAACTCATGAAGGATTACTACATTGGTGAACTAGCAGAGGTATGTGCTACAGTCCATTCATGTTTACATGTAACCCTATAAGTACCAAGCCACGTAAACCCTATTGGTTTGCTACACATATGTGGGACTATGAGACTGTGAGAGTTTAGCTTTTCTGTGCTAAATAAACTTATTTTATAGGTAATTTGTGTGCAGTACTAGTGATTTTTTTTTTAAAAAATGGCATGTCAAAAGTTACCACTGTCATGGTCTTTGGTGATTTAATTCACTTACATGTACCCCAACCCTGGTCATAATGCACTTTTGTATACCACATGCTGTACATGTATATAATACATGCAACAGGAATGAAGAGATGCAGGGTTGTTTTTTTGTCAGCAGAAATGGCCTACATGTAGAAATCACATTTTGGGAAGGATTAACCTGGGCAAATTAGGCCCACGTTTAGGGATGAGGTTTAGAATTGGGTTTATAGTGTGGGTCACTGTTAGGTTTAGGGTTGTATTTCATAGTATTGGTAGGACACAAAGAGTGTTTTACCCCCCTCCCCCCCCCCCCCCCCCCCACCCGCGAGATAGTGGGCCATTCATTGAACACACATCAACGATTCCTCAAGATATGTTCCTTGATGGGTCATTCTTGCATGGTAAGCGAGAGAGAAGAGATAAAGTGAAGAGGGTGAGAGTCGAAATGTCTCTTGGGATAAGCTCTGAAAAGACCTGTTGGTCTAACTTTTCTTCAAGAGTTCAAGAAATAGTAGTTTAGCAGGGTATTGCATGTTTGTATGCCTGATGAAAAACTACACATATGAATGGAGGCTAATTTATTGACTAAGTAAATATGAATTTTACACACGAATATCAAGGCCTTAAGAACACACTTCAGGACTGTAGTTTGGACTACACTGTACCTTGTGATAAGCCCTTAAAAAACCTCATGCAATATTTGAGGACTGATTTCTAGCAGCGTTCAACAAACACGAGGGGAGTGAATTTCAGGTACGTGTACGTGTCCATAGCCACGTGTAGTGTACATGTACATGTATGTGCAATGTTGACCACGGGATGTAAGTACGCAAACTTCACAAAGTCCACTACAGGCTACTGCACCATGGTTGAGACTGCTCAAACATCAGGTAGAAGCAGGTTTAGAGACTGCTTGAAATCATCTCATACAGTTCAAAGGTTGAGTCACCTCTTTTTATCTTGCTATGCAAACTAGCAAGTCATGGTTGGTGCTGGTTTCACACTCACATCAAGTTTGTGGTACAAATTCCACCAAGTATTCAACAAGTGTAGGAAATGATGAAACATGTTTAATCTGTGAATGCACCAGATTATACTTCATTATTATCAATAGGTTTTCATGTACAATGCAAATAGAACCTGTAGCCCCCCCCCCCCTCCGAAAACTAACGAGGGATTAATAAGCGGGACAAATTTAACATTGAGAGAGAGAGAGAGAGATAGAGAGAGAGTTGATAGAAGAACATACTGTACTCTCTAAAAACTGTATAAAAATACATGTAGGGCTTGATGAGTGGGACAAATTTAACTTTGAGACCTGGTAAAGGAGAGAGAGAGAGAGAGAGAGAGAGAGAGAGAGAGAGAGAGAATGAGAGAGAGAGAGAGAGAATGAGAGAGAGAGAGAGAGAGAGAGAGAGAGAGAATGAGAGAGAGAGAGAATGAGAGGGAGAGAGAATGAGAGAGAGAGAGAGAGAGAGAGAGAGAGAGAGAAAGAGAGATAGTAAATAGAACATGTAGCCCCCTTAAAACTACATAAAAAGAGGTCCTCGTTTGATGAGTGGGACAAATTTAACTTTGAGGCCTGGTAAAGGAGAGAGAGAGAGAGAGAGAGAGAGAGAGAGAGAGAGATTAACAACAGTAAAAAAAAAAACGCAGGTAGAAAGGGGATACAGGGAGAGAGCGAGACAGACTCAGACATACAGTTTGATCAGTCAATGAATTTGCTGGATTCACAATACGATGCAACACATCATTTCCAACTTTCGGGTCAACATCACAGCCTAGCACCAGTATCGGTGCCTAACACAAAAATACACTACCGACATTCTAAAAATTAAAAAAATGTGGACCCAACCCATATATTGTTTACTCTAATTTAATGTGCAGGTAGAGAAGCTTAGCACAGGTCACAGAACACGGTCATCACAAAGCTGTGCATGTGCCACTGCCTTATATTTCGATGTAGACCATTTCCTTTGAGGCATTGTGGATTTCGGCCTGTCTGCTGCAATGGATAGGTTGCACACCGTATTAAGAATCTCTTGAATTGAGAGAGAGAGAGAGAGAGAGAGAGAGAGAGAGAGAGAGAGAGAGAGAGAGGGAGAAAGAGAGGGAGAAAGAGAGGGAGGGAGGGAGGGAGAGAGAGAGAGATTAAGAGAGGAGAGAGAGATGGAGAGAGAGATAGAGAAAGAGGGAGAGAGAGAGATGGAGAGAGAGAGAGAGAGAGATTAGGAGAGGGACAGAGAGAGAGAGAGAGAGAGAGAGAGGGAGATAGAGAGAGAGATGGAGAGAGAGAGGCAGGCAGATACAGACAGACAGACAGACATACATACATACATACATGCATACATGCACACACAGACAGCTGACACAGGCAGGCAGAGCAAGATATAGTTCAAAGAGAGAGAGAGAGAGAGAAGGGGGGGGGGGAGGGGGTCAAGTGTGAGAATCTAGTTTGTGGGTAGTTGTACGAGTAGAAATCATAGTTTCATCATTGCTCTGTATTTTCGAAAAGGGGGAGGAGGTTGTGATGAATATGATCAAGTGCCCTTCATAGTAGTAAAAATACGATTCTCTATATTATTTCTCACCTTTGCATCCATTTTTTCTTTTATTTCTCCAGGAGGACAGATTTAAAGCATCAGCAAAGGTAATATTCAATGAAGCTCTATGATTTTTTGTAGCTGTGTTTCCCTTAAAATATGTTTGTGTCTGTATATTAAGCATATTCAGTCAAGAAATAAATGTGATTTACATCCGAAAATGAATGTGTGATCAGCATTTAAATGAGAAGTAAAACAAGAAAAATATCCAAGGGAGCTTTGTCATAGCGCCTCCGATATGAAATGAAAAAAACCAGCACAAGAATGTGCCCCCCGACATAAAAAATGATGAATTGAAACACCGGTTTTGTTGTCTTTACATTCCTGAACACTACCTCTTGTCTTAAGATTTTAGGTTATGCTCAAGCAATATTTGATAACCAGTAAAGATGATACATACATTACCTGGTATGTTGTATTTCTTTTCTTTCTTTTTTTCCAGGTGTCCGAATCACTTGGTAATCCTGCTGAATCACAAGGAAGGTAAAGTATTAATAGGCCAAGAATGTTGCTGCTCAGGAGGTAGAGCAATGTAACACAGTCAGTTTTGTGCTAAATAGGTGGTGAACTACCTTGCAAATAATTCTTTCTATAATTGATTTAATTAAGTAAACTTGGAGAATTTGAATATTAAGGATAAGAGCTTCTTTACTTGCTCTCCTGACTATCAAAGTATGAGAGCAAAAAACCTGTTGATAGATGCTAACAGCTAAGCAGGACGCTTTGGTCGGATGGGTGTGTAAATACCTGTAGTAGGCTTTTCATGCATTATATGAATCCTATGTCTTTATTAATGTTAATTATTGAAAGATTTGGTAATGTCTTCAAAAATATATATTAGGTGCTTTTAAATGCTACCCCCATGATCCTCATGGAAGGTTGTTTTCAGAGAGAGGAGTTAAAAGGGAAGTTAAGTTTGCTGGTACCCTCACCATTATGAATTATGCACTAGGTAAAGAAAAGAAAAGAAAGTAAATCAGTGTGGATGTAAGGCTATGCATACTCCTTTCCCGACAGTGACCATTCCATTCTGGAATGTTTTGGCTGCTGGTGCTATAAGAAGTGTTAAAGAAGCTAACCAATAGTTAAGCTCTTCAATTTGTGATGGATTTTGATCACCATTTCCACTATGTGACTTTAAAATAAAATGAATGTAAAATTATTCAGAGGTCAACAGCCAAGGAACTTTCTCAAAATGGTCAAATATGGCCCCATGTTCTTCCCAATATCTCGAAATACATTGGTTCACTTTCAACTAAATGTGGTACAGAGATGGATTACCATATGCTAATGAGATACATGGCCGTATTCCTCCAAGGTCAATGGTGAATGAATTCTGGCAATGATCAGGAATTAAATGGTCCAATTTTTCATGGACACATTTACTAATAGCATAGAAAATTACTGATTCAACCAGATGAAGGTAACTTAAAGGTAGAGGTATATCAAACGACTGCGTGGCAGTCAAATTGTTGTAGTTTCATCATGTAAAGTAGTTGTCATTCTTCTAGCATCTTCTAGCAATCAAGAAACATCACTCCATCTGTCTCCTGTTTCTCATCCAAACCAGTGTATGCACCATATCATAGGGCATCCATGAGCCATGGCAGAAGGGAACACTAAACAAAGTCCCTGGTAGGCATTTCCTCTTTCTCTTCTCTTTCCTCTACATTCTCAAGCAGATACTGTTACTCTCCAATCTCCACTCTTAACTCTTATCAGGCCAGGGGCAATAATACCCCTCACCTTAACGTTTCGCGCAATCATTCTGAAATGCAGAAAGATATCGCTGCGAGATTTTATTGCTTTTATCTTTGTAGCCATGTGCAACTTTTGAGGCCATAATTGCGCCGACTGGGTATACCGTTTTGATGCCACACCATTTTCATAAGATGATGTCATCCAAAAATTAGTTAATTTGAGGGATTTATTTTACAAACTGAATGGCAAATGTCTTCTTTCATATAATTTACAAGAAAACAATTATTTTTTTTATTCTAATCACTTTGATGTAGGTCTTTTCCTGGCTTGATAATGTGTTTTAAGTTCCAATGAAAAATACAATACTGATCTGCAAACTTGAGATTACGTGATATATGTGCCAAAGTTTGTGGTCGTCGCGCATTCTGTCAGTCCATCAGTCTCTCTCACTGTTCAATCACCTCTTCTTTGTCAAACTCTCTCCACTGTGGAATCGACCATTCTCCATCAGACACTCTCCACTATTTTAACTCTTCTCCTTCATTGTAATCTAGAAAATCTCCACTTTTATCTCCTCTCCGTTATAGCTACTTCATTCACTCTTACCATTTTGAGACAATTTTGTGTGTACATTAGTGTTCTATAATGCATGCTGTCAAATGAATATTAGACAAGGGTCTTGTGATAGTGCGTAGTGCATAGAAGGAATCAGTACACTGAAATATTGTGCTCAGTAAATAGGGCACATGTAAATGTGTAGGTGAAGAATCGTGGTACATTTGTGTGCAAATGTTTAAATGAACTCTATTTCTGACTACTGTAATAGAAAAGTATTCCAACCACCATGATCTAGTATGCTAATTTACATTGGTAATTGGACAGAAATATTAAGTTCATGGGATAAATGCTCACTTACATGAAATATGTGAAAGAATTAATTTCCCTCTTGTGGGAATAAGTGCGATTACCTGTATTTACAACTAATCATTATGAATTGCAATGCTTACCACTGATTTAATTTTGATAGTTCATCAGATGAAAAGTACTAATCATTATATCATCATTGTCAACATCCATTAGATATAATCAGTGATTCAATTCATATAAGGTGCGTCTTCATTAGCCCGATCAGACGAAAAAGCGATCTAGTTTGCTGATCCGGGGAATTAGCCTAAAGTTGCAATCGCGTCTTCATTTACTCGAAACTCGGGATACGTAAGCTGAAAACTCCGGATGCATAAATTATCCTGATGTTCGCACATATGTAGTGTGCGACAGGAATAGGCCACGACCGCCTGGCTTCGGTTGTGAGCTTGCATTCATGCACGTATAAAAACCTAACATAAACAATGCCTTGAATGCGCTGATGCATGCCGGGATCGAGAAATTCTCAGACTAATGAAGACGCTCCGAGCTAGCTCGAGCTAATTTGTGAGCTAGCTCGAGCTAACTCTGTCTAGCCCAAGATTTCTTGGGAAATTTTCTCGACCAAATAGCTAAATATTTCGCCTGAACTGGCTAATGAAGATGCAAATAGCTAGCTATTTCGTGATCTGGCTAGGCTATCCCGAGCAGAACTAGCGAGCTATTTCGCCACATCAGGCCAATGAAGACGCAGCTATAGCTAGCTATTTCGTGATCTGGCTAGGCTATCCCGAGCAGAACTAGCTAGCTATTTCGCCACAACGGGCTAATGAAGACGCACCAATAGTGACCCTTATTGAATGCATACCCTACAAGTACAGTCCTTATAAACATATGGCAATGGATGATTCAGTTCCAGTCTCTGTATAAATCTGTTACTCAAGGAGTGCTAAAAGCTTGTAGGCTTTGAATGTATGTGTGTGACTCTCAGTCAGCAACAATTTGACTGTAAAAAATGCAGACTTCGCTTGTCCAGGAAGATACATCACCACCCACAGTGTTTATGCTCATGACATACACAGATTCAAACATGTGTATGCACATACAGTTCAGGCCAAAAGTTTGCATACACCCATGGAATTCAGTGAAATTTGTTCGCTTGCCAAACATCATAAAATTTACAATATCTTTAGAAATATAAATACTACCATGACCAATTTAGTATCAAATGAAAGAGCGTATTCAGCTCTTTAACATGATTGAAATGCCATTGCAATTAAATCATATTTTAGGTGGAATTTTCTTTGAAGAAAACACAGTAATATTCATGCCAAATGTATTCTATTGTTTGTTATTATATTTTCAAACATCGTTTCATAGAAATATGTAAATATCAAATTTATGATTTATATTACATTTTCACTCATGATGTGTCACCACTGAACAAAAAGTGTAATCTGAAATGTTTGTGGTGAGAAGTAACTAGCACAAATATGAAATGTTTTTGTCTAAGTTTTTTATTTTCAATTTGTCAAAAATATGAAGATTTTTTTTGGGAAAAAAATGACATCTAAATATTTTTCAGCTCCTGATGACAAAGCAATGTAATGAAGGGACATGACATACTCATTTGATATCAAATTAGTCATGATAGCGCAAAATATTTTATAAGATACAGTACGTTTTATGATGTTTGACAAATGTCAACTTTTCTTTGAACTTCATGGATGAATGTAAACTTCTGGCCTCAACTGTACATACATGCATATTCATAAATACATACATACAATCTGAATTCTGAAATGGGTCATCCTACAGTGTATGTGCAGTCACAGTTGTAGAGGGATTGATAGCAGAATGGAGGTTGCGACCAGCGCTTTATTTAGAGCAAACTTGCCGGTACCATGCACTTCCGCAGTTGCCGTAGCTTTGGAAGGCCCAAATAATGGTTTGTGGTCAAGTCAAGCCCTTAGAGTCAGCACCTATGTAGTACTTGCATACAGTGACAAGAGCAAGGTTTAGATTTCCATGGCTACCACTGTGATTGGCAGCTGTTCTTAGCAGTACAATGCATACCTACGTGATTGCGTCACGTCTGCCTTGATGTTACAATAGAGAGTTTTAGATAGCCAGGACTGTGACTGTGTCTAGTAGCTGCTCTCAGCAAACCATTGCATAGGTTATTATGTCACATCCACCTTGATGTTCAATAGAGAGTTTTAGATTGCCAGGACTGTGACTGTGACTGTGTCTAGTAGCTGCTCTAAGCAAACCATTGCATAGGTTATTATGTCACATCCACCTTGATGTTCAATAGAGAGTTTTAGATTGCAAGGACTGTGACTGTGACTGTGACTGTGTCTAGTAGCTGCTCTAAGCAAACCATTGCATAGGTTATTATGTCACATCCACCTTGATGTTCAATAGAGAGTTTTAGATTGCCAGGACTGTGACTGACTGTGCCTAGTAGCTGCTCTCAACAATAATTATGTGATTGTGTCACATTCACCTTGATGTTACAATAGTGTTTTAGATTGCCAGGACTGTGACTGACTGTGCCTAGTAGCTGCTTTCAACAATGATTATGTGATTGCGTCACATCCACCTTGATGTTACAATAGAGTTTAAGATTGCCATGACTGTGACTGTGCCTGACTAGAAGTTGTTCGTAACAATGAGATACATATGTGATTGTGTTTTGTCACATTCAAACATGCAGATTTCATGTCTCATTCATGGCAATCTAAAACTCTCTAATAACGTTTTGTGAGAGCATTGGTTATTATTTCATTATTATTGACAACTTTAGATTTACTTATCATGGTGTATAAATCAGTGAATCAATAGGTTTGTGGCATATTTACCTCTAAATAGCTTAAAGATATGGTACACTGACGAAGCAATATCCAAACCAATTGAGCTCCAAACCAAATAGAAACGTATTTTTGCAAAATATGTATTGTTTATGATAGTTTTGCCATTATTGCATTCCTATTTAAAAGAAATCATTGGGTGCATGTTTGGAATATATAAGTTGATTGATACCAATTGTAGCTGTTAAACTGTAGTATTTCATTTGAGCATATTTTTTTTTTTTGCTTATCCGCATTGCGCTCACTTTTATGCACATGTTTGCAGACTTACATCAAGATCATGCTGTGGGGCCTATTTCACGAAAGTCTTAACTGCATCACTAACATTGATATTTATCGCTAAAACGCAAATTCAGCAATATTTAGGGATCAGTTTGCAGACACCAATTTCCTGATATTTAGTGATCGCTAACATTTAGTTAGTGATGAATACTTTGTGGGTACTCATGCGTTCTCACAAAAATAGGACAATCCATCGCCAAGTTGTTAAGTGATTATGTTTTGTTAAGCTACAATATGTTCAGTTTTGATTTTGGTAGATCTATCACCTTTACAGACTTCTCTGTATCTTGCTGGGCGCAGCTATTCGGAATGGTTGATCATGATACTCACTGTCTTAAGACTTTGTGATAGCCTCATTTATTGATATAAGATTTACCAGTTCTTCTTCTTGTCGTTACCTGCAATGGCCTAAGTGAAATGTGAATCCATCACAAACAACTTCAGTGATGAATTTCAGTGTGCCAGGGATTTAGTGATGTATGCCCCATGACAGTGGGACTATTGATTGACAGGTGTTAGTCTGACAGAGGGGGGTGTAACCCTTCTACTGGACTCAAATATAGATTGGTGTTAGTACCACGGCATATAGAAGAAAATACTCTCTTAAAAACAGGGTAGAGCTGACTAGAGCATATATGCAAAAGTCATGAAACTTGGCAGGAATCAGCAGTGTCTGTACTCTAACTATAACGTGTATGAATTTTCAGTCGTAGCTCTACAAACCTTTTCAGGAAGAGGGGAAAGATATCTCTGTTCATGTTTGAAACATATCGACCATGGTGTATGTTCATAAACTGTACCATATTGCCCCGTTCTCTGACTGGTGCACCATGCGCTTCAACGCTTCACTGTGTAGGGCAAAAAACTGTGATGTGCGCGATTACATACATGTATTGCAGTGTGCTGTCTTTAGGCTATAGCAATCAATATAATTTGCTCAAAGTCAGTTTTCACTTTTATTATTGAGAGGAAAGTTCTTATACATTGTTTCTGTAGTTTTTACCCCTGCCCCCCCCCCAAAAAAAAGATAAATAAATACAAAATAAAAATAATGGGCTACCCTGTCTTTCAGAACTACATGTACCCTCAGTTTACCAAAATGTACCAAAGGACTAAAAAGTGACTTTAAATGGGTGTGAATTGACTTTTACACTTTGATTCTTTTTTATCTTATACCTGTGGATCATTACAGTAACAGTACCATGTTAATATTACAATATAATCCACAAATCAGATTAATGCTTTACGCAGGGAAATATATGTTTGTAAAATTTATGATATGTTTATGGGGGTAAATAAAAATGATATGTACAGTAGCATTGTTTGCTTCAACTTTCATTTTGCATTTGAGTAAGAAGCTAAGCATGAGGGGCAAGCCAAAGAGTAAAATGTTTTTCATGTCCTATTTGAATTCTATGTCACTGTAAAGTTTCATACTTCACAAATTGATTCATGTTTGCTGTTCCTCTGGTTGTGCAGTGTTCTAAAGCGCATGGTTTTATATGCAAGAGAGATACAATGCATTTTTGAGCTTAGAACATTGGCTCTTGAGATTTCACTTAAAATGTTTTTTGTGTTGTTTCTTTCTTCCTCAATATCTCTATGTTTCACTCTTCTCTACACATTTTCCCATTCTCTCTATCTCAATATCTGTCCTCCTTCCCTTTTATCTCCACTCCCTCTTGCTGTCCCCCTCCTCCTCCTTGCCCCTCTTCCTTTCCTTGGCTCTTGTGCCTTCGCCCCTCTTCATATTCTCCACTCCCTCATGCTGTTCCTCATTCTCTCTCTCTCTCTGTCTGTCTCTTTCTGTCTCTGTCTGTCTGTCTCTCTGTGTCTATCTGTGTCTTTCTCTCATCCTCTCTCACTCGCTCTCTCTCTCTCTCTTTCTGTCCCTGTCTCTCTGTCTCTCTCTCATCCTCTCTCACTCTCTGTCTGTCTGTCTCTCTCTCTCTTTCTGTCTCTGTCTCTCTGTCTCTGTCTCTGTCTCTCTCTCATCCCCCCTCTCTCTCTTTCCCCTCCCCCTTCCCCTGTCCCTTTGGCTCTTGCTCCTCTGCCCCTCCTCATCTACAGCTTCTTCCTGAACTGGATCCTGCCTGCAGCCGTTGGTATTGGAGTCGCTGTCATCTACCGAGTCTTCTTCGCCGGCAACAATTAATGCATACAAAAATGCCCTCTCTATTCATCATTTTTGTATCAAATTGTGGACCAATCTGGCCTTCTGTATCCATGACTACATTGTTATGATGTATGTGTAATGATGCAGTAAATGAATTTGAAGTAAACTATTTCATTGAATCTGGCCAGTCGAATACTGATAATTTACCCTAACGTTTGGGTCATATTTCTATTACGTGACCATTAATGATTACCTCCAGTCTCAATGAACAAATGTTTTAATCCTTTAATTTCACTAAAAATATTTTTCATCCATGATTCTGAAACCATGCAAATTCAAATATATACTTCGGTACTTTGAAGGGCGGACAGTAACATGAACATGAAAAACAAACAATTTGTTGTACCAACATTCCACAGTGTACATCCTTACAGTGAATTGTGATATACAAAAGCTTTTTTTTTATATAGATTGCGTTGTTTAAAGTGATTTGGTATATGAGAATTGACTACCATTTGACTTAACGTAACACTCAATATTTTCTCCACAAATCTTGTCTTCTAAGATGCATTGGCAAACGGGATTTGGCAACTCCAATGATGTACCGGTACATGTATGTCTTACGAAATGAGCATGCCAGACGTTTCATGCATGCCCACTCTGTCTGCATGTATGTTGTCAGTTGATTTTGCCTACCAGTCAGAACATAAATGATGTAACATATAGTGGATGTATATGGTGAATGAAAGAGTGTTTGCCTCATGGGATCGAAGAAAGTGTGACGTACAAAAAAAAATAAAACATGTATATATGATACCATTCATGGAAATTATGCTCATGTAGCTCTTATACTTTCAATTGTTTACAGAAGTTTTGTCGAAAAATACTGCAGCTTGTAGATGACACATTTAATATCTTGAATCTGGACCCTGTTGCATAAAACTTACCATTGATGGTAACTTTGCTATTAATAGCAACTTCTGTGTAAACCCTGACTTTCATTGGCTGTCCAGCAATGTTACCATGGTAGTTACCATTGATGGCAGAGTTACCATTAATGGTAAGTTTTATGCAACGGGGCCCTGAAGTGACATTTACAATGAGGATAAAGTAGCATTCACACATGTATACTGCCCCATTCTACATAAATCATTTATAAACATTTGTAACAAATTTATCTTCTTTTTTATGTAGGGCTATATAGAGTAAGACCTGTTTGGAGTTGACCATAGAGTGGATGTGAAAAAACCCCTGTTATTCTAAATTCTTATTTTACATAAGAGATACTCACTTTGTACATTTGTAATGATTTCAATATACATATGTGAGCATCATGTGATGTTGTAGGTTGCTATGTTTTTGTATGCCTGTTCATTCAGTTAGAAGCACAGAGTACAAAGAATGCTATTGTGTAAATGTAGCAGCAAGTTCTTATCTTGCAAAGCACACAATCAGAGCACACAGAACTAACCAAAATTAGCTGCAGAATCCACAAATACCTTGAGATGACCTTGTGCTTTGTATGATGAGGAGAGAAGGAGCTGTACATACGTAGCCTACATGAGTGCATTGAAGCACAGGTGGATATCAGTGGTGCCAAAGCTGCGATTTAGGAGCCCGATTGGGCTACTTTTGACTTCCGCGCCGTGAATTGCAAAAGCTTACTGCTACTTTGCTACTTTGGGCTACTTCTGACTTCTATCACCCACATGCAAACAAAATGATATGATAGTGATAATAATTGAAATAAAATAAATAAAGATATAGCCTTGAAATTGACATATTTCCGTTTGGGCTACTTTTTACCAAATTGGACGACTTTTTACGGCTACTTCCTGCTATTTGGGCTGAGAATTTTTGGCAACCCTGGTGGATATCAGCTACATAATCAATACCAGTACAAAGCCTATGTCTAAAAATAGGCAGGAATAAGTTGCTGTCTCATTTGGGGCATTTCTTTATCAAAATTATACCTTTTTTTGACAGAGGAGCCAGATACCATCTCGGCAGGTCCAACAGCATAACAGACAAATATTTCAGTCTATGCTGAGGGATGCCTGACATGTCACCAGCTATTGTACGAGATATTCCCCTTTGGACTGAACGGGTGAAATCAATTTATATCAAGTGCTGCAAAATAGTCTTCTGTTTTGGGTTATGGAGAGGAAGATATAATTGACTACTAATATATATATAAAAAAAAGAAAAATAGCCTAAAGTGCTCATGTGAATAGTACACAAGAAATGTCTCAAACTGGCAGAACAATTAATGGAATCTCCAAATCACCTTTTCCACAGATATCATAGGACCATTGTAACAAATGTGTATTTGTATGGAAGGCATTGTTTCAATGTTGTTAGATGATCATGAACGTAATTATTTGTAGCGAAGTATTTCACAATTTGCAGGAATTAATGTGAACACTTAATTTTCCTCCAATGGTGACTTAAGAAAAAGGTCATATTACTAATATATGTATGGTAAGATTGGTTTAATTCAGAAATGGAATACTAATTATCTCCACATCGTTGATATTGTGTGATTTTGCATTTTTTTTTTAAATTTTACATGCTAATGTTAAAGATACATAAAACAATAGAGTGCACTTTTATAATTTGTGATGAAGACATAAAGGTGGTCCTGGGAAGCATGGTATATGCTACAATGAGAGTGATATGGGGAAAGTATGTCTTGGGCATTAAATAAATGTTAGAATGTGCTTGTTGTTAACTTCAAATATAAGAATGTTATGATATAAATTGTACTAATACCGGATAATATCATTAACTTGGCACTGGGGTACTGAAATTCATTTTTTTTTTAAAGATCATAACAAATAATATTGAACAATTGAATATGCTGTTAGTGAATTTAGGGTAAACTTTTTAGTTAAATGCAGGGTTAGTTAAGGGAATAAGGTAAATTGAAGAAGCATGTTCACTTTTGTTTTCATTGTTTTTTTGCACACGTGATCAAGTTATGCAAACTCACATTTAGACATAAATAGTGTTGCTTTTCCCCAGATACTTTTTGCTTTTTTAAGATGGTGAAACTTGAGACAATACACAAATAAAGTATATGAATCTCAGAATTTACTTGAATTGTTTTGTTGTCATTCTTAAAGCAGTCGGCAGTACATTGTTTTGGGGAATAAAGAATTGTGAGGAATTAAGTTAAGAGAACTTTTGAATTTTTACCAAAATTGTTATGATGGAATTTTGTACCAACCACAAGTATAAACAAATTATTGTGTATATGTACCGCGTATGCAAAAAAGCACCCACAACACTCTGAACAAATCAAGGCTGAATGCATTGTTTGAAAGAAACATTACGAGAAAGAATTGAAAGGAAATGGAAACCAAAATTAAGGTCTACCTTTGTAATCTATGAGATTTGTTTGTGTTTTTGTCTTTTCTCACAATATGATTGAAGTATTTATGGTGCTTTGAGCAATTTGCACACCACCCTCTGTCACCCCTTCCTCAAATTATATACTTGTACATAGACACACACATACAACCCCCCCCCCCCCCTTCTCAAGACACACATATACACCCCTTCCTCAAATTATATACAGTACATGCATAGACACACACATGTATACACACCCTCCCCCTCTCTTTCATAGACACACACATCACCCCCCCCCCCCCCATCACCCCCTCTTTCATAGACACATACGTACATACACACACCTCTCTCTCATACACACAATATACACACAGTACACTATTTTACATGAACACGAGCCCACCCACACTCCAGCACAAACATGCAAAACATGAATAATCCTGCTTCCTCCTCTATGTCCAGTATTTCATCCTCTCCCTAAATCCTCTACTTCTGGTTCTACATTCCTCCTTGACTCTCTCTCTCTCTCTCTCTTCTGATTGTACATATGCACTTATGCACTGAAGTAAATTACATATATACTACAGTGTAGTCCTTTTCCTCACTTCAAGCCTCGCTGCAATACTGTACTAAACCAAAACGAATCCTAACCTAACACCCAAATCAGTACAATGTCTTTGGACCAACGGTCATATCACCTCTCTCTTCGTAAATATATCAAACTGTTTTTTGTACAATGTTATGTGTTAATGATGAAGGAAAGATGCCATTACCAGTCATATAGAGGGAGATATGTTTTTTGTAATATATCCCCAGATTAATTTTCTAAACATACTCAACTGTAGACATAGATATGATCGATTGTACTTTTTGCAAAGAAGCTGCATCCCCTAGAAACTGCATTTATGATCATTAAAGATCGACATACATGTACACATCCAAGAACATTGACACCATGCACATTTTAAATAGAAACATTTTATTACAACTTGAGAGAAACAACTAATTACAATAATATCACTTAAAAAGCACAGTATTGGCTTCCAATCCATCACACACAAACTTCTACATACTTAAACAGTGTAGCTTTGAACCATTTGAAATCAAACTTCATGCATTAACAATTTTTATCACATTGTTGGATTATTTGAAACGGAAATATCACAAACTTACAGCAAGCGGCCACCTCTGGGCTTGGCACGGAGCATTGCAATACGGTATATGAATGTAAACCATAGTTGTTTTATTTTAAATTTCAAAAGGGATAGTGTTTCACTTTTCCTGAACAGGTGCATGGAAGTGGAACTATGACTGTTAGATTCCATACACATTATAGTTAGGGTACATACTACTGATTCCTGCCGAGTTTCACGTCTTACAAATGGGATACTTTGAGACCTCAAACACTTCACTGACACATTTATGACCACATTTGGAGAGAGAAATTAATGTTGGCATCTTTAATTACCAGCTCTTCAAAATTCAAATTAAAAAAAACAAACTATTCATAAGCAAAACTGTATTCTGAAGTCTCTGAGTGGTCATGATAGCGATGGTACAGGAAGTACAGTATGCAAACTTTTTTTTTTTGAAATGTGCCAGTAGTCACATAGACCATGAACATACAATAAAGGAGTCTACATTTTAAGTTTTAACAATGACCTCACTCACCCCAATTCAATGTTGAAAACAGTTTGGCTGGTAATATAACATTCATTAAAACAAAGGAACTTAAATAACACATACACATACTTGTACCCTTTCCAAAAGGATGCTATATGGTAAATTATGCGTTCTTATCTAAAAATGATCTATAAACTTATAACACTGTTCAATTTGATATTTAATGGAAATACCACATTTCTAAATTACATGTTCTGAAACATCAAGTAATCAAGAAGACTATCTGACTCGCTAGCTACCATGTAAAACTGAAATGGCATGATAGCACACAGATTATTTTCAATATCAGAATTAAATAAATAAAGTCCTTTTAAGGACCTGTGAAACAAAGTCTCTTATTTGCGATTATACTGCAATTTCAAAGAACGACTTGAATTAATGAACATAAATTTTACATCTTTAATGACCTTGAAATCCATAGGAAAGCAAGAACAAACCAAGCAAATATTTCACTACATACGATGCGTACTTTGATATTAATGCTCCAAACATACATTCAAATCAATCTTAATGAATAATGCACACATGTATCATTCTTAGCCGGGTTACAGCGTTGTACGATGTATGTATTACCCACTTCTCTATTCTGTTCAAAAATAAATTAATGGCACCAAAAATATAGCTAGATGAAGCTGTAGGATGAGATGAGATCAGAAGGTACTGCTTGCATAGCCTTTGGAATGGAATTCAATATGCTGTTGATGTATAAATTCTGTACTAACAATGTACTAACACCTTTCAAGCAATGTTCACACCCAACCAATGAATTTAACACATATGAAATGATGTGATCATCCTTATAAAAGTTATCCATCTTTAATAAACCAAAGCCATAAAATGAATAAATAATGAACAATGATTATTTATCCCTATTATTAGAGGTCTTTAAATGGGTTTCACTATCCATGGTATTGTCAGGGGCCCATTTAAATAATCTTGTGAGTCCATCGTCTGCGCACTCAATGCAATGACAAAATACATAAGGTGCAACTTGACAAATCAGCTGATCTACAGTGCTGCTGCTTGTATGTTTGGCCCTTTCCCTAATAATAATACATGTATTATTCATGGGCGTTAGCTCACAATACTTAAGTCAGCTCTCTGCATCAACAGTAAGTATTTGAAAATCGGAAGAATTTGGATAGAAAACACCATTTCACACCTCAAATTACTGCCTAATTCAGTAGGTGCATGGAGATTGGAGATGTACGTGGCTCATTATTAGGCTACATCCTACCAAGGTCCATGTTAGTGGTCTTCATTTTTTTCACTGTTTTTAATAATCAACTTATGAAGTTAAAGCAACGGCAAAATAAACTTTCCTTTTAAATGGAAGCATATTTTGTATGCTAAATACCAAGTCATGACAGCAATCATTGCGCCTAGAACTTTATGACTGATCACATGAAAATACAAACTTGTGGCTATCACCATTACAATACTGAGCGACTGCATTAATGTAATGATAATGGCAAGCATATAAATAACAAGCTGAAGAATTGAGCTGAATATGGGAATTTCTGTCATCTCCTCGGGCTTCGAAGTTCCTTTTATCGGAAAGACGAATTTAGCTCCACCGGAAGCGTGGGTATGCCAAAATGGCGCAAGTTCTTCTTGGATTGTGAGAACAATTAGCACCAGCAAGAACGAGTGGCCCGAGATGTCGAAGCCGTCCCACTGCCCGCCGCCACGCCGGCAGGCCCGCGAGCTTCCGTGTGACTCGATGCTGCACTTCCCCGTCCATTCGTGCACGGTGTGCATGACGATTTCTACCCAGAAATACCACGCCATGGTCAGAGCCACAAGTCGAAGTAGAGCCCTCAGAGGTGGAAGGAATTGTCCAGGATGTCTAGCCCAGGATAAGAGCAGGAGAAATGGAGTAAGAATGCAAAGAGTCCAGCCCCATGACCACTTCACGAAGCGCTGATTCAGAGCGTTGCGTTTATCGGAGAAGAAAGAATCGGGCACCATTTCATTTTCATGCAGAATGGAACCGATGAAAATAGCTGTTGAGAGAAGAGCTGCAATTGACAGTGGGCTCATGAGTTCCGGTTCATTTCCCTTCTTCTCATCCCCGACAAATTCAATGTGTTTTTCGTCGCATCCTTTCGATGTTCCTTTGTTTTTCCTGTTGCTCACGGTCGTGTTCGTCTGCTCTCTCGAAGCCATGTTGTACACACACGGAATAATGATCGCGATGGCGTGCACGCAAAAAATACCGGTACGAGAAAAGCAACTTGCGCCCACATGTGTAGCCTACGTGTTGTTTGCTATTCTTGTCATGCCTGTTCATACGCAAAGTTCGGAGGGTTTTATGCCCACAAGTCCACGTGTCCTAAATGATGCAATAATTGGAACCCGGTGACAGGCATCGTATTTCAGCACATTACGTTATCCTTATTGTTAAAACCATTCACATTTTCTCACTTTCGAGACCTCTATTAACTCTAACAATTTGCTGGTTAGGCTTAAATGTCGCAAAAAATCATGATAATCTGAAATGATGCAGAACTTGGACTTGGAGGTTGTAAGTTAGGCTTAATAGGCCTAAATAAATCTCAGTAATTGGCATAGGCCTATTATTACACGGTTGAAATCTTTCATTATTGAAAAAAAAACTTTTTGTAAAACCTACACATGTATTGGTAGGATTATTTACCGATATACATACAAAAATTATTTTTTAGGCCTATGACTAATTTCACCAGATGCGTCATCATGACAGTGGCGAGCTGATTGACGTACATGTCGATATATATCTAATTTCTATATAGATGGAGAAATATTAGGCTCTCAAAGACAAATATCGCCAGAGATACATTTTTAGGCCTATAAGCCTTTAGAAACGTAGTTTATGTCTCATGTGTATAGGTCTACGCTTATCACACATCAAATGATTAGGCCTATATATAGTCCGTTTCATTTTTGTTTAGGTTTTGTATATCAATTTCAATCAAATCAAAGTGATATTCAAATTGTATTGTCTGGAAGCGTTGGATATCGACTCGGATTCCAACTGTTTGGATTTATGTGAAAAGGGATTTAAAGGAGTTAGAGCAAAGGAACACGTGTGTGATCGGGGAAAAGAGGGGATTTCCCCGTCATGTGGAGAAAAGTGGGTGGGGTGGATAAGATCGAGACGCCCAATGAAAACAGTGCGCATATTTTCAAGCAGTGCGCGTGACTTCAAATGGACGCGTGGGGTATGCTAAAAGAATTTGCACATTGAAAAACCAGTTAAGCCCCAAAAGAAAGAGGAAATGTTACAATTTAACAACTTTTAGATCGACTATTCTGTAGGAATCGATCGAGGGGTATTTCAACAGGTAGCTGGCGGGGAATCGTACTATCTCTGCGGCGTCCGTGCGGCGTGGGGGATAATTCCCCCTTTCTCGAGGAGCGATGAAAAAAAGAGAATTTTTCTGGATTGCAGGCCTACTGCTGCTGTCGATAGTTGGGCTATGTCGCTCTGCAAGGGGTAAGCATCTCGACTTCCCAGAAAGAAATCAAAGTCTGCAAATCTTATCTTCATTTCGTAACTTGTTAAACATAACGACAGTAGCCTACCTTCGTGCGTCCAACACATATCCCCGAAAGACATTTTCGGATCTCATTATTGTTAGCATTTGTGATTGAGTGTGTCGTTAGTGATAGCGTTAATACTCATTTTCTGTTATTTCGCCTTTTTTTTGATAATGCAATGTTTGAAGTTGTTGCCATTTCTTTCTTGCCATATTGTCAGCACATGTGATTGAATTTGTTGTAGGTGATAGTGGTAATCTTTTTCTGTTATTTCTCCTTTGATAATGCAATGTTTGAAGATGTTGCCATTTCTTTCCTGGTTTAACGAAGTTTACGACCTTCCTAACCCACCGCCACACTCTCTATCCATCTCCTCATATACCTCCGTCCCTCTCTTTCGTAGTACCTCCTCTCATCTTCTGTGCACTGTTGCATGAAACTTACCATTAATGGTAACTACCATAGTAACATCGCTCACCAGCCAATCAAATCCAAGGTTTCCATAGAAGTTTCCATTTGCAGCTAAGTTGCCATCAACGCTCTGATTTTACTCCTTTTCTTTGTGTCGCCTCTCTTTTCCTCCTTTTATTTTGATATATCATAGGTTCCACCTTGTCTCATTCTCCTTTGCCTCCTGTACAAAACATTGGATTTGTTCAAACCAGAATGTCTACGGTAATATTCATGAAAACCTATATGCGATGAGGAGTGAGTTCACTGCCCCCCCCCCCTCCTCCGCCACTGTCATTGTCACTGTCATTGTTTTCGAGTTAAACAAAATAAAAGGAAAATAGTACGATCACCGTATACTGAAAAGTATTTTTGGGCCTCGCTGCATAAAATATTATCATTGATGGTAACCTCTACCTTTACTTCACCTTTACCTTTACAATTTCTATGGAAACCTTGAATTTAATTGCCTGTCGAGCGATAGTAAGAACTATGGGAGTTACTATGGCAGTGTTACCATGAATGAAAAGTTTTATGCAACGGGGTCTAGGTTAGAAAAAGAAAATGGAAGCGAGAGGAAGAATGAAGAATGAAGAGAATCTCATCGCATTGTTGCGTCATAGAAAAGATCGACATCCGGTACGGGTATCAAGACTCTGAGGGAGCAGTGTTCATCCTCCATGATGGTCATTGGGGTGCAATCTGCGCCGATTACTGGGGGATGGTCGAAGCGGACGTTGCGTGCAGAGAGATGAACTTCGGCGGGGCGCACTCAACAGCCATTCCGGTGACGTGATTTCCTTGACCATCTCTTTCTGTTATATTTTACTTTTTGAATAATTATTTATGGCGGTCAGTCAAAATTGATTTTTTTTTAAAGTATTGTCATTTTATAAAATGAAAATAACCACGTAGAATTATAATAATGTATTTCAATATTGAAACTGAAAATTCTTTCTTTTATCCAATTTTTAAGACGGGAAAACAACTCTCACAAAAGACATATCCTGGGTTCCAGGTTTGGGGCATTTCTACACCAAACTATTTGATAAAGAGGTCGGACTCTCTTCACTTTCTCTCCCTTTTGCACTCGTTATGTCCGATTCATCTCAAACCTCTTTGCATCCTCCTGCTCCATATTCTTTTTTCTCTCTCCCTCTCTCTCTATCCACCATACTTCCATCTCTTCATGTTCTCTAATTCACTCCTTGCTCCTGTACCGTTTCTCTGTCACAACCTAACACAAAGAAGGCAGCCATACCATGAGTATACTCTGTCTTGAAATCAACATAAAGTTGACAGTATTCACCTCGTCTCTTCCGAACAAAATGCTCTTCTGTCTATATAGAGTACGATTGTAAAAACAGCATGACTTATTATAAAGAGGCCATGCAATCACTAGGAGTTGAACTGTACCTATGTACACAAAGTCATGATCTCATGTGAATATTACATCGATGACTCGATGCATTATGAATATCAGATCGATGTATTATCAACATCAGTACATAGCTTTGTATTGAATATTGCTTAGTTATATGCATCACAATGCCTGACATATCATGGTAATTATATTGTTCTATATTCCTCTTTTGACCAGAGAAAAGGGGGAATAAAAGGTATTTCTAATTAGAAACAAAATGCTCTTAGTTCCAGTAATCTGCCTTTCTTTAATGCAGGAAAACGAATCATGATGATGCATAAAAACCCCCGGTAAAAACCCCATCTTGTAAAGTGTTGCGATTGATTGATTACAAGCTATTTTGCGTTTGAAACATAAATCAGTACATTAGAGATGGGGGATTGGACTTACGATCGATTCAGATCAATCGCAACTCTTTAAAAAACGGGGCCCTGGTGCCTCTTCTTAATCTCCTGTAGCCAGTCACCATGGAAACCTGCAAATTATGATATGCAATGCTTTCTCCATATTTCTACCCAAAGAATTATATACAACTGCGCGACACAGACGTACGTGTGTGGCTGTTGTATGCCCATTGCTATGGATACGAGGATGAGATATCGCGGTGCGACCTCTCTCCGTGGGCCAATGTGTCCTGTGCCAATGGGAAGCTGGCAGGGGTGCAGTGCTACGAGTACAAAGGTAACCAATCGACCCTCTTTTTTATGCCATGGTAACTATCAGCCGTGTGCGCTTTTGTACGCGCATGCATGTTCGCAGCTTGCGTGCCAGTTTCTGCGCTGCGATCCCTTGCGCGCGTCCTAAAAGACGTGCCTGAAAACATGCGCATCTCCTTGCGTCCGAAACACTTTCTGCAAAACCTGATGCAGACCATACGTAGAGAGGTGCATGGCCGGTTGTGACCACGGCATTATGTATGCATAGTGAATGTAAATGTATTTCAAGTACATGTAATACGTTGCAACTGGGCCATGTTGCATATAGGTTTTTAATCATTGTAACATAGCATCAATGTAAACTACCATGGCAACAGCCAATGAGCTCTCAGCTTTAAATCATACCTGTTGCCATGGTAGTTACCATTGATGGTAGGTTACAATCATAGAAAACCTACGCGGCCCTGGTATAACCCCACAGCTTGTACGAGTTTAATTCTGCCCATCTCACTCATTCTCCCACCAGATCCAGAGTCGCTAGATCCTTTTGGCTTTGGTGTGCCGATCTACGTAGTTGCTATCGCCGTTAGCATGGCTGTATTGTGCTTTGTGTCCATGTATAAGGTATATAAGCATTACCACGCCGACGAACAGTCAGGGGTGGTAGACCAGTCTAACTGGCCTACGGGACACCCCGGAGAGGAACCGCCAGTACCACCGGTGCCAGTAGGTCTGCAGGAGGGGGAGGAAGTCACCAACCCTGTTACCACGGACCAAAACACTCTAGCTGGGGGTGCGTCCGTCCCTTGCTCTGCCCAAGGCTACCCTATGCAGCCTCACTGGCACGCAACCCCCGTGGTGCATGGTGGGTACTCGCACCATCCAGTACTGGACACCACCCACCACCACCCGCAGGTGCAGGCTCCCCAGGGGGGATACCCCGCCCAGTCGGCAGTCTATAGCGTTGGACACCCTCCCGTTGCAGTCTCACAGCCCCCGCAGGATCATGTAGCTGCACACCCTCACATTGGTTTCTCTTCCGTCCCGCCCCCATACACCGGCCACCTCCATCATACAGACCACGTCGGGGCCGAACCCTTGCCTCCCCCACCGAAGTACGAAGAGGCTGAAAAATGGAACTAGCATACAGTTTGTTTCTAACTTGCTAGATAGCGTTTCAAGATCAGACATATTGCAGATTTTTAAATGACTATCTGTGCATTATAATTCATGTTAAGTCCCATGTCAACAAATGTCAATTGAATGTGAACATCTTCTTTGTCTGTTTCCATGGTAAATAAAAGTGTAAATGCAGTATGGTACAGCTTATTCTTGAATCAGTTTTGATTGAAGCAGTGCACCATACTCATAATGATCGCCCAAGGTTTGACTTCCCTGCCAAATACTGTGAGGCTTTTCGTATGGAGATGTCACCATTTCATAGAATGGGTAAATCCTTTGAACATCAAAGGAAAACTATTGTTTTAGATGAATGTTACTTTAAGCCCCAGGGAATCATATATTCTGCCACTGTTTTTAAAGTGAGAGATGTAAGGTTATTTAAACTCTAATCAGACCAAAGTATTTTGAGTCTTCCTATTACCCCATCTGATTAAGGATAAAAGTAATGAATATCAGTGGTACAGATTACAAGATCTGTCATCATAGCAGAACCCTGTCATCATCATGGATGGGCGCTGATCTTGTTGCTATGACTACCATTTATAATACATAGTGCAAACATTTCTTCACGTACATTGAAATCAGAGGCAAATGGAACCTGTGATGATGGCTGAACGTTCTTGCCATGAATACGGCTCCTGTACTCTTAGCCCTGCGATTCATTAACCATTAATAAGAATAAATACTGTTAGTGTATGTTACTGTACAGCCACATAAGCCACACAAGTTATGTTACTGGTATCTTCACGGGTGTCAAACATTTTCACATGATCTTGCAGATGAAATGCGCATAATTTGAATAAATGTGATCTGTGTATACATTCACAGGCACCATGAAAGAGTTTGACATTTCCTCTCAACAATTATCTGTACAGAGCTCTGAAAAATGTGTTGTTTACCAGATTTTACATTGATTTCATCCATTTTTTGTCATTTTACACGTGGTTGTTCATTAAATATACAATGAAAAATAAATAGCTCACTGAAAACTTGACATTTACTGTAATTTATTGGAAGATAAATAAATAATTTTGCTTTTCAACCATATCAATACATCAAACCTCTCCCACATGCAAATATACTTTTAGCATGACATTCTTTATGCAATATCTACACTATGCAGCTATATCAAGTTCACATACAAACACCAGACAGCTGCGTGTAAACTTCAACTGCTCAAAATATGGTAAGAAATACACTGTAACAAGTCTCCCCAAGTGTTCATATTTTACATGAAGACTGCAAAACATGAATACATAATAATTGTTGAAGGCATAGAGATCACTGATTCAGGCCTAGCATGGAGAGGTATGATGTTACAATTAGCAGGGTCAATAGTAAAAGTCATTGGTCAATCATTCCAATCAGTTACTCAATTGATTCTAGCAATTAGGCTCTCATTCCTTTTATATTTTTTGTTTGTTTATATCTAATGTCCGTTTGAGAAATTCACAAAAACAATATTCTTTTCTAGCATTGTATTTTCACTGTTGAACCTTTCTCCCCTAAACAGGATGTCTGTATATACAAAGGAAAAAAACACACGTTTTTTAAAGCCAAATTACGCCAAACTAAAACAAAAACTGTTAAAACCTACTGCATACCAGTATATATGAAACATATATTTTTGTATCCTTTGTGCAAATCGACACTACTGTACTTCATGAAATACAAAATCACTGAAACATTGAGGTATTGGTAAACTTATTTCTCTTAATGTGTCATTGGATATTTACACAGTAAATTTAATCTATTACTACACAGAAATCTTGCATATAGCTCCCAATTATTGTAACTTACAATTCATTGTAACTTCTATGATAGCTGATGTGATGCTCGGAGCTCATTGACCGTTTCCAACTTAACACTGTGATTACACCTCATGGTAGGAAACAACGATTGTGCAGCTGTTTGCCACATAGACTAGCCTTGCATTAGTTTACCTTTAAACAATTATGATCAGTATCCATGTAGTTATATCTTGGCTCTTCTCAGCTGCATTAAGAAGATCTCTTTGGCTCCATGTTTCTTATGCCATTATGTTACATTAAACTACTAAATAATATTAATACAAATGTTACATCATTGCAAACATAAAATGCTCATTTCAACTTGAATATCTTACACAATATATTTCAGTGGTTATACAGCTTCAAACAAAGAAATCACAAATACATTAGAATACAATTCAATTGGCAGGTATACTGACAAACAAGTGAAGAAGATATTTCTCGTCTTTATTGAAACATGAATATGTTCTCATCTGAATAACTTTATTCCTTGTTTCTTATCATGGAAGAAGAGCAATAAACAGATGTCCACATATAGCTTAACAAGAGAAACTCCATATCAATATGTCTTGCCACAACTTTAGCCTGAGGAGAGCCCTTTGTGCTATAAACTGTCCATTTTCTAGAATGCATAGACTTACTCTTCATCACCTGAGTCACAATGCTGTAGTTTAAAGATCATTTGTAATGATGCAATAGAGATGCTGTTTGTTTCATTGCTCACAACTTTGGCCTGAGGAGAGCTTCTTGTGCGACCGTCACAGCGAGGACGCCATCGCGTGTCCAGAAGCGACCCAGCGACATACCTCTCCCTTGGCCTGGGATGTGTGAAAGAGAGAATGATGGAAAGACATGACAAACTTTCCTAAGATAAATAGCACTTCATTTACCAGGAGAGAACATGTATTATGACACTAATCAGCATTATTTGCAACACTACTAGAATTTATATGATATTGGGGGGGGGGGGGGGGGGAGTTTCACCAAGCTGTTCGTAAGTTACGAACGACTTTACGAAGGACTGGTGATCCCTTCTTGTGCTAAATGCGATACCACACTTTGGTAATTGAGAATCTGATTTAGCAACAAGAAGGGATCACCAGTCTTTCGTAAAGTCATTCGTAACTTATGAACAGCTTGGTGAAACACCCCCTGGGTGTCCTTGAGTGGTATACCAGATATATTGCATTCAGCTTTCATGAATATTGTACAAATCAAAGATGAGTTCAATAGTCGTGCTAGCTCAATGCAATGTAAATGGTCTTGAGATCTTTCACACAATTACAACCTTTTACATGAAGCAATGATACTACCTTATCGGAGCTTTGACACTAAAATCTAGGGGCCATATTCATGAAACCTTACTAAGCCTAGTTAGTTACTAAAGTGCATGGAAATGCATGGATTGTAGTAACCAACTAGGCTAGTAAGCTTTCATGAATATGGCCCCAGCACTTTCCCAAGCAGGCTCTTTCACACCTGAAGCAAATACTGTACATATATGAATGGGGGCTTCCACACTAGACAAATTGTTATTGTGGTAGGTACAAACCTGACTGGGGGCTTTCACACTAGATAAATTGTAATTACCGTAGGTACAAACCTGATTGGGGGCTTTCACACTAGATAAATTATAATTGTGGTAGGTACAACCCTGACTGGGGGCTTCCACACTAGATAAATTGTTATTGTGGTAGGTAAAAAAAAAAACAGACTGGGGATTTTCACACTAGATAAATTATAATTGTTGTAGGTACAAACCTGACTGGGGGCTTTCACACTAGATAAATTGTAATTACCGTAGGTACAAACCTGATTGGGGGCTTTCACACTAGATAAATTATAATTGTGGTAGGTACAACCCTGACTGGGGGCTTCCACACTAGATAAATTGTTATTGTGGTAGGTAAAAAAAAAAACAGACTGGGGATTTTCACACTAGATAAATTATAATTGTTGTAGGTACAAACCTGACTGGGGGCTTTCACACTCGTACAGCATCCACTCATCAATGCGGCAAGGTGCGTGGAACCACATGGAGTGATCCAGCGAGCAGATCATTCCCAACTCTTTGTCTCGGTTTGGCATGACGGGAATGCCGGCAAGGAAGAGGTCTGAGATGTAGGCTAGACAGCAATGTTGCATGTCCATCCCTTCTTCACCTGAACAACCAACCAAGAAGAAGAAAAAAAACCCCACAAATTAACATGATTCACATGATTTGTTCAAATAGCAGAAAACAATAATTTGAGGGACAATGCACAGAATGAATTTACCTAACTTGAAAATCTTGTAACATTTGGTAATGTCACTGGGTGACAATATTTTGCTGTTGTACTGAAAGGATCCATTCATGCAATTTGTCTACGTGCTGGTAGTTCTTGGACAAGTACTTCCCCTCCAAAAATTGAAACTACCATTTACTTCCTTATTAGAAAAATAAACAAATAGCAATTTTGTTATCACTTAATTCCATTCGACAACCTAGAATAAGAATGTGTTAAGTAACAGGCATTTTTTTCCCAGTTGCCAACCAGCAATTTTCTGCCTTCCACTGTACCTGAATTTTCTCCGATATGACCTTTGACCTTTATCCAGGTCATCATGTTGGGCTCGGAGGGCTCGTCAAAGGAGAAGAAGTCTGCTCGGTTGACCCGCTTGGTTTCAAAGGGGATTTCTCTCACGGACTGCTTCTGAGCCCACTTCCGCACTTTTTCTGGCAAATTCGGGTTCCTGAAGATCAAATTAACCAGTGATCATATATGAATGACAACATCATACAGGATATACAAACATTATAATAAAGATACAAGGGATGAAACTAGAGCGAAAAATCAACTGCAAGCAAACACAACATATGCCTTAAACTGAGTAATAACTTCCTTTAGATTGAAATTTGAAAATTTCAAAGAAGTAAATCTGAGTGTTCAAACTCATAAGTCTTTGATGGTGAATTTTCTAGTTCTTCTAAAAATGATCATTTTCAGATCATTTGGACAAAGTTTTATTTACTTTGAAGCTCTTAGGAATTTACCCATTCAATCATTTATCTAACACATTTCTGTTGATTTTTATTTAGTGAAAAATTTCCATGATTTGACAAAGTTCATTGACCTTTCACTTCATGGATTTTCGCAAAATTGTACACAGTTCACCAGTTCTATGAATAACATTCAGATACCAGGTTTGAAGTAAATATGTTGGGCAAAGAATCCCCAAGCAATGCTCTAAATGCTCAATCCCACAGGAAAGTAAATGTGTTGGTATTGACGCAGGGCTCTCAGTGCTTGATACTGAGAGGGTTAACCCGCTGAGTCTCACAGGCAAGTAAGAGAGTTGCTATTGCTATAGCGCTGCCACTGCTTGGTACTGAGAGGGTTAACCCACTTAATCCCATAGGCTAGTAATTGTGTTGCTATTGATATGGGGCTGTCAGTACTTGGTACCGAGAGGGTTAATCTACTCAGTCCCAAAGGCTTGTAAATGTGTTGGTACTGCATGGGGCTGACAGTGCTTGGTACCGAGAGGGTTAACCTACTCAGTCCCAAAGGCTCGTAAATGTGTTGGTACTGCATGGGGCTGACAGTGCTTGGTACCGAGAGGGTTAACCTACTCAGTCCCAAAGGCTCGTAAATGTGTTGGTACTGCATGGGGCTGACAGTGCTTGGTACTGAGAGGGTTAACCCACTCAGTCCCAAAGGCTGGTAAATGTGTTGGTATTGATATGGGGCTGACAGTGCTTTTTACTGAGAGGGTTAGTTAACACTCATCGCCTTACTCTGCATGCAGCTTGAGTTCTTCCATGTCTGTGGTCATCGAGTCTGGGTCAGGGACATCGGGCATACGGGCCTGGTGCTGGAACGGAGACGACTCGTTACGGTGGTAGGACGCCATCATTGTCAGGATGATGCGCCCGTTCTGAATGGCTTCCACTGAGCGCGTGCAGAAGCTCTTCCCGTCCCGCTGGTTCTGCACACGGTACAAAACGGGGAGGGTCGAGTCACCTGTAAATGAAAGAGTGAATTTCTACCAATGATCTGAACATGACTTTCAACTTTGTGTTTGAAGGTCAGATGAAGGTCATATACCTTCTGGACTGAAAGTAATATAAATGAATAGAAATATGCTTTCACAACCACCTTTGAATAAAGATCGCTGGCTAGTAAAATTACAATTTTTTTTAATTCATTGAAACATGTGCATAAAGACCATGCACCTGCTTAGAAAGGCTACATCTTCTTTGATTGGTCTACATTATAAGACTAGTCGATACAGTCATGTTTTGCTCATTGGTACATAGTGACAGTGCATGTCAACTCAAATCTCATTCCTTCCTTTCCAAATACCACCTACCAGCTTTGATGAAGTAAGAATGGAGGGAGTGGATGGTTAGTGGAGGGTCAACAGTCCGTCCAGCGGCCACCATGGCCTGGCCGATGATCTGACCTCCAAACAGCCGCTTCCCAGGAATGAACCCATGCCACATGTTCTTTGCTCTGCAGTAGAGATCAAGAAAGAAGAAGAAAAGAGAATTATTGTAAGTTTTCACTACTAGATTTCTTATTTGTAGTATCAAACTTCTTTAATTAAGTCTAATCTAAGTAAAGCAAAGTTTATAATTTATAACATTGCCCAATTGTCTGGGATCACAACATTTCATGGTCATAAAATAAGCTAAACTTTAAGATGTAACAGTTTAAGTGTAATATAAACTAGACACAGTGTTTTTGTCACACACTACCTGAATAAATATGGATCCAAAGTCTCAAGATCCAGCACTGTGCTGACCAGAATACTTCTCAGCTCGTCGTCGTTTTGGTGCTTCTCCCATGTCGCCTTCGAGTTCGCGTCCAGCTCTTCATCCGTCGGGACTGACGAAGTAGCCATGGTGCAGACTCGGGGCACTACTTTCAGCGAGTTTGAGACTTTCCTTCTGAATAGCAAATCGGTTATCGATGACACAGTCAAAGGCAGCCTACGACACAAATTCATAATCATGGTCTTCTGTGAGAATACATGCACGAGTAGACCTCAACAATCTAGATCTAACGTTAATGCGCCCCCTAGCCCCACCGTACCCGCACAAGTAGCTTTGTAACCCGATGTGTATCTTACGCAATGTATACCGTACGGCTAGTCTAGGTTCTAGCCGATTTTATTAGTCCGAATTCGTGCATTGTGCGACGGAACTCGTCGAAACGATCTTGCGTGACCCCCTGTAGACTGTGGGCTACCTGGACCCCCCATCCCCCCCATTAGCCACAATTTTCTTTTGGGTTTTTATCTTAGCCAGGACCCTCAGCTATCAGAATCTGCCTGTTTGCCATAGTGCTGGTGGTGGGTGTGGCCTACAGAGCCGTTGCCATGGGAACGCATCAGTGAAATATTGGAATTTTAGAAATTGCCATCTTCCTCTCAAATGTTAACACAAAAATACGAAATTAGTGTCTAACTATACATTTTACAACTTGCCCAGTTGATTCTGATAAGAATCTAAGCCAGTTAAGGACAAGATCATGCATAAAACTGGTTATTGCCATGGAAACGATAAGAAAAAAAGGCATTTTTTTAGTTAACATTTCAAATATATGTTAATAGGCAACTCAAAGCCAAATCCCCACTTCTAAAAGTGTGAATATTAAGATTTCAGACTCATATCAATGAAGACTGAAGTATTTTTAAGTGCGAACAGCCATGCATAAGAGCACCGTTGCTATGACAACACCATGGTGCAAGAAATACTGAAATTACAAAAAAATAAGAAATTGCCATACATTTATCATATGGTGACCTAAAAACACAAAATTAGTGTTCTAGTATACATTTATTAAGGTGCCCAGTTGATTCAGATTGGAATTTAAGTTATAACAGATCACGATGATGCCTAAAAATGGTAGTTGCCATGGAAACGATATGAACCAAAAAGGCAATTTTGTTAGAAAAACATTCAAATATATGCACACACACAGCAAAAACCTAACCCTAGTTTATAGTTTTATGCATATTTAGATGACAGAATAGGAGCAATCAAGATTAAGTCATTTCTAAGTGATAACTATCACCCATAAGATGGCTGTTGCTATGACAACACCATTGTACCAAAAACATTGAACTTACAGAAATGTAAGAAAGTGCCATATATTTCTCAAATGGTAACATAAAAACACAATATTAGCGTCTAAGTATACGTTTATCAAGGTGCCCAGTTGATTCTGATTGGAATCTAATTCATGTAAGGTCCTGATTATACGTAGAAATCGTGGTTGTCATGGAAATGATATATAAAAAAAATATTTTCTTTTACAAAACCATTAAAATATATGTAATTACACAGCAAAAACCTAATCCTAGTTTAAAGTTTGATGAATATTTAGATGCCACAATAGTAGCAATCAAGCTTGAGTCATTTCTAAGTGATAACTGTCACTTATAAGATGACTGTTGCTATGACAACGCCATGTTACTGAAAATATTGAACTTCCAGAAATGTAAGAAAGTGCCATATATTTCTCAAATGGTAACATAAAAACACAATAGTAGCATCTAACTATACATTTTGCAAGGTGCCCAATGGATTCTGATTGGAATCTTAGTCATTTAAGGTCAAGTTCACGGGTCAAAATATGTGTATTTCTACGGTAACGATACGAAAAAAGGGTGATTTTAGTGCAAAAAGGTAGTACAAAACTTAATCCCAGTTTGCAGTATTATGATGGCTTATATTTCCAAATGATATGAATCAATATTATTGAATTCTTAGGTGTTTATGGTCATGCCTATTTTATAATCAATGCAAACTACTTGGTTGTTAGCATACGCAATGTATCACTTAAATATATACATCTCACCCACTTTAGCACCAAAAGACACACTGAGAGTGTATAGAGCTATGAATTCCAAGCTTTCCAGACGAATGCCTTCAAGATTTGTTGTCAATTATGGTCCAGGTCATGACAAATATTGTTGCTTTAGCAAGTACATGACAAAAATACAAATTATCAGAGAATTCAACCTAGGAAACACCACAAAACATATCAAAAGTAACAAGGTACATGTATATGACTTTTGTAACTGTGCTTCTGATTGTACATAAGATCCGGTAATTCAAGGTTGTCGAGGTCATGCATAATTGCCAGTTACAATGTAAATACACTGGAGCAAAACATTGAATGTATTATACCAGAATACGATGTATTATGCTACATTTATGTTATATACATAAACATACGTAGTTTTATAAACTCAATAGTAAAATGAAAACATAATACCATACAATTCAATTTCAATTGTCACCTTCATCACTGCCACCATCCACAGACTCTTCCTGCACATTGTAAAACATGTATCTTAGTATGCTGGACATCCTCGTCCTGAGCACGCAACATACATGTACCATGGTGAGATCCCGGGGTGAGATACCATGACAATGGCCTAGCACCAACATCCAAAACCAGTTAAAAAGAAAACACACAGATAACGAGATACATTCGCCAAGGCGATAAGAAAGCACAAGAGATGAAAGTGCCTCACATCATCTTGGTATCGCTTTGTATGTGCTTAGGATATCAATTTTATTTTTGCCGCCATGGTGTTGTCATAGTAACAGTCATTCGAGGTATGACAATTATCACTTAGAAATAATTCGATCATGATTAGTACCATTCTGGCATGTAAATATTCATAACACTATAAACTAGGATTAGGTCTTAGGCGATGTATTTACATATATTTGATTGGTTTTCTAACAAAATTGCCTTTTTGGTTCATATCGTTTCCATGGCAACTACCATTTTTAGGCATCATCGTGATCTGTTATAACTTAAATTCCAATCTGAATCAACTGGGCACTTTAATAAATGTATACTCGAATACTGATTTTATGCTTTTAGGTCGCCATATGATAAATATATGGCAATTTCATATAATTCTGTAATTTTACTATTTCTGGTACCATGGTGTTGTCATAGAAACGGCGCTCTTATGCTTGACTATTCGCACTATACCTCAGTCGTCATAGATCATGAGTCTCATTTCTCAGTATTTACAATTTTAAAAGCGGGAATTTGGTTTTGAGTTGCCTATTAACATATATTTGAATTGTTAACTAAAAATGCCCTTTTCTGATCATTTCCATGGAAATACCCATTTTTACGCAGGATCTTGTCATTAAATGGCTTAGATTCCTATCAGAATCAACTGGGCAATGTATACTTAGACACAATTTTTTTTTTATGTTACTATTTCAGAAATATATGGCAATTTTGTAACTTCCTCAAATTCCAAAATTTCATTGACATGTTACCATGGTAACAGCCCTGGAGGCCACACCCACCACCAGTGCAATGGCAAACAGGCAGATTCTGACAGCTGAGGGTCCTGCCTAACATAAAAACATGGTTGGAAATTGTGGCTAAGGAGGGGGGGAGACCTTTTCGGTTTGCGGCCCATGGCCTTCATATATTTGAATGTTTTCCTTACAAAATTGCCTTTTTTGTCCACAGCGTTTCTATGGCAACAGCCATTTTAGGCACAATTGTGATTCCTAATGAATTAGATTACAATCAGAACCAACTGTGCGCTATGGTAAATGTATACCTAGACACATATTTTCTGTTTTAAAGTTACCATATGAGAAATATATGACACTTTCTTATAATTCAGTAATTTCGGTATTTTTGACATCATGGTGTTGTCATAGCAATGGTATTTTTTTACACGACAGTCATTGCATATAAATGACTTAAGCTTTTTTGCAACTTTTCTGGCATGTTAATATTCATCAAACCTTAACGAAGAATTAGGTTTAGTGCTGTGAATCTACAGATATTTGAATACATTTCTAACAAAAATGCCCTTTTTACACGTCGTTTCCATGGTAACGACTATTTTAGGTATGATAATGACCTTATATGATTTAGATTCTGATCAGAATCAACAGGGCGCCTTAGTAAATGTATACTTAGACGCTAATATTGTGTTTTTATGTTAACATTTGAAAAATAAATGGCACTTTCTTATATTTCTGTAAGTTCAATATTTTTGGTACCATGGTGTTGTCATAGCAACAGTCATATTATGGGTGACAGTTGTCACTTAGAAATGACTCAATCTTCATTGCTACTATTCTGGCAACTAAATATTCATAAAACTATAAACTTGGATTAGGTATTTTGCTGTGTATTTACATATATTTGAATGGTTTTCTAAGAAAATTGCCTTTTTGGTTCATATCGTTTCCATGGCAACTACTATTTTTCGGCATCATCGTGATCTGTTATGACTTAAATTCCAATCTAAATCAACTGGGCACCTTCAAAAACGTGTAATAAAACACTTATTTCGTGTTTTTAGGTCGCCATATGATAAATAGATGGCAATTTCTTATTTTTCTGTAATTTCAGTATTTCGTGCACCATGATGTTGTCATAGTAACGGTGCTCTTATGCATGACTGTTTGCACTTAAAAATACCTCATTCTTCATCGATATGAGCTTGATATCTTAATATTCACACTTTTTGAAGCGGCGATTTGACTTTGAGTTGCTCATTAACATATATTTGAAATGTTAACTAAAAAAATGCATTTTTTCTGATCGTTTCCATGGCAATAACCATTTTCTACGCATGATAGTGGCCTTAAATTGCTTTGATTTCTATCAGAATCAACTGGGCAACTTCTGAAATATATACTTAGACACAAACTTTGTCTTTTTATGTTAACATTTAAGAAATATATGGCAATTTTGTAACTTCCTCAAATTCCAAAATTTCACTGACATGTTACCATGGCAACAGCCCTGGAGGCCACACCCACCACCGGCGCAGTGGCAAACAGGCAGATTCTGACAGCTAAGGGTCCTGCCTAACATAAAAACATGGTTTGAAATTGTGGCTAAGGGGAGGGACCTTTTCGGTTTCTGGCCCACGGCCTCCCTGATAGCAGACTGACGTCGTAAAGACGTCGTGTATATGTCATAAACTCGTCAACACGTCGTACGTCGTAAAGGCGACCATATTATGACGTCATAATGACGTCTATAAATGACCAAAAAATCTTACTTTTTTGCCTGACCATATTATGACTGTGTAACGACGTCATAATTACATCTTTAAATGACCAAACAATTCCCACTTTTGCACGACCATTTCATGACTATGTTACGACGTCATAATGACGTCATAAAATGACCTAACAAATCCCACTTTTTTAACAACAATATCACGACTAGTTTACGACGTCATGTTCACGTCTTGAAATGACCAAACAAATCTCTTGTCGCACGACCAGAATCTGACTATAATACGGCGTCAAAATTACGTCTTTAAATGATCAAAATTTGTCATTGTATGACCAGAATCTGACTTTCATTCGATCGACATCTTAAAAGACCATATCATGACCATATAACGACATCATAATGACGTCTTTGAATGACCAAACAGATCATGTACTGTACGACCAGAATCTGACTTAAATACGACGTCATGCTGACGTCTACAAATGACCCAAAAATCTCACTTTTTGCACGATCATTTTTTGACTATTTTACGACGCCATGTTCACGTCTTTAGATGACCAAAGAAATGTCTTATTGTACGACCAGAATCTGACTATAATACGGCGTCAAAATTACGTCTTTAAATGATCAAAATTTGTCATTGTATGACCAGAATCTGACTTTCATTCGATCGACATCTTAAAAGACCATATCATGACCATATAACGACATCATAATGACGTCTTTGAATGACCAAACAGATCATGTACTGTACGACCAGAATCTGACTTAAATACGACGTCATACTGACGTCTACAAATGACCCAAAAACCTCACTTTTTGCACGACCATTTTTTTTACTATTTTACGACGCCATGTTGACGTCTTTAGATGACCAAAGAAATGTCTTATTGTACGACCAGAATCTGACTATAATACGGCGTCAAAATTACGTCTTTAAATGATCAAAATTTGTCATTGTATGACCAGAATCTGACTTTCATTCGATCGACATCTTAAAAGACCATATCATGACCACATAACGACATCATAATGACGTCTTTGAATGACCAAACAGATCATGTACTGTACGACCAGAATCTGACTTAAATACGACGTCATACTGACGTCTACAAATGACCCAAAAATCTCACTTTTTGCACGACCATTTTTTGACTATTTTACGACGCCATGTTCACGTCTTTAGATGAGCAAAGAAATGTCTTATTGTACGACCAGAATCTGACTTAAATGCGACGTCACAATTACCTCTTTAAATGAACCAAAATCTTACTTCTTTGCACGACTTCATTATGACTACTTTACGACATCAAAATGGCGTCTTTAAATGATCAAACACATCTCTTATCTTTAGACCAGAATGTGACTATAATACAACGTCAGAATGACGTCTTTAAATGAACCAAAATCTTGCTTGTTTGCACGACTTTATTATGACTACGTTACGACGTCAAAATTACGTCTTTAAATGATCAAATTTTTCATTGTATGACCAGAATCCGACTTTCATTCGATCGACATCTTAAAAGACCTATCCACTTTCTGCATGACCATATCATGACCATTTAACGACATCATAATGACGTCTTTGAATGACCAAACAGATCATGTATTGTACGACCAGAATCTGACTTAAATACGACGTCATACTGACGTCTACAAATGACCCCAAAATCTCACTTTTTGCACGACCATTTTTTTGACTATTTTACGACGCCATGTTGACGTCTTTAGATGAGCAAAGAAATCTCTTATTGTACGACCAGAATCTGACTTAAATGCGACGTCATAATTACGTCTTTAAATGAACCAAAATCTTACTTCTTTGCACGACTTCATTATGGCTACGTTACGACATCAAAATAACGTCTTTAAATGATCAAACACATCTCTTATTTTTAGACCAGAATCTGTCTATAATACGTCAGAATGACGTCTTTAAATAACCCTAAATCTAACTCTTTTTTGCCCGACCATATTATGACCGTGTTACGACGTCAAAATTACGTCTTTAAATGATCAAATTATTTTCATTATATGACCAGAATCTGACTTTCATTCGATCGACATCTTAAAAGACGTATCCACTTTCTGCCTGACCATATCATGACCATATAACGACATCATAATGACGTCTTTGAATTACCAAACAGATCATGTATTGTACGACCAGAATCTGACTTAAATACGACGTCATACTGACGTCTACAAATGACCCAAAAATCTCACTTTTTGCACGACCATTTTTTGACTATTTTACGACGCCATGTTGACGTCTTTAGATGAGCAAAGAAATCTCTTATTGTACAACCAGAATCTGACTCAAATGTAACGTCATAATTACGTCTTTAAATGAACCAAAATCTTACTTCTTTGCACGACTTTATTATGACTACGTTACGACATCAAAATGACGTCTTTAAATGATCAGACACATCTCTTATCGTAAGACCAGAATCTGACTATACGTCAAAATTACGTCTTTAAATGACCCCAAATCTTACTCTTTTTTTGCCCGACCATATTATGGCTGTGTTACGAAGTCAAAATTCCGTCTTTAGATGATCAAACAACTCTCGTATTGTATGAAAAGAATCTGACTTTCATGCGACATCATAATGACGTTTAACAGTGACTAGAAACATCTCACTTTTTGCATAACCATATCATGACTAAATTGCGACGTTATAAATGACCAAATAAATCTTTTACTGGACGACCAGAATATTACTTGAATATGACGTCAAAATGACGTCTTTGAATGACTTAACAAATCATATGTATTGTACGTACGAATAGGATCATGACTAAATATGACGCTATAATGACGTCGTCTTTGAATGACCAAACAAATACATGTATGTATCTTATTATATGAACAGAATCTGACTCGTATACGATATCATGATGACGTCTATGACGTCATAATGACAATATAAATGACAAAAAAAATCTAATTTGTTGAACGACCATATCATGACTATGGTGCGACGACATAATGACGTCTTTGAATGATAAAAAAAAAATCAGGTATTGTACGAGCAGAATATAAATACGACATATAAAAATGACAGTAAAATGTCACTTATTAGCAAAACCATATTATGATTATGAAGATGTGATGACGTTTTATAAAAATTATCCCAAAATCTTACAATAATTCTTCACCACTATATATGTTACCAAAATGACCTTAATCTGTCATCTGTCATAAAAATTTACGCCTTTTATTCCCAAAAAATGTCCGTGTTATAAGACCATTTAATGATCAATGACAAAATGGTGGCAAAATAACGCCTATTTAAAAACAGTATGTCCATGTTGCAGGTCATTTTTTTTTTTTTTTGGGGGGGGGGGGTACAAACCATGGTAAATGCAAGTAGATACCACATCAGGAATTTCCCTCAAATAATAGAACTTAAAGCAAAATTATGGCAATCGCTAGATTTTGAGGTTTTATGCTGGTCGTCTCAGACCTATAGCCTATAGAGACCGTTGAAGCTATATGCATGAGGACTACCATGTTTCACTGATATTTCACATAGGTCATCGATATTACACTTGTGATTCCTGCCGAGTTTTATGACTTTTACAAATGGGACACCGACGTTTCTTTAAACCTAATAGCGGAATGACGTCTTTATAGGACGGTCTAAATTGGTCATAAATTTGTCATACGTCGTACAGACGACTACATTACGACGTCTTTATTTAATTCATTTCGCATAAGAAAAAACACATGTATACATGCAGTCAACCTTTTAAAAACGTAACATACAAAACACAAACATGAGGAGATAAACAAACACAAAAACGGAAACACAAATATACATACGCAGAGATACAAGTAGAGTGTAACGTCTTTATACAAACAAATTTATAAAATATGATGTAACATTATTTTATAACCCCCTCTTTGATTTGACCCTTCGGACATACCATCATCCACCCTAATTTAGTCGCTGCTCATATACTGGTAGGCAATGTTTTGGAACATCTAGGGGTATGCACACGACCCTGTACGATGACACGCTGACGATAAGTTACTCCCCTCTAATGAATATGCATTATACCAAGGCATGTGTGTACAATGCTGTACCGATACAGAGCACTCATACTGTATTGACAAACGGACTCGCATCCATTGATGTAGTGCATTCTAGATGTTCCAAGCTGCATGCTACATGTTCCAAAATTTCAATTTCTTTATATATCGTATTGTTTTAGCTGTCATACGCGCCAATACTCACATCTATAGATGTGGTGCATTCTAGATGTTCCAAGCTGCACGCTACATGTTCCAAAATTTCAATTTCTTTATATATCGTATTGTTTTGGCTGCGTACGAGCCAATACTCGCATCTATTGATGTAGTGCATTCTAGATGTTCCAAGCTGCACGCTACATGTTCCAAAATTTCAATTTCTTTATATATCGTATTGTTTTAGCTGCGTACGAGCCAATACTCGCATCTATTGATGTAGTGCATTCTAGATGTTCCAAGCTGCATGCTACATGTTCCAAAATTTCAATTTCTTTATATATCGTATTGTTTTAGCTGCGTACGAGCCAATACTCGCATCTATTGATGTAGTGCATTCTACATGTTCCAAGCTGCATTCTACATGTTCCAAAAATTTCTTTATATCATATTGTTTTAGCTGTCATACGCGCCAATACTCGCATCTATTGATGTAGTGCATTCTAGATGTTCCAAGCTGCATGCTACATGTTCCAAAATTTCAATTTCTTTATATATCATATTGTTTTAGCTGTCATACGCGCCAATACTCGCATCTATTGATGTAGTGCATTCTACATGTTCCAAGCTGCATGCTACATGTTCCAAAATTTCAATTTCTTTATATATCGTATTGTTTTAGCTGTCATACGCGCCAATACTCGCATCTATAGATGTGGTGCATTCTAGATGTTCCAAGCTGCACGCTACATGTTCCAAAATTTCAATTTCTTTATATATCGTATTGTTTTAGCTGCGTACGAGCCAATACTCGCATCTATTGATGTAGTGCATTCTAGATGTTCCAAGCTGCACGCTACATGTTCCAAAATTTCAATTTCTTTATATATCGTATTGTTTTAGCTGCGTACGAGCCAATACTCGCATCTATTGATGTAGTGCATTCTAGATGTTCCAAGCTGCATGCTACATGTTCCAAAATTTCAATTTCTTTATATATCGTATTGTTTTAGCTGCGTACGCGCCAATACTCGCATCTATTGATGTAGTGCATTCTAGATGTTCCAAGCTGCATGCTACATGTTCCAAAATTTCAATTTCTTTATATATCGTATTGTTTTAGCTGTCATACGCGCCAATACTCGCATCTATTGATGTAGTGCATTCTAGATGCTCCAAGCTGCATGCTACATGTTCCAAAATTTCAATTTCTTTATATATCGTATTGTTTTAGCTGCGTACGAGCCAATACTCGCATCTATTGATGTAGTGCATTCTACATGTTCCAAGCTGCATTCTACATGTTCCAAAAATTTCTTTATATCATATTGTTTTAGCTGTCATACGCGCCAATACTCGCATCTATTGATGTAGTGCATTCTAGATGTTCCAAGCTGCATGCTACATGTTCCAAAATTTTAATTTCTTTATATATCGTATTGTTTTAGCTGTCATACGCACCAATACTCGCATCTATTGATGTAGTGCATTCTAGATGTTCCAAGCTGCATGCTACATGTTCCAAAATTTCAATTTCTTTATATATCGTATTGTTTTAGCTGCGTACGCGCCAATACTCGCATCTATTGATGGAGTGCATTCTAGATGCTCCAAGCTGCATGCTACATGTTCCAAAATTTCAATTTCTTTATATATCGTATTGTTTTAGCTGTCATACGAGCCAATACTCGCATCTATTGATGTAGTGCATTCTAGATGTTCCAAGCTGCATGCTACATGTTCCAAAATTTCAATTTCTTTATATATCGTATTGTTTTAGCTGTCATACGCGCCAATCGCGATCGCATCTATTGATGTAGTGCATTCTAGATGTTCCAATCTGCATGCTACATGTTCCAAATTTTCAATTTCTTTATATATCGTATTGTTTTAGCTGTCATACGCGCCAATACTCGCATCTATTGATGTAGTGCATTCTAGATGTTCCAAGCTGCATGCTACATGTTCCAAAATGTCAATTTCTTTATAAATTATCAAATTGTTTTAGCTGACGTACGCGCCAATCGTTGCATTTATTGATATAGTGCATTCTAGATGTTCCAAGCTGCATGCCACATGTTCCAAAATTTCAATTTCTTTATATCTCTCCATTTATCTTTTCGTCTCCCTGCTCATTCTTTTTGTATGGGTAATTATATGTGACAAGTCAAAACAAAAAATGATATATGACATGGAATTGTGATTAAAGCGTATTTATTGCATGTATCAGGGCATTCAAAGTCCACATACCCGAAACACTAAAAAAAAAAACAATTGTTTTTTTCACTACATTCTTTCAAATATACACTGGCTCACAATTCATTTTTTTTGCAACTGAAATACATAACTGTCGTGGTGTATTGTATTTTGACCATGTTCTCTCAGATCACGTCTTGATATCTATCTTAAGAATTTGTGTTGTATTTATCGATTATAATGTACATACATTATGTTATAAGTATTATGTTATTTTGTCAATAGCAATATCAGACTAAGCGCATTTTATAGGTCCTTAACCAAAATGATATTGATCATTTTTGTTGTTGCTTTCATCCTTATGTTTTGAATCAATGATATCTTTGAATTTGGAAAACATGTCTGCCAAAGTGAGATTCGTGAGGATAGTTTGTCTGTTGGTGGCCTAGATTCGAGTCTTTGGGATGCATGAGCAAAACTCAGTGTGTAAAGATCTAATTCTGGCAATAAGGACTAAGCCTACTTCCCTGCCTGCTCTCTGCAAGGGGGCACATAGGGCAGAGACCTTAATCTTTATTGCCAGACGTAAATGTTCACAGACTCGGTTGCATCCATGTACTCCACAGTCTAGAAAGTGTAGGATAACATCTTAGTAGAAACTAAAAGTTGTTCCTATTGTTCATGTAGTGATGGACATAATTCTGCATACATTTGTTTTACAATACCATCGTCAAAACACAGTCATCTAGTTTGTAAGTAAATTGTCCTAGTATGAAAGTTGGGAGCCATGTTCTCGTTGCATAGTCAAGATTATACTCACTGTTTTAGCTGGTTAGGATGATCAGTAATCACCATGGATATTTTCAAGCTATACATGTTGGTCTGTAAAGACAAGCCTATGTCTGAACCTCAAATGCAAAGTTTAGTGAGATACGCTTTGGCGTACAGCTGGAAAACAAATGGGGATGGTACGAGCTTGGAGGTGAAGAAATGGTGCTAATGTGATCAGAAATAATGCTACTAATATGCCAGTATAATTACGAGATGGTGGAAATGGCTCATTTTATGTTGTACCAGTTAATATATTAAAAAGTGCTTAATGTAACACTGTTGATAATGTGTATATACTCCACTACAGACATCTAATATAAACAGTACAGGCATATTCCTTAGAAGTTGGTAATCTAGATATAACAAGGTGGTTTCTTTAAATATGTAAATAAAGAAATTTACAAGGGAAGTATTAAATTGATACAAGGACAGTTTGGCTCTAATGCTAATGTTCTCTTTGTAGAGGTGTGTGTGTGTATATCTACAGGGAAGAAGGCTTAGTCCTTATTGCCAGACTTATTAAATCCAAAGACTTGCAACTTGGCCACCAACATACAAACTATCCTCACGAATCTCTGTTTGGCCGACAAGTTTGACAAATCCAAAGATATCATTGATTGAAAGCATGAAGATGAAAACAACAACAAAAATGATCTATATCATTTTGGTAAAGGGCCTATAAAAATGCCTTCATGCGCTTACTATGATATTGACATGGACAAAATAACATTATACTTATAACATAATGTTTGAAGATTTTGATAGATACAACACAAATTCTTAACATAGTTATCAAGAAATGATCTAAGAGAACATGGTCAAAATACAACACACTCCTATTCATCAGACATTGTTCAACCATTGTTGGATGAAGCCCTCGTCAATCAGTTTCCATTTGCTTCTATTTGCTGTCATTCTGTTCCATGTTGCTGTGTTTGTGTATGATGATATTTCGTCCCTCCACCTTCTTTTTGTCGACCTCTTCTTCGCTTGCATTTTCTTGGTTGCCATTCTGTGAGTTTCTTGGTCTATCTGCTGTCTTGTGTTCTAAAGTGTCCTGCCCATCTCAATTTCATCTCTTTATATGTTTACTACAATATTTTTGACCTTCTTTTTCTGCCGTATGTGTAAGTGTGCTTCACTTTGTCAAGTAACGTTAAATTGAGCATTCTTCTTTCCACAGCTCTTTGTGTTCTCAATTTCTGTTCCGTTTCTTTAGTTGTAGACCAGGGGCCATATTCATGAAACCTTACTAAGCCTAGTAAGTTACTAAAGCACATTCAGCTACATGCAATTTTAGTAACTGACTAGGCTAGTATGCACTGGTCAAATATCCTTCTCCTCATTGCGAGTGATATTTTCAAGTCAGTTTAAAGTTCTCTATACTTATTAAAACATCTCCACCTCCTTTTATCCTTGTCAATACCCCTTCTCTTGCATTATCCTCCATTTTTAAGATTTGGCCCAAGTACTTGTAACTGCTGACTTTCTCTAACTGGTGATGGTATATTCTTATATCCTCTGCTGTTTCAAAGTTAGTCATTATGCATTTGCAAGCCAACTCAATTGCTTTGAATGTTCAGACTTCGCAACTTCCATATCTTGCACAGAGGTTAAAATCAGTTCCTTTTCCTTAAAGGTTGGACTTTATAAACACGTCATGGAATGCTGCTGTGAAAATGTTGGGTGATAATGTGTCCCCCTGTCTGGCACCTCTATTTATTTTAACTTCTGTGTATATATGTCTTCCAAGATACGAATGTACCTTCTTCAATTCCTATATCTCTTAGAGCATCGATCATGTCCTAATGTTCTATGGAGTCGAATGCTTTTTGGAAGTCTACGAAGCATAGACAAAGCTTGAGCTGCCTGGTACTCGTTGGACTTTCCAATGAGCTGATTGATTGATTGATTGATTGTAGATGATCTGTTTTTGAAAATCCTCCTCTAAATCACGTTTGCTCCCTAGGTTGGTTCTGGTCTAATATCATCTTAAGCCGGTTTTGAATTACTTTGGTGAAGATTTTATACGTATGAGATAGTAGGCTGATCGGTCGGTAGTTTTTTTTTTATGTCTGCCTTCTCTTTCGTGTGCAGAAGAATAATCTTTGCTTTCTTCCATTTGCTTGTGATTTTCGTTTCCTACAGTATCTGGCTGAACAGGTTTGTCGATTGTCCAACTGTTTCCTCCCCGCCAGCTTTAATAATGTCACTTGTTACTTCATCAGGCCCTAGTGCTCTATTTCCTTCATTTGTTTTATTGCCTCTCTTACTTCTATTGGTAAAATTGGTAATTCTCCCTTTTACACAGTATTTAGAACAGGACAACGATTGATGTTTTTCGTATTATAAAAAGAGAGCTACCTGGGCAGCTATTTTGTGCACATTTAAAATAAAACACTGAATATGTCCAATGGGTTCCTCCTCTTCCTCTAATCCAAAAAAGGAAAAAAAAACACGTTTTCTACGCACTGCAACCATAAGTTTCTCCAATTCAGCCGTTCTTCTCACAATACTGGCACATCGGCAGTCACTGAGAGGATGAGAGAAATGCTTACTAGTGACTTAGAGTAGCCCTGTATCAACTCTAAAGTAAGGAAAGAATTTAGAATGTAACTAGTGCTCGTAAGTTTTCGTGAATACCAGCTCCATGAATATGGCCCCAGGTCATTTGTGCAGATGGATATGGTGAATTTGTACTCTTTGTGGATTGGTATAATCAGTACAGTATGCATAAACAACTGACTGTACACCAAGTCCTAATTTATCGGATGTACACTGATGGCAAGAGTAACTGGAAAAGAAGAAAGTAGTCCTGTTCATTATGTAATAATTATTGACCGATCCAAAGAAAAGTCACTTAGTTTAAATGTATTGTGTAAAGAGAGGGCGGGATGACAAAATGTACAAGGTGGTTCGTGATCCACGAGTCTCGCCTGATTTCGCAATCGATAAACAGTGCTAAGTTTTTTTTCAAAGATTTTTTTCAAACCTTTTGACCCCTAGATGATCTTTGACCCCATCAGCTTCATGAAGAGACACATGTGGTATTACTTTAATATAATTTGTACCAAGTGTGATCACAATTGATGAGGAAATAAAGAAATGAAAGCAAGTCAAACGAAAACTTTGAGAAAAAAGGATGCACATGGCCTCATATCATTTGACCTTTTGACCACGAGATGACCTTTGACCCCATCATCCTCATAATGACACATGTGGTATTACCCAAGGATCATTTGTACAAAGTTTGATCACAATTGATACAGAAATAAAGAAATGAGAGCAAGTTAAAGAAAAACGTTAACATGTTTGTAACAGACCAACAGACTAACAGGAAAAGTGATTACTAGGTCTCTACCGAACTTCGTTCAGGCGAGACAATGGTAATAATTACCAAACTCACGAATCCACTCTTTCATTGCAGCTGCTAAAAATTGTGAGTGTCTATCAAATATGTGGACTTCACATCAAGGAAGAGATACGTGCAATAAATACACTTTCATCATGATTTCATGTAATATTTTTGTTTTGACAAATATACATATAATGTCCCATACAAAAAGAATGATTAGAGAGACAAAAAGATAAATGGAGGGGGCAGAGAGCAGGGGAGAGAGAGAAAGTGAGGGGGATGCGTAGGGGAGAAGAGGAGGACTGACAGAAGAGGAAGAAAGAGGAAAGAAAGTAGAAAGCTACATGTATTACAAGAAAAGGGAAAGGTGACAGAGCGACAGAGACTGAAGGAGAGGGGTAAGAAAAAGAATGGGGAAGGGGAGAATGGAGTAAGGAAAAGGAAAGAATAGAGAATGGAAATACGGATGGGGAGGAGAGGGAGGGAAAGGTGGAGTGAGGAATGGTAGGAGACAAAACAGAGACAACAGGAGAAGAAAAGAGGGGGGGGGGGGTGAATGGAAAGGAGGGAGAAAGGAAAGAAAAGGTGACATTTAAATGAACTTAACATGCAGCTTGGAACATGTAGAATGCACTACATCATTGGAAGCACTTATCTGCTTATTGGTACGTATGCCAGCTAAAACAATAAGATACAATTGGTACATATGTCAGCTACATCAACGATTGGCGCGTACGTCAGCTAAAACAATACGATATAAAGAAATTAAATTTTTGGAACATGTAGCATGCAGCTTGGAACATGTAGAATGCACTACATCAACTTGGATGCACGTATTGGTACATATGTCAGCTAAAACAATACGACATAAAGAAATTAAATTTTTGGAAGCATGCAGCTTGGAATATGTAGAATGCACTACATCAATAGATGCAACGATTGGCGCGTACGTCAGCTAAGATATAGAGAAATTGAAATTTTGGAACACGTAGCATGCAGCTTGGAACATCTAGAATGCACTACATCAATAGATGCGAGTATTGGCGCGTATGACAGCTAAAACAATATACGATATATAAAGAAATTGAAATTTTGGAACATGTAGCATGCAGCTTGGAACATCTAGAATGCACTACATCAATAGATGCGAGTATTGGCGCGTATGACAGCTAAAACAATATGATATAAAGAAATTTTTGGAACATGTAGAATGCAGCTTGGAACATGTAGAATGCACTACATCAATAGATGCGAGTATTGGCGCGTATGACAGCTAAAACAATATGATATAAAGAAATTTTTGGAACATGTAGAATGCAGCTTGGAACATGTAGAATGCACTACATCAATAGATGCGAGTATTGGCGCGTACGCAGCTAAAACAATACGATATATAAAAAAATTGAAATTTTGGAACATGTAGCATGCAGCTTGGAACATCTAGAATGCACTACATCAATAGATGCGAGTATTGGCGCGTATGACAGCTAAAACAATACGATATATAAAGAAATTGAAATTTTGGAACATGTAGCATGCAGATTGGAACATGTAGAATGCACTACATCAATAGATGCGAGTATTGGCGCGTATGACAGCTAAAACAATACGATATATAAAGAAATTGAAATTTTGGAACATGTAGCATGCAGCTTGGAACATCTAGAATACACTACATCAATAGATGCGAGTATTGGCGCGTATGACAGCTAAAACAATACCATATATAAAGAAATTGAAATTTTGGAACATGTAGCATGCAGCTTGGAACATCTAGAATGCACTACATCAATAGATGCGAGTATTGGCGCGTATGACAGCTAAAACAATACCATATATAAAGAAATTGAAATTTTGGAACATGTAGCATGCAGCTTGGAACATCTAGAGTGCACTACATCAATAGACGCGAGTATTGGCGCGTATGACAGCTAAAACAATACGATATATAAAGAAATTGAAATTTTGGAACATGTAGCATGCAGCTTGGAACATGTAGAATGCACTACATCAATAGATGCGAGTATTGGCGCGTATGACAGCTAAAACAATACCATATATAAAGAAATTGAAATTTTGGAACATGTAGCATGCAGATTGGAACATGTAGAATGCACTACATCAATAGATGCGAGTATTGGCGCGTATGGCAGCTAAAACAATACGATATATAAAGAAATTGAAATTTTGGAACATGTAGCATGCAGCTTGGAACATGTAGAATGCACTACATCAATAGATGCGAGTATTGGCGCGTATGACAGCTAAAACAATACGATATATAAAGAAATTGAAATTTTGGAACATGTAGCATGCAGATTGGAACATGTAGAATGCACTACATCAATAGATGCGAGTATTGGCGTGTATGACAGCTAAAACAATACGATATATAAAGAAATTGAAATTTTGGAACATGTAGCATGCAGCTTGGAACATCTAGAGTGCACTACATCAATAGATGCGAGTATTGGCGCGTATGACAGCTAAAACAATATGATATAAAGAAATTTTTGGAACATGTAGCATGCAGCTTGGAACATCTAGAATGCACTACATCAATAGACGCGAGTATTGGCGCGTATGACAGCTAAAACAATACGATATATAAAGAAATTGAAATTTTGGAACATGTAGCATGCAGCTTGGAACATCTAGAATGCACTCCATCAATGGATGCGAGTATGTTTGTCAATACAGTATGAGTGCTCTGTATCGGTACAGCATTGTACACACAAACCTTGGTATGATGCATATTCATTAGAGGGGAGGAACTTATCGTCAGCGTGTCATCGTACAGGGTCGTGTGCATACCCCTAGATGTTCCAAAACATTGCCTACCTCATATACTACATGTGATGTAGTCGCCGGTGTCAAGCTAGGAGCGCGCATAGATTGTCTCACGTCTCAAATACCTGGTCCTTATGTTTTTGCGACGTCATCATGGCTTGAAAGACTTCACAGCTTGCTGATATATCGAAATCCCCAGGAAAAGGCAGAATGAAAGAAGTCCGAAGTGAAACAGTAGTAAGGGTGAGTTCATTGGCATAATTTGTCAGCCCCATGTGTGTTATTTGGTGTTGGGATTGTGAAATACACGTACTGTCTGTGTTACTGTCATGACTGTTGCTACTAATGCTTGCCTATAGCTATATTCATTAGTTATTTGACTTAAATGCGAAATAGATGTTGGGGAGAATAGAATTGATTAAAGTAATCAAGCAAAGATGCATTATAGTTCAATTAGTATTCTGCAATACCCGCAACTATAAACTGTGCGTAGTCTAGTAGGGCCTACCTTGTCAATAACATACTGCAACCAGCCCGCTCACGCAGTGAGCGAGCTGCATAGTCAATCATATGTGATAAATGTATTGCACATGAGTAATTCATTCATATGCTCAGGTCGATTACACAGTAGTCTGAATGATGGCGAGCCCTCAGGGTGCTCTCGCTTTGCAGGAGTAGTCCCGGGGGTTACAAAAGTAAATTTGCTCCAACTAGGATAATGAATGCTTTTGTTGTATTTTTGTAATTATAATTTGTTGTGTTTTATTCAAATTCCAGTTAACGGCCAGCCATCAGATGCTGTCATCCATCACAGAGCTATTGCAAGCAACATGTGCAAAGCAGCAATCCTTGACAAGTGGGACATTATGACATCTTCCTGAGTTCTTTAAGGATTACCAAGAGCGTCAAGATGCGTTCATAGCAGCACCATTCTAAGCATCATTCTAAGGCAGCCTGCATGTAGTCATACATTGCCAAGGATCTGACAAGCCCAAAAGAGAATGTAGCTACATTCCCACATTCTATGTAAGTATTAGTAAAGAAATGAATGGATTTTTTAAAAAAATCTTCCACTAATGCATAATTTATACTTTTCTTAGGGAATTTATACTTAATTGGACATGGGTACTATTGAGGTTGTGCGCGCTTATTGAAAAGCCATTGAAACCTGTGTAGTAGCTGAGATGAAAGAACAAACGTTTGGTTTTGCAAATTTTGCGCCATAAAATTGGTTTTAAATCACATATTAACCTCTCTGAACCCTACCTTACCCATGCCATGACCCTAATCTAGTCCAGATCCTAACCTTTATCGAATTCTGTGGAATTTAAGCTGCTAATTCATGAACAAAACCATAAAAAACGAGACATACTTGTGGACAAGTATAAGGTGGTCTGCATTGGCAAATTCATACACAGACATGGGCTGGAAAATGCACCGTGAGCTATAGACCTGCAATCGTGACACCATCTATTCATAAGTAATGAGAGACATCGCTCAAGAAAGCTCATAGGGCATGTGGCAAGCAGGATCTTTGTTTTGTAAAAGAAAATTAATTGTTGCATTTTAATTGCCAGCTAGGTTACCCTTTTCATGCATGACTTAATATTTTCAAATTTTGTATTCATTGCTTAAACATTTCAGTCTTCTTCTTACAGTGATTTTCTTTTCTTTTTAATGGGTGATGTCTTTCTCATGTTTTCTTTTTTTTCTTTATAATTGCTGTTTTCATTGCAGTAGAGTTATTTTCTTTCTTATTTCCACCCCCACCCCCTCCCTTTTCTGATGCAGATACCGAACGCAGAGTGGGGGAGGAGTTGAAGTGTGTTCAGCCGCATTTCACAGCATCTTTGCACTGGAGAGAAAAGGAACCAACATCATTAAGTCTGTTAGGTCAAACAGCAGCAACCCAGACTGGAAAAGAGAAATGGACATTAGAACCGAGGATGTGAAGGAGAAGATAAAAGCTCACATAAAAACAATGTAAAACGATGAAGCAAATCACATTATGGATGGGACCATGGTGGTCCCCAGTGTAGAACAGGGTAAACATGCGTCTGCTCCAGAAAGTGATTGTGAGCCACACACGAATTTACCGCACCAACCATTAAATCACTATCAGTCTACATGTTCCGCTGTTGTGCACCATGCGTCCAGCACAGCTATCTGATAAAAAGTGACATTCTGCTCTATTGAGCTGCCTTTACAACAGTTTATGGTACCCCTAATGAATATTAAGACATCATGGATCTGCACCCATTGATTTGTCAATGTTGTAATCTTTATTGCTTGTCATCTGTACTCTACATCTACATTCAACTGAAGTAAATGATATCGATGAACATAACATTTCACGTCTTCGAATTGCTGTATTCAGTATACCCATGTACAGGTTGAATAATGTTACTAAATGTTGCTAAATTATAAAGATTGATAAGATATGAAAATTTATGTAAAATACATGCTATGCAGAATTCTTCTAAATTGCATTTCTATGACCTATAGAGATTACTCTTCTACCTGAGAAATACATTTGATCAATAAACAGAGACATATATATATATATATATGTGTGTAATTCAAAAACGCTAATTTTCTCCAACTAAACAGGAATGGATTTAGCGCCTTTCTAAGTTTACGTCAATATTACGATGTCAATAAGATTTATTTCCATGACCAATAAATACTGACCATAGTATAATGTAATATTTATGTCATTATTTAAATGTCATCATATCAACGCCAATGTTACAATCTCAAAATGATGTCTTTAAATGACCAACACATCTCTACTTGTTGCTTGACCGCAATATGACGTAATATTCACGTCATTATGACGTCTTTAAAAGACCAACTAATCCTAATCCCATCCCATCTCGGTCTAATCCTAAGCCTAACCTGAATTTATACCGGTAGTTGATTACTTTCACTTAAAGCAATTACTGTTCACCCAACTGGTGCAGTATGTTATCTACATGTGCATGAAAAACTTGAAAAACTTGAAAAACAGCTGAGAGGCTAATGAATATTCATGCCTGCAGTAGGGGTATTGACTTGAGTCATATTTTTGTACTTTTGAATAGATTAATTGTCATATAACTAGACAAAAGGAATATTTAAGCATACATTTCAGTAAATGTTTTGAAGTTTAGAAATTAAAAAGCAAATGCCACCAAATTGAGTGCAGACAACAATAATTACAACAAAATATTAATCTTTAGTTGTACTAACCAATATTTTGTGATCCATATTACTGGACTACTATATAAAGTGAGTGTGCTTATGGGCTGGATAGGAATAGGATAGGAATAGGTTAGGATAGGGTTAGGATAGAGCAATGTTAGGGCATGTGTTAAATGTGCAAATGTGTATGTATGATTAGTCATGTGTGGTTGTGTCACTCCATTATAATTTTTTTCATACAGGTCATAAACATTACGTCAATGACGGCTTTAAGACGTGACTAAGACGTCATTTTATAATGTCGTAAAAACGTCACTATGTGACGTCATAATGACGTCAAAATGTGACGTCTTATTTGACGTCGTGTGCTGTTGCAAAGTCGCGTCTTTACGACGTCATTTTGTGACGTCGTTAAGACGTCATTTTACGATGTTGTAAAGACGACATTATGTGACGTCACAATGACGTCAAAATATGACGTCTTATTTGACGTCGTGTGCTGTTGCAAAGTCGCGTCTTTAAGACGTCATTTTGTGACGTCGTTAAGACGTCATTTTACGATGTCGTAAAGACGACATGTGACGTCACAATGACGTCAAAATATGACGTCTTATTTGACGTCGTGTACTGTTGCAAAGTCGCGTCTTTAAGACGTCATTTTGTGACGTCGTTAAGACGTCATTTAACGATGTCGTAAAGACGACATTATGTGACGTCATAATGACGTGAGACACGACGTAAAAAAGATGTAATTAAGACGTGATATTTACCAGTTTTCGGTCATTTAAACAGCATTTTCGTGTTAAAAAGACGTCTTAAAAACGTCGTATTTTAACCGAAACGACGTCAAAATGACGTTAAAATATGACGTCTTTTTTGACGTCGTGAGCTGTTGCAAAGTCGCGTCTTCAAGACGTCATGTATACGACGTCATAAAGACGTAAGACACGACTTCCAAAAGACGTAAAATTGACGTGATATTTACCAGCCTCTGCTATCAGGGCTACTGCCAGCATGCACGGAGAACACACAGCGCCGATCGACGGCACAACGAATGGAGCCGCGATGAGTTCTGTCGCTGCTGTGCGCGCGAATGCATACGGCTAGAACCTAGACTAGGTAGATACGCGAGCCGTATACCGCTTGCAATCAAAAGGTCTGGGCTGGCGTAGATAACACATATTAGTTTAGAAAATATTGTAAATAGTCAGAATAATTAGATAAACCCATTCTTCTATCTGAAATCAGTAAATAGGCCTACTAATCAACCCAGTATGCATATATGGCCTTAGCCCACTGATTGTTCTATCTGGTATTTGGGCAAACAGTGATTACAACAAACTGGTCGAACCACGAATATAGTGTTAGGCCAGAATCTCCCAAAGACGCAATCTATTCACCCCGGGATTCACCCATATGCACCCACCGTAAGCAACCTAAAGATCCGTAAGCAACGAGTACATCCACTCAATCAACCAATATATTCATGCATATTGATCGACCTACATCCAGCCATCAACAAAATGATCAAACAATCAAACAATCAACATATCTAAGTTAATCACTTCAGGAGCTAGTCAATCCTGCTCACCCGCTCTACTAATCAATATCTTTTCGCATCCAGCACCCATCAACTATACCGTTAAATCAGGAAATCATTAAATGAATAAATATTACAACGAATTCAGCCAATCACGTGAACATGATTCCTCCGCCGATGTAGCAGTTTGAGTTTATTTTCCGTTAAAACAACATGACATATACAAACACAAAATAATACAGAAATATTCCACATGTACGACATGTCGAGATAAATCAAGCTGGCAGAAAGAAATATGAATAATACAATATTGTTGTAATGGGTATGGGCGTGGAATTACGCAATTTAGAGTTTGGTGATAATTTCCGGTCAATTAATTAAGCTACTGTTGTACATTCAAGGCTAATATCTTAATTGATGTCGTCCGGGAAATACCAAAGAGCGGAACATAATTATCAACGAACACACATCCCCTATTAACCAACCATCGATATTTTGCTAAGGTATTTTGTAAGTCACTGTCAATGTCTCAGCTTAGATAGTTGGTATTCTGTGACCGCAGGGAAAGTCGAAACTACCATCATTTGCATCAACACGGGGCATCCGCTCTTCAAGAGCTTACACAAGTCTCGATAGTTGTTAAGGTTAAGTCTTACGCAATTCTACAAAACCCTTGATGCTATTGGACATAGTCACTGTACTTTCCGTTAATAAACCAATGAGCATACGCGTGATATTGAGTGCAGTTGACCCAACAGTACGTACAGAGTCTAGTGATCAGCCCATCCCCTATCCGTCGCAGTCGCGGACCCGTCGCAGTCTCGGTTTCTATTTGTGTAACCAACTGGCGAGAAAATGGCGATTGGTTTGAAGGAGGATAGCTCTGTTACAAGCCAGATTCCGACTTATTCGGCATCAGAAATTAGGGATGGAGAAGCGGAACCGAAAGAATCTAATCCTAGATGGGGTTCTGGTCACGCCGGAGCCAAAGAACTCGCAAGTTTGTACACATCAGGTGAGTAATTAGGAACGGCATCCAAGTGTTGACATTAAAATATATTCGTGGGACTGCGTGAAAATATCCCGGCACAAAAATGTAGACAAATTTAATGGTAATACATAGATTTGAGATGTGTTTCGTATGCTACTGTAGACAAGCTGTAGACTACGAAGTTGTATCAACTTTCAAAATTAAAAACACTTACAGCTTGACCATAAATCTAACCCTAGGCGTATTTTCCAGTCTAATTCGTCAACAAAATCTGGGATTTCCATAAAAAACAAAGTCTAAGACTAAGACAAAGTTGTTATTTGGCTGAAGTCTAATTTAGAATCGGTGTTCAATACGAGAAATGGCAAGAATTTTCCTTTTGACTATGATTCAGACATGTCAAAATACTTTGGTATTCAAATTTCAATTGCCTATTTTGGCTAAGTATACTTCCTACCGTATAGTGAGTGGTCCACAAACCGGCCCCTACCCTACCGGCCCCTACCCTTGAAACCGGCCCCGCGTATTTCTGTTCAGTGCGCGTTATCGAAGGTTGGATGCGCGATTTATTGTGTATTTACGCATTAGTAAACAAAATGCAGGATTTTCTGAAGCAAAATTAGACAAAATGTGCACATATTTGACAATTGCACATTTTCGTTTGAAATATCTCTGTTTTTCAACTTGTGTTCGTACTTCCGTGATTTTCTCGTCGATTGCTGAAACTTTGCGGTCAATATTTCACTGCACTAATCTTAAAATCTGGGACCTAAAGAAGAAAGTTCTATCTCATATACGATGCCTGAATAATTAATTTTCCGCCCTTGTGTCTTGCAGGGAAGCGAACCCAGGAGATCATCTGTGTGGTGCTGTGTGTGACGTTGACACTGACAGTGACATGCCAGCTCCTGTATCACTTCCGGGTTGACAACTGGATGATTCCTGTTGTTGCTGCATGTAAGTTGACAATTGTTTTTTGAAGAAGCCATCACCTTGTACGCTGTATTTTAGTGTGAACTATACTCTTTCTAAAAACTACTCTTTGTTATGTAGGTACCAACCCACATGAACCCAAGCTCCTCTGACTCTAGTATTTTGCATATTCCTCTTTCTAAGAAATGGTAGGGGAATGAGCTTTTGTTCATGTTGAACCAGCACTGTGGTCTTACCTTCCACTGTGAGCTGAGGAATGCCAATTCTTCAACAACTCTTAAACTTGAAGACTTACATGTATTTATTTAATTGTGTGCTTTGAGGAGAGACATTAATTCTGTCTTTTAAAGATCTATATGAGTCCTTTGTCATATTTATAATTATTTAATGTTGTAAAGTGCAAATACATGTAATCAAAATGGATAATGGCGCTATAGAAATTGTATCTATTATTATCATTTAAATAACTACTTACCGGTAAGATATTTTCTCTATATATTTGATATTGCCCAACTTGACCTTATTCCTTACAATTTTCCTTAAATAGAAGACTATGCATGTTGTAATATGCAGGATTCAATTATTTTAAAGTCAATTTAAAGATGTATGTGGTTCATATTTTTGTAACAATCATCATAACCTTGTTACAGCTGTAGCATATCTTAAGGCCCAAGTAGATTTTTTTTTCCAAACACTGTATAAAGGAAGCTTAAAATGGAAGAAGGAGTAAAATATGATTTTAAGTAGACGAGACCAATTAATTGAACAAATTTGGACTTGATTTAAGGGACCAAGTTAGTGGCAAGCATGCCACAAAGAGGGTTGACTTTGTAATTGATTGTATTTCTGAACAGTCGCTGGCATTGTGGTTGCTGACTTCTTCTCTGGCGTTGTGCACTGGGCTGCAGACTCCTGGGGCTCTGTGGACATACCTATCTTTGGCAAGGTGAGATAGCATCTACAATACTGGGGCGGTATTCCGAAAATCCACAGAGATAACATTTTTATCTCCCCTAAGATACAATGTCCTTAAAATGTTTTATCTTTGGTATTCTGAAAAATATTTAGGAAGATTTCAACCAATATTAATGAGCGCATGCCCTGCGCTCCTATCCCAGAGGCAGCCAGTAATAAACATCCTTTCATGTCTTTTCCATACATTAATACCATCAAGCTGATGGTGTGATGTCATGAAACTGAAAGGGACATTGCGCATCAATGTCTATCAGCGCGCCTTAATTGCCTTTGATGCGCCCACGTGCCAAAAGTTGAATGCGCAAAATTTTTTTTGCACGCGTACGTCTGGAGATAAAATTGCTTGGGAGCAGTTTTATCTTTTATCGTAACTTTTTTTCCTAAGTGCGTTTCAGAATACTAATTTAGCTCATTTGCATAAAAATTTTACCTCTATCTCATTTGAATAAAAATTTTATCTTTTATTGTAAGTTGGCTTTTCGGAATACCAAAAAATAAAATTTTTCCTAAGTCCTTGAGATACAATAAAATTTTTCCTAAGTTCGTTCTCGGAATACCCCCCCTGACCTCTATTGGGTCACTTTATGATGCTATAAAGACTATGGCTCATACTCCCCATTGTGGTTTAATTTAGACCGCATGCTACATGTAGACTAACTTCATGGGGTGCAAAATGATACATCTGATGCTGTCACAGAATCGTTGATTTTCATTACAGAATTGCAACAGTGGGTGATTTTAAATTATTCAGTGTAATTATTATGTGGACAAACTCAATATACCATAGTGATTCCAAGGACTAAATTAATTATATTGAATCAATAATGATGTTTTTTTTTTATATTTGGCATCCCATTAAGTTAGTCCAGGCTTAATACACTGTTTGCAGTAAACCTCTGTTCTGAATATCGGCCACTTTTTCATTCATATATTCAAATTCAAATAGATGTTATCACAAGCATAAATAATCATGAGTCTTCATTTTCATCTTAGGATTTACTTGAGTTACCTCAACTTTTTATTGTTTTATTTATGGAATAAAATGTATGTAAACACATGTTGTCAGGCATTCATCCAATCATATGAAAGCATTTTATGCTGGACTGAGAAAAGGCTATTTGAAAAATCAACCAAATTTATTTTAGAGATACTTGGGGATTTAGACGGTCATATGATCTTGTATCAATCCCGGCATTAACCTGACTTTTCTGAACTTTTGAGAGCACCATATTGATTAAAATCAGGAACAAATATCACTTTTGTTTCTAATGTAAACTATCACGTAAATTTTGTGCCTTGATATTCAAGTTCTTGTGCTAATTCCTCTTGCCAGGCATTCATCCGACCATTCAGAGAGCATCATATCGACCCGACGGCCATCACGCGGCATGATGTCATCGAGACCAACGGCGACAACTGCATGATGTCGCTGATCGGCCTGATTCCACAGACGGCCCTGCTGGTGACCAGCTCGCCGGACGATGTCCAGCGCACCTATGCCTGGCACTGCTTCTTCCTGCTACTGGCCTTCTTCATCACCATGACCAATCAGATCCACAAGTGGTCGCACACCTACTTTGGGTTGCCTGGCTGGGTGAGGCTACTGCAACGCTGGCACATCATCCTGCCTTGTAAGCACCACCGCGTGCACCATGTTGCCCCACATGAGACCTACTTCTGCATCACCACAGGCTGGCTCAACTACCCCATGGAGAAGTTTGGCTTCTGGACTGGTCTGGAGGCCATCATCCAGCACCTAACCGGTGTCGCCCCCAGGACCGACGACCTCAAGTGGGGCAAGAAGACGGACTAATGTGAGCGTAACCCTCTCGCCTTTTCTTAATCCCCTCAGTACCAAGCCAGGAAAATCCCATTGACTTATTACACATGCCATGCATCTATGGTACTGAGAGGGTTATCTCTTTATGTCTCATATTTGCATTCTCGCACCAGCTTTACACATGCTTTCTATCAATCTACAGTTTGCTTGGCACGGAAAGGGTTAATGAAGAGATGATAGACCGTATGCAACATGTCACGCAGAAGGCTGCCCGCACTTGGAAATATGTTGGTACGCTGCACATGTCAATTGCTATGGCAGCTTTAAACCTGTCATTCCCATTTGCATGAAGATGGAGAGTAGGCCAGTGGGGTTTTCAAGGCTTTGTCATGTAAATGTCTCTCTAATATTGTGTTCTCTTAAAAAGAGTATATGTTTTACGCTTGTCTCATATAGAAGTCAGTGTATAAGGTATGCAGTAAAGGAGATGGTTGTATCATACGCTACAGCTCAAAGGAATTGGCATAGGGTAAGGAAAAGGGAAGGAGCTGCAGTTTTGGACCATGGTATATTTTGTCCAGTTCAGCATGAAACACAATGCTTTAGCCTAAAAAGCATCATGTTTCATGCTGAACTGGACCAAATATAATGCGGTTTAAAACTGCAGCTCCTTCCCTTTCTTCCCTTTCTCTTTCCCTATGCCAACTCCTTTGAGCTGAAGTGTACGTGGTGATTCATGTAAAATGTTCAATTTTTATCAAATTAAAGCAGTCATAGGTGTCAATGAGAAATGATGTTTGGCTGCATATAAATTGCTGTTCTGCACCAGAGGCCGCTACTATTAATCGTGAAACTGGCAGCTGTGTGGAGGGAAAATGTGTTACAGGAACAAACAAGCAAAGAAGTGATAATGTTATCATGGCACGTCTCTCTGTGTCCTCCATTTATCCCATGAGGAGTTGCATGCTAAGTGAATACATCAAGTCTGATTCGATTAAATGCTAATGGTATTCGGTTACCCACTGTGCTACCCTTGATGCAAAAGTGTTGCCCTAAATTTCACTTTGTATTTTCTTGTAATGAGAGTTCTAGTATCCCTGTGAAATATGCCCAGCATGGTCTGTGATAATGTGTTATAATTGAAGTTTATCTACTTCTTAGGTTATACAGTATAATATGTCTTGTTTCATTACTGTACTGTCCAAGGAAATATATTATTCAGTATATCTTCACCAAAATAATTTTATTTTGGCTTTTAAACTGTAAAAATATGTCCGATGTGTGAAGAAGTTTACTCACACATGTACTGTTGTAACAACAGTAACATATTCCCGATCTGTCTCTGTCCCAGTGTACTGATTTAGCCAAATATCAGTGGCTAACAGCTTAAGGAATATATCGGTATCACAAGAAATCACAATGTAGTGGTTTTCATGATTTGTATAGTTCGCATGCCTTGACTATAGTTTATATTTCATTCAGTAATTGAATGGTGAGACATAACAAGCCTCTTTTGATCATTACATGGTGGTTTTTCTAATTCTCTATTTGGATCTATCAATATACCTTGTTGTTACTGAAGTTTCTATTTACTTTGAGTAGAGTTTTCCACCTTGCATCAGTCGACAGTGACTGCAATATTATTCTTTGTCAAAATTTGATTGAATATTACAGTATAAAATAGTTGGGAATGGATGTTGATGTTACTGTGAGTTTTGATATTTTTTGTACTAAGTTTCATACATGTATGTTTGTTGTAATAGGGTGCAATGTGTACTAGTACATATTCATGTGGGCCGATAGTACACAATCTCTGCAAGAGTTAGGATGATACAGTGTACTGAAAACTTAGAAATTAGGAGTGAGAAGTGTATAAAAAAGCTTACAAAGCTGCAACCTTTTCTGGCTTTCCTCTACCTCTCACAGTAGTCTTTGACACATAAAATGATATTTCTGGGATTTAGTAACTCTTTTCCTTACCGGTATCTTTTTTTTTTTTTTTTTTTTTTTTTGGGGGGGGGGGGGGCGAGCTTTTTGGATTTCGTCAGTGCTGTGTCAAAGAAACACCAAAGAAAAATAAAGAAGTGATTATTGTGAATGCTGAAAGCGAGGCGAAATGGAAAGGAGTTTTAATTGATTGTTCACTTTACAGATATGCTTGAATGATCAATACATATGATATCAAAGTTTCAGAAATATTTCTGTTGTGAGGAATATTGATACACTTTTTTCTCTCCAAATTTCCAATTTCAGTGCATGATACATGTACAGTGTATGATGACTTATTTTTCTTTACTATGAATGTTGATTGTTCGTGCTTTATATATTTATTTATATCTTTTAATTTCATAGTATGCATCTTAAAATACCATTTAAATCAATTAGCTCAAGTATTCATAAGATAATACTGTGCGTACAAATACTCTGTATCTACCGTACATGCAATTAGTTCTGTAGGTGGAGACCGTACTGATCTTTGAACCCTCCAAGCCAAATATAGGAAATTATTTATCAATAATTGATTTAACTCAAACTTAGCCCTATGGCACTATACATTGTGTATGTACATTAACATGCATGTTAATCACTAACTGTACTTGTGCAATAGTTTGTGCTTGTTGACATTTCATATAATGATCTCTGCACCTGAAACTGGTAACTGGTACAAGCCGAGCATATGTTATATGTTTTGTTTGTTATTGTTATTACAGTATATTGGTTTATCTGTTTATTTTTAGTCATGTGCCTTGACAATTGTTTGTCTTGTGGGAGTCACCGCACTACTTGTAAACTTTTGTGCTCTTTTAAATGAAAAAGAAGCAAATTGAGGATGTCTACTTTGTAAGTGTGCAATATCCTTTCAATAACAAACATGCGTGCTGATTGTACTATCACGGCTCATGATTTAGTATTGTGACTCCATGGGACTAATGCAGCTTCCCATTAAGAATTTCATGGTTATGGGTAGTGGTTATAAATTCTGGAATGCCCCCCCCCCCCCCCCAAGTGAGATTGCTGAATAGTGAAAATATCAGCTCCATAGTCAAACTGTATGAAAATTCCTCTTTATGACTATTATGTTAGCATTATTAAGGAAAATATTTTCATATCTTTAAGCTGCCTACATGGCCCTTCCAATTATTTTCTTAATTTTTTCTGGGTACAAATATGTGGTGTTATTGTCAAAGTGCAAAGTGATGTGATGTCATGTGAGTAAATTGGTGTATCTATGAACACTTTCAACTGAATATATGCACACACGCCCATTCACATTAGGATTAAAATATATCTGCAATTACTTTATTAAACTTTGATTATTGATGAATGATATATACATGTATTATACATTATTAGGCAGGGAAATCATCTGGTTAAACTGTTGAAATGTTCAGTTCTGTTTGAATATGTTAAGATAATATATATGTGATGAATTAATATGATAAATTATTTGGATTTATTTGGAAAAATTTAGGTCATATTCCCTCTTTTTACTCCCTATTTCATGATTTTTGAGGAATGCAGGAAATTGGAATTAAGGCTCCAATCTATTATTCAGTGTAGTTCTGGTTTATTTTAGTTTATTAAAATCAAATGTTCATGGAGAGCATTATGGTTTATAGGTGTGTGCAAAAGTGGGACAATGGAATTTATAGTAATATAATGGAGAGGAAAATTAAAATGACCGCAATTTTAGGGTTCATGAGTTATTATGAATCTGGTTTTCTTGAGACACATTGAATGTCGACAAGCAAACTAAAAGAAATAAGAATAAATTATATGAACGTAATCTGAATATGTGAACAGATCAGTCAGATGTATGTGCTGTGACATACATGTCGGTACATTATGTAAGAATATACCACTGACATTGCTTTTAATGTGTGCATAGTGCCTTGCAAAACACAATGGTGTTTAGGAGGTATGCAGAGCTTTAACAGTTATGTGGCAGAGAATAGGCCATACCTGTAGCAAACCCACATGCAAATTTATTTTATGGTGCTTAGTTTTAAATCTCATTGTGTTAGAATAAAACTGGCACCATATCACAAAGAGGGAGTTGCTATCTATCACCACACACTGTGTCACAGAAATGACAAAACCATCACTGCTCTCTATAGCAAATCCTAGCGAATGTATAATAATATTGCAATCAGTCGTATAGTTATGCAATGTTCAGTTTTGCCAAGTATCTACACATATTTGTATACTTGGTGTGACAAATACTTATTTGTCAGATACAATTTTATGAAGCAAATTTTGGTTAATGATGAATGTTGAATGAATCATGATGAACAAATTGATTTATGATGTCATGTAGTACAGTAAGTATAGTCTATGTACCACATGTACTCTTGCAAACTGATGGTAATCTTGCTTCCTTTGAGGTCTCAGTATGAATTTTTCAATGGCCCTATCCCCAATGGTGGTTTAACTTAATATGTGTACTAAATTTGGACTCACTTTATGGGTTCTCAAATAACACAAGAAACCTGATTATTGATGCAATAGAATTGATTTTGTCCTCGGAATCACTGATATATTAAGTTTGTCCACTTAATAATTACAGTGAATAATTAAAATCACCCTCTATTGTGTATCTGTGATGAAAAAACAATGATTTTGTGACAGCACCAGATGATTTGATTTGCGCCCCATAGAGTTAGTCTGCATTTAGTGCTCAGTTAAGTTAAACTACCATTATGAATATAGGCCAATGTCTATGACATCACTGACACGATATGTATACTGCACTGAACCTGTTGTACCGGTGGGCATAGACCTGTCTTTGCTTTTAAACCTTATTTTCACACTCACATCACCTGTTTACTTGCACCTCTTCACAGTGCAGATATTGGTGGAAAAAAATTAAGTACTTGAGTTTGCACATTATTTGCATAAGATGAGTGAGGGAAAAAACAATGTGCTTTGGAAATGCAAGAAAAACATATGTGTGTGCTTGCTTACATGTACTTCACGGTAACTTCCAATGAAAAAGAAATATTGCATAAATAGTGCTGTCATGTGTGTATCATTTAAGGTGTGTCCATGAAGCTGGAACTATATAGAGAGGTAGAACATAGGGCAAGAGAGAAAGAGAAGAATAGAGACAGAGAGGGGGAAAGAGCTACGGTAGAGATAGAGGGAGACAGAAAGACAGAGTAGCGAGTCGTTGATTTTGACTTAGTACTTTCTATGAAAAAAGAAATATTGCAGTGACGTCTTGTATCATTTAAGCTATGATAGAGAGATAGAGATAGAGAGAAGAAGAAAAAGAGGAAAGGAAGAGATGAAGATGAAGAGTGAGAGCGAAAATAGGGAGGAGAGAAAGAGACAGAGCAGCGAGTCATTGATGTAGACTATTATAGAGAGGTAAATTGTAGATTGTAGAGTTGCTTAAAGAATACTTATCAGTGCTATTTTATACTAGAATCTAAATAAGATAAGTTGTGATATATTCAGGATAAAATCCTAAACATAAGAGCAATTTAATTCTCCAATGCATATATAGAAAAGCCTTCCCATAATGCCTGTGCCGCAACATCCAGAACCCGGGGAATGGAAAGGAGGGGGGGGGGAGGGGGGGAAACGGGGAGTTGCCAGGTGTTTTTGTATAATACCGAACATTATAAAGACTAATCAACAATTGAACACATTATCCATAAAAACACACAAGACACAGTACAGTTCTATATATGTAAATTGTGTTTATTAGTACATTGAACAGACCCTCGTATTAACATTGCACGGTCAAACAAGAAGAAACTCTCCTATATTAAGTACATCATCAGGACAATGAAAATATGAATAGAGAGAATGCTGTATGATCTGGAGTATATCACTGATGACATCATCATGTGTTTGAAGGCTGCAGATGATGACTACGCTGTGACTACATATGGCTTGGCAGTGTAGTTCGCGCGGAAATATTACTACTGTGTAGTACTGTACGTACTTCGTATTTTCGTCCATTTTCAATTACTTCAATGGGATATTTTAGAGAATCATGACGCACGTGAGTGACATTATGAAGATTATTCTTGAAAGTCAGCGGCGCATGCGAAGGATGATGATTCAACAACGACGTGAAATGCTTAATCACCGATGTAAGATCTTTCTTGCCATCATGTGCATTTTATATGGCGCAACAATAAAAAACTTCGTGCTACGAGCACACTAGCCACTCCGCACTACTTCCGGCGACGCAGTTTGCATGTTTACTCATGTGCGTCACTTCCTGTGGTGGACCACTTTCGGAACGCTTGTGTGGTTACACCGCATTCTCAAAACACTTTTGACTTTCGGTGTAACCGGGGTCTTATAGACAAGTAATGCATATGTGCTTATCTGGATAGAAATGCTCTGCCAATCTTTGTAACATACACTATAAGAGGTAAACAAAACCTGGGCACTACTACAGAACACTAAAAATAACATCACACACTCAAGAGTTGCTATCCTTCCGTTAAATTTTACAACTTCATTCAAATGTTGTAGCTCTCTACTGGTGACTGAAATGACATCAACTGGAGCACTATAGAGTACCCAAGTTGTGTCGTCATATGAGCTTGTTGTCAAGACAACTGGTTCTAAACAGAATCACTTTGCCGGTCCGATATTGTCTAGCAGGCCAGTGTCTGGCACTCCCATGTTTAGTCCCTGCTGTGATCACAGCTGCTTACTCTACCCACATAGTTTAGAATCAGTTGTCTTGACAATAATGCTCCTATGTCATACTTCGGTGCTCTATAGAATATGAGAGACAGAATGTGCATCCATTTCTTATACAAAGCAATATTTCAGTCTTACTATAGTATAAGGAACCGATTCTATATTTGAAGAGCAAAGGACAACATTTGTGACTCTCATGACCAGTCTCAACTCTGTAATGCATCACACAGCCAGCGAATGTTTTAGGATTCCCAAAGGAATGATGACTATAAAATAAACTCCACTGAGAGTGCATCACCCTTGAATATTATTATTATTATTATATTTGTATCTCTTTCACTTTTAACCAAGTGTACACATCATTGTTTGAAGTGAAATAACTTATTTCTGCTTAATATCTTGTGCAATGTCATCATTTAATGTATGTTATTGTTGACATGTATTGTTCAAATAATTAGGATGGTTTGAACTACACCTAGAAAAAAACAACAGAAGCTTTGTTAATCAACGAGAATAAAGCACATACAAACTCCATACTTAAAATATATAAGCTCATATTTACAAAACTATTCATTACATGTACAACACTCTTGAAAATAAATATTAATATCTCAGCCAGAAAATAAACTCATTACAATTCCTCTCTTAACATGTGACAAATACAGTCAACTTTGTCTCTTCCTCATATTTTCCTCTTTATTTACATATTTCCATGGACGTGCTAGAATTCTCTACACTGTCCCCAATATACAACTCCCAATAAAGATGCTGCACAACTCTCCCAAATGTCACAATGAAACAATACAGTCAACATTAAGTGCATGTTTACAAACTTAATCTCGTAGTAGATATTTCATAATATTTCATACAAATGTGTAAGTTTCATTATTCTCCCCCATGTTAAAACTTTATACTTGTGGCCATCAATACAATCTGAATCACGGATCAGTCTTAATGTTCCCTTGTTTTCCAAGTCATGACAAAAGGCTTCAACGGAGGGAGCACACACATGGGGCATAGCATTGTCCATATTTTTCTTACAGTACCGTACATAAAATTGAAAGATGGTGGGCGTGCATAGAAATACATACTTTCAAATATATAAAAATATAACGGTTAAAACCACTGCACACTCACAGATGGCCATAAAATGGCTTTTAAAAATCTATACAAACATTATGTTACAGGTCTAGGATATCTGATTCAAATGAAAACAAATGAGCTTAATCACGAAAGCAAACACAGTAAGAATAATAAGACTGACACTGTTTCCATGTATCTTGCAGTAAATTAAAGTGAATAAAATCAATTATAAAATAAATCCAATCAAACATTTACAATTCATAGTAAGATTTAATTCATATTAACAACGCAACTATCAGAGACTGAAACAAACACTGTGAACTGTGCAACAAGGTTTACACTTGAACAACAGAATGGAAGTAGGTTATTGTCTAGTGCTGAAATGTTAAAATTAACATGTTAAAACTAAAATAAGCTAGTTTACAGTTACCACTACCACAACCACGATTGAAGGCTTTGTGGTGAAATCATTCCATATGAAAATGAACACTCGGACAACTGCCTACTATTTGCAATAAGTTGCAAACTGAATCTGCTAGATCCCTCACTACCATTGGCATGAAAATGTGTGGTTAGCCAATGGGGTTTTCACAGCCTGGTAATGTAAAAGTTAACTCTCTCAATACCATTGGCAAAGAGATGTGTGGTAGGCCAATGGGGCTATCAAGGGCTGGTAATATAAGGGTTACATTTTCATCTCAGAAAATTTATCAGATTGGACCATGGTTTTCTGATAAGATACTGAAGATAAAACTAATAATACAGTTTTTGTAAAATTCATTATTTCATTGTCATTTGGAGGAGAAGAAACAGAATTAACAAAATCAACAGCAATTATGAACTAATATCTAAACAAATATGAATGAGCAGGCTACTCTGTTAATACAAGGTGATATGATATCTAAGAAACAACTTTCATATACTTCCATTTCACATTTAATTAAAATTTGATTTGAACACAGGTTAGAAGATGCTATCTCTCATATAAACTTCTCATGAATTCTTCTAATGAATTGCAGGTAATAGCATGACGTTGTTGTTGCAATACAGATTTTGCGATGGAAAGTGAGCTACCAACTATCGCCATCAGTTTTTTTAAATTACAATCATTAATAATATCACCACTCTCATGTTAAATGTCATTTAGAAGTATTTGTTTGCAAAACATCTTTAAAATATTGCTATTTCCAAGATAAAAAAAAATGAATGCAGCACTTCAACTGCACAAGAATCCATGATTTTTCCTCCTTAAACAACCATGCCAGAGGAATCATTCAAGATCCTTACAATCTTAAGACTGAGCCATAACAGACATTACATATCATGACTTCATGTCTTTGGAAAAACGCATGGAATTTACATAACATTTTTTGCCTGCTTAAGAAAATGCTTTTCCCTTTAAATGCGTAAATTTCATCACAGAATATTTTATTGATTGCTGTCAAGGTTAGGCAACATACATGTACAATTATATTTGTCATTGTCTTGCTGATCACAGTGCCCTTTTTTGCATACGTAATACACACATACCCAAATAGAGAAACATTTTGTCTGGCACGGAAGGAGTCAACCTTGTATGCGCAGCTTTTGTATATCTGGAGAAGTAATGCACACTAACTCTACAGAGTACCGAAGTGGTGTCTTCATATCCATTGTAATGCAGGTGACTGTTCCTAAAGAATATCACTCAAAAGTTTCACTGGTCCGTCATAGTCTAGCAGGCTAGTGTCATCGGGCACTTCCAATGACAGCCCCTGTTATGATCACTGCTGTTTGTTCTATACCCGCATCGTTTACAACTAGTTGTCTTGACAACATGCTGATAAAGACGTCACACTTTGGTACTCTATGGAGAAGCATTTTGTCCTGCGTTGATAGAGTTCAGCTCACATGGGTGTTTCTTGGGAGCTTCCTTCTAGTAGTGCTGGTTCTGGTCAATAGTCTGTCTCCTCCTGGCAATGGCGGTGTAGTCATCTTCTGCCAGGACTCTGACCAGTCGCTTGGTCTGCGGGTGTTCTGACCCAAACACCTACAGGGAAGGAAGAGTCGATGAACAATACTAAATATATATCACAAAGATGGGTAGATTTGTTCACCTGTTGCTCAAGTTTAAGATTTTCAGGCTTCGAACCCTTTCCATGGAACTGCAGTAACCAAAAGGGGTGTGGCTTAAAGACAGCCCGTCCCTTTTGCAGATCACCACAATACCATCGAAACATTGGCAAAACATATAGAGAAGTGTTAGCAAGCTGTGTATTCATAATTTGAAACTGATACGTAGTGTAAAATTCAAATAATGCACGTAAACAACATCTGATTAATAGTCTTTACCTCAGGCTCTTAGTAGTTTGCGTTAAAATATCTGCTTCATTGATTAATCTGTTTATTGAGTTATAAAACGCATTATGAAAAAAATGTTCTATAGAAGAAATCATCTCCAAAGTTTGGTAATTACTCAGAGAATTAGGATTTCCCACATGCATAATAACCATATACATACTGTAACAAAGACTAATACTTTTTTCGTAGTACGAAAAAAGTCGGTTTGAAATTTAACGGCTGAATTTTTTACATTTACAGAAAGCTTCAACATGCTATATTCTTAGAAATGGTCTTGAATCACGCTTTCTTCAATTTACGATCGTGATAGACGATTTCAAATTTTAAGCTTGCAAAGGGGACGGACAATCTTTAAAATAGATCACAAAGATGGGTAGATTTGTTCACCTGTTGCTCATGTTTAAGATTTTCAGGCTTTGTGTACCCTTTCCATGGAACTGCAGTAACCAAAAGGGGTGTGGCTTAATTAAAGGTAGCCTGTCCCTTTTGCAGACCTAATTCTGAAAGTTCCTTGACTTTGTCATCATTTGAGAGAGAGTGGCTATAATAACCTTTCCCTGGAATCGACAGTGTAATGTTCGGTTTTGAGGAAATAACCTTTGATTATTGATGGAGCTTCCTTTTTTTCGTACCACGAAAGTTATAGTACCTATGACCTTAAAATTTCACAGGTGGTATCCCAAAAATACATGCTAAATATGTGCAAACTTTCACGAAGTTTGGAGATGTTTTGAAGATCTCTAATTGTGCCCTATAAGGAATTTGAAGTGTACTCATAGCTTGTCGGCAAATTGTCCATAAAGCAGATTATGCAGTAGTCATGCTGCTCCGTATCTGAGTGGAGAAAAGCAAGTCCTACAAAAAAAACATGCTCGGTACTTAACACATTTAATGATTGCTAATTGGACTGGTAGCACTAATTCTCCATACAGCAAATAGGGAAGAATTCCTCCCATACTTTACTGCTCCTGGCTAATCCCCAAGTTTTGGTATGCTTGCCAGCTTTTAGTAAAATGGCTATTACTGATAATGAGTTTGATGCTTAAACATAAGTTTCCATTAATGGAATAAAGTAGAAGTAAGCAGAAATGGTGAGACTTACGGCGACTTTGACCTCCTTTGCCCTGACGAAGTAGTCATAGGCTTCTTCCTTGAGGTTCATCTCCTCCAGGAGGATGCCGGTATTAGTGAACAGCCTGCTGGCCAGCACACTCATCTCACCATACGACTCTAGGCACAGCTCCTCAGCCTGCTTGTGGAGCTAGGGGAGACACAGGGAGGAACAGTTTCAAATTAAAAAGATGGATAGAGAAGGAAGACTCAACTCATGAGCCTACTCGTAAGAAGGACAGAACAGTCGGTTTGGTTGAGAATTATGCGTTATTACTACAGTTACAAAGACCAAGTAAGACATCTCTTCATATTAATGCGGTGTATTTTTTTCTTAACCATTCATTTGATGGCAAGAGTCTGCTCATATCAATTGCACTAATGCTACCACTGCTTGAATCCCGATTTGTTGCCTTACCTCTAACGCATCCACTTGTTTGGTCTCACCGACCAGCAGAGCTTCATTCATGAGACACTCAGCCAAGTGACCCTTGTCGTTCAGCTGCAAGTGAGAGAAGGGAGAGTGGTAGAGATTAATCACAGTGTCCATTTGTTACTATGAGGAGTTTCCTCCTTATTCGTCTTCTTCACCTCCTTCTCACCCCCACATCCTCGCTCTATTTTCCTTTCACCTCTCCTTGCCCTTAGATCCTGTTCCTCCTCCACCATCACTATTGTCTGCCCTCACCTCTTCCACGCTTATCAACTTCCTCCTCTTACTGCTTTTCTTCTCTTCCACTTCTTCCTCGCCATCCTCCTTTCCCTCTTGCCTACTTATCTCCTCTCCCCTCCTCTTCCTACTTGTCCATTTCCTCCTACTTCTCTTCCCCCTTCACCTCCTCCTTTTCCCACTCTTCCCCTCCTCCTCCTCTTCCCACTCTTCCCCTCCTCCTCCTCTTCCCCTTTCACCTCCTCCTCCTCTTCCCCTTCACCTCCTCCTCCTCTTCCCCTTCACCTCCTCCTCCTCTTCCCCTTCACCTCCTCCTCCCCTTCACCTCCTCCTCCTCTTCCACCTTCACCTCCTCCTCCTCTTCCCCCTTCACCTCCTCCTTTTCCCACTCTTCCCCTCCTCCTCCTCTTCCCACTCTTCCCCTCCTCCTCCTCTTCCCCTTCATCTCCTCCTCCTCTTCCCCCTTCACCTCCTCCTCCTCTTCCCCCTTCACCTCCTCCTCCTCTTCCCTTTCTTCCTCCTCTCCTCCCTTCACCTCCTCTTTCTATTCTTCATTTACCTCCTCCTCTTCCCCCTTCACCTTCTCCTCCTCCTCTTCCCTTTCTTTCCTCCTCCTCTTCCCTTTCTTCCCTCTCCTTCCTTCATCTCCTCTTTCTATTCTTCATTTTCCACCTCCTCCTCTTCCCCCTTCACCTCCTCCTCTTCCCACTCTTCCCCTCCTCCTCCTCTACCCCCTTCACCTCCTTCTCCTTCTTCCCTTTCTTCCTCCTTCTCCCTTTCTTCTTCCTCTCCTCCCTTCACCTCCTCTTTCTATTTTTTCTTTTTCTCCTCCTCTTCCCACTCCTCCCTTTCTTCCTCCTCTTCTCCCTTCACCTCCTCTTCCATCTCTTCCCTTTTCTCCTCCTCTTCCCCCTTCCCCCCCCCCACCTCCTCTTCCCCCCTTCCCCTCTTCCTCCTCTTCCCCCTTCCCCTCCTCCTCCTCTTCCCCCTTCACCTCCTCCTCTTCCCCCTTCACCTCTTCCCACTCCTCCCTTCCTTCCTCCTCTTCTCCCTTCATCTCCTCTTCCATCTCTTCCCTTTTCTCCTCCTCTTCCTGCTCTTCCCTCCGCCCCTCCTCATCTCCTTTTCCTCCTCTTCTTACCCCTCCACCTCTTTTCCCTTTCCACCTCTTCTCCCTTTCCATCTCCTCATCTTCCTCTTCAATTTCCTCCTTCTCTTGAAGCTCCTACCTCTCTGAAGATTTCCTTGGCAGCCTTCAAGCTCTCAAAGCCCAGGTCCATGGCCTCTGCTGCGGACATCTCATTGTCTCCTCTCAGCACATACCACGTCTTCAGGTTAAAGGCCAGCTTCATACTGGAGAACGCATGCTTGAACTAAACAAATCAATCACATGAAGGACTCATTAAGGCACCTTGTAGTAATTCAGGTTTAAGAAAACATCAATTTGTTTTAGAGCAGAAAGCTCAGGGAACCATTTGGATGAAAGTTTGAGCAACATAAGCAGAAGAATAACAAAGTGTTAAAATAAAAAAAAAACTATATCGTAAGACATCGTGCATGCTAATTCCCTATCTCTGCATGAGAAACACCATGTATTGCACTGAATGCATTGTGCACAAGTGCAGTGGTAATGTCTGCACAGTATGCCATGCAAGCAGCTCAGAGAATGAAAAGTGTGTGTTACAATTCAATTCAATTTGATTCAATTTTGGTTTATTGATAAAAGCATGCTGAAATAGAAAGTCTGGGGACTTATGGCATTCAGTTTACAAACAAAATACAATAATTTACATACATGTAGATAAATCATATATGACATACATAACAGATAACTACAAAACTTCATTGTAACAAACTAAAAGACAATTAAATAATGGGATTATTTGCACAGGAAGGCTTACCTACTGGTGATAACAATCTTTTACAGTATGTGGTGAGTGAATTTAGGCATAGAGTCAAGCTGTGACCTCTCACCTTATACGACTCTCCTCGGTCAACGAACTTTGAGCTGATGGCCAGGGCCTTGCGACGAAAGCTGATGGACGGACGGAGGTTGGGGAACATCTTCGTCGTGATCCAGTCATGGAGGGTCAGCAGCTAACCAGGAAAAAGGAAATATTGATTGTATCAAACAGTCATAACTTGAATATAATAATAATAATATTCAATTCTTAGAGATGCATAATACCATTCAAATAGTCTCTATGCGTGTGAAAGTAAAAATTGATTATGTGAGAATTTGAAAATAACTAATAATTATCAAACAGATGCGTCTTTAGTCTTGATTTGAATTGATCGAAGTCTGTCAATGATCTAATGCCTTGGGGGAGGTCATTCCATAATTTGGGTGCCGTATTTGCAAAAGCTCTATCACCGAATGTCTCAGATTTTACACGAATTTCAGAGAGAAGATTTTTTGTTTGAGAACAAAGATTACGAGTAGGCTGGTATGGTTTGATGAGTTCAGTAAGATAGACAGGAGCATTTCCACATAAGCAATTGAATAAAAGAGTGAGGATTTTAAACTGAACACGAGCCCTATACATATACATTTCATACTGACTTTGTGAATTGATTAGAAAGGAAATATTGATGGAAAGGTTGATGGCTGCTCACCTCATTGTTCCAGCTAGCTACTAAGTCATAGAGGACCATCAACCTTTCCTCCCTGGCTCCTAGTTCATCATTCTCCATCTGCATGGCTGTCTCCAGCACAGAGTAACCTGTCTTCAGCTGGCTAGCCTGCATCCTGCAACACCAGGGAGAAAACAGTACTTCATTAACAACAGCTCACCACAACAAAAAGTGCACATTTGTAAGAGTAGAAAACCCCCCAGAGAAATTTGCCTATGCGAACAGTGAAGTACTGTAAAATTTTATTGCCTAATGCTGTTTTTTTTTAAATTTTTTTATTACTGTTGATATTTGGCTATGACATGTGACTTAACTGAAAGAGACCTGGAGGCATATTCATGAATCCTTACTAGCCTAGTTCGTTACTAGAAAGGTATGTAACTGAATGCATTTTAGCAACTAACTAGGCTAAGTGAGGTTTCATGAATATTGCCCCTGAGCCCTATTTCACCCAGATGTTCACAAGTTAAGCATGACTCTAAACACATGTGACCTCTTCTTGTGCTAAATGAGATACCCCAATCACTGATAATCTGATTCAGCGCTCAAGAACTGGGGCCATATTCATGAAACCTTACTAAGCCTAGCTAGTTACTAAAGTGCATCAAAATGCATGCATTATAGTTACCTATATACCTAGTAAGCTTTCATGAATATGGCCCCTGGGGGGTGTTTCACCAAACTGTTCGTAGGTTACGAACGACTTTATGAATGACTGGTGATCCCTTCTTGTGCTAAATCACATTCTCAATGAACAAAGTATCACATTTAGCACAAGAAGGGATCACCAGTCGCTCGTAAAGTCGTTTGTAACTTACGAACAGCTTGGTGAAACACCCCCCTGGTCACCAGTCGTGTGTAACTTACACCCATCTTGGTGAAACACCCCCATGTAATCACTGTTTGGTACAGCAGGCATTGTGGGTGAGCTGTTAATGCTAGATTGCAGAAGACTTACAGCACACGTGCGACCTGCTCGTAGCGGAGTGCAACCTTCTCCCTGTCCTGCTCTGGGTCATGGTTGAGTGCCTCCAGGGCCTTGCGGTAACACTTCTCCATGTTCTCTGGCCCACCAGCCTAGGGAGCAAGCACAAACATGAAAATTCATCCATAAAGGTTTCAATAAATAGAAATCCAGCCTTCCACCTGAAGTATAGGCCAACTTGATTTAAATAAACCATCGTCTGAACCATATAAGAGTGAATTTAGCCCCCTACGCAGAACGTGCACATTCATTATTGGACCTTCTTCAAGTGTGCACGCTAAATCAAGCGTACTGTTTAAGTGGTTTCTTTCGTGGGGGGCTTATTTTCATGAATTTCGCGAATCGGGATGCGTCTGCGAATTACACATCACGCGAAAAGGATTTGAGCATTATCGCGAATTTATCCACGCTAGAAAATGTGTTGAACTCCACGAGCAGAGTTGCGTATGCGGCGCGATAAATAGCACACACAACGAGATATAGCGCGCGCGATGGGTGGAAGAATGTCCAGAATGTAGGTCAAATGAATACGGTCACAGTACTGTAATTCGCACGTGATCAGATGGATTACTTAGCCTAGCCTAGTTATTTTAGATTTGCCGACATCGCGTGAAAATGTCGGGACCCCCGCTGAGCGCAAACGTATCTGCACACGAAAAAAACCCACTTTTACAGTATTCAATTGCCTGTTTGCCACAAAATTTGCTTAACCATGGAGTAAATCTAAAACTCCTTTTTGCATTTGGGCCAAAGAATTTAAGTTTAAGAAATCAAAATTGAGCTTTTACTCACAGTATCTTGATCAATATCAAACAAGCAGCAACAAAAAAGTGTTTCATACTCATAATATTCATGACATTCAGGGTATATCAGTAACTTTGGACCCCCAAAATATCTGCCTGCAGTATCCACGATAAATATATATCTTAAGACCTTTCTCAAATAGCACCTAATACCAAATTTCCCACTTTTCAATTTTAACCTCATGCCTTCATGTTAACATTTAGGCATAATTAGAGTCTAAAGTTTAAATACACGATTTGTACAAATGAATGCGTTGGAACCCATTCACATTCCACCACCACCCCTCCCACTCTCCCCCCCCCCCCCCCCCCCTGTTGAAATGTGTGGTTATCTAAGGATTAGACAACTGTATTAATACACTTCAATGATATAATATTGGAGACTGTTCTGGAGTTGCGTCTGGCATCTTAGGCGTGATCTTTATTGCTGACCTGTTCACCGCGCTGCTTGACAGTGTATGCGTCCGCAATTGATATAGATCCTATATCACAACACCCCCCCCCCCCATCTCTTTTTCTCACTCTCTTTCTCTCTATCTCTCTTTCTCTCTAACCATGTGTCATCTCAATTTTCAGACCTACCTTTCTCCAGTATGCCAGCAGTTCAGCACTAAACTCCTGATTGTAGAAGTTATCAAAGACTTCCCATTCTGAGAGGAAAGCTGCCAGTCTCTTCTCATCCTTGATCACACCCAGGTGGAATGGATACTCCTGTCAAGTAAAAAAAAAAATGATTAAAATTTAATTTATGTTGTCTTACTTAACCACGGTAGCCCCTTCAGTGAACTAAGCACTGCTCTTCTCAGAGGCTCTGGGTACATTGAACAACAAACATAACATAACCAGTCATGACGATGTGATAATTAGATATAATTAGATATATTTATATAATATTAGGCTCATATTACCATTCAAGTAAAAAAAAAAAAGAGTTGGTTAGATGAAATAGAATATAGTTCTTTCATTTACAGGATGCAGCCCAATATCCTTACTACAGGGTGTATGGCTAAAATAAATTTCTTTTCAAATTTGAAATTACCCCAGTAAGCCCCTTTCAGTAATTTCTAACCAAAAGCCATTTTAAGTGCACATGGATTCAATGTGCAAAAACATCATAAATGTGCAAGGGGTGAATATAAAATTGTTTTGTTGGCCTCGCACATGACCCCAAATACCTCTACATCGATAGGAATCAGCCGTTGATTATTCCTACAGGCTGTGCTGGATCACTCACCTCACATTTCCTCTCTACTGCTGTGACTTTCTGGAAGAAGTCGGCCAGCTTGCTGTGCCACCACTGGTACTTGCTGTTATCATCCTCCCCACTTCTTGTCTTGAAGTACCTGATTAATAAAGCAACAATGACAAATCCACGACCAGATTCAATGCCTACATGTACAGGATCATATCCTGAAGCAGCTGTATAAAAACAGATGTATAGAACTTACAGATGTAGAAGAAAAGTTGAACTATTCAAGTTATTCAAGGTTATTCAGATGCATGTTATATGTAAAACACTCTTTTTTTTACATAACATTTAAGTCAAACACTTACTCTGGGAATATATCAGCTTATTTATACTTGGTACATAAGAAAAATGCTGGACAATGGCCGATGGAAAATTGTTTCTTCAGCAAATTTCAGTGCCAATGGAATTAAAGACGCACAATAAGTCCCCTTGTATCAAAATTTAATTCAGATGCATGTTACATGAAAAACACTTGCTTTGGAATATATCAGCTTCTTTCGAGTTGGTGTACACAATGTTGGACAATGGTAAATAGGACTTTACTTCATCAGCAAACTTAACTGTTAATAATCTCCTTGTGTTCCATACTTTAAACACTTGTTCACCCTCCCCTCTCCACCCACCCCAAGACACACACACATCCTACCAGAGTTGAATAAAGACACACACATATTTTCTCTAACATACTTTAAAAGTGGAGGTGCTTCCTTAATCCAAGATCACATCAGACGTTTGGTTTCTTATAACTGTCTGCACACAGAAATGACAGATCAAAGTTTGCAGCAGAAAACAATTCCTAGAACTGGTCCACTTACTTTCTCCTGACAGCCTTACTGAGGGAGCGATGGTAGAAGTCCAGACGCCCCTCCCCACTCTCTCCAAACGGTCGCAGGAACGGTTTGAGAGCCCTGAAGACTCGGGACCACTTGTGAGCTGACAACGGTGGGATGACTTTCTTCTCCCGTCCGTCTGCAAGTTTCAATGCATTCAAAGTGGTAATAAACTAGCCTGCCCTCTGTAGGTGACAATCATTGAGACTCAGACTTCTCCCATAATGCAGCAGTGATTATCTGATTCTACTTTTCCACACATTGCTTTCTCAAACCAGGACAATGTTTCAAAGTTAAACATTTCAAAGCCATGATTTAGAAATGTTAGAAACTTAGAAAAGTTGAGGGCAATCTTAAATTGCCAAATCTATGCAACCATTCATATCGCCGTATACTTTTTTACCAGAAATGCACACAAATCCCATAGAGCAGCATTTTATCTGGCACAGAAAGAGTTAAAAAGTTAATAAAGTACACAGTGTAAGTCTTAACATCTATGATGTACCTGGTATGGCATAATCTCTTTTGACCTTGTAATAAATTTACACAAGTCTGTAGATCATTTCAGTCACACATGTGCATGACAATGAGAGGCAACATCTGAAAATAAGGCTAAATAATTGCCTCTATTGTCCTTTCTTCACATATTAGAAAATAAGACAAATTGATAGATAGAAAGATGGAGGAAGAAATTATGAATTGAAGGACTTGACTGAATTGAATGATATAGTGCAAGAGATAAAATGAAAGAAATTGAGGTAGGTCAGTCATCTTGCCAGGTGGACAAGCAGAATATCTAACTGAATAACCATCTGAATTCACTGCCTGAATTCACAAAGGAATTTAAGATTTAGTCAACAGTTGAAGCAAATTTTGTAGCATATAAGGAGATAAATAGACTTGATTAAGCGCATACACTTCAAACTGGTCCAATAATGAATGCACGCATTTGCTGAGGGTGCTAAATTTTAGTTGCTATGGTTAGACCACATTTTAACCAAATAAGTTTGAATAAACCATTGTCTAAACCATAGTAACTAGCATGAATTTGGCACCTTATGCAGAATGCTTGCATTCATTATTGGGCCTTCTTGGATTGTACCAGGGCTGCCAACCTTTGAAAGTCAAAATTCATATTCTGCACCTCAAAAATTCGTATTTTGCCTTCAAAAATCGTATTTTTAATGATGAAGGTAGCAAGTCTAAGCCTATGACTAAACAAATATTATCTGTTTAGTTCTACTCAATGGCCAACTGCCACTGACAGCTGATCAGCAGCTAGCAGTGTGTAGCACTACTGCTAGTACAGTACAGCACAATGCACCGCCACACTGAGCCTAAGTCTAGCTTTCCTTCCCCAGAGTTCTGGGGGGAAACTTAGCTAGTGATAGGGGTTACAAAATCATAAATTTTCGATCTTCTTTTCTTTTTCCAAATGATATGAAAATGTTCTTAAAATAACCTGACTATCATTAAAATGCACCATAAACAATATTCTAGTGTCATACACTTACATTCCAGGTCTCAGTTTCTTCCTATTTTGCAGTGATTTGAGGCGGATTTTGCCATTTTTCAGCTCTGCATCTTTAGCCTGGCCTAGTTCATTATTTCAAAAGGGTAATAATATCTGTGTTGTATGGGACCGGTGTGCAGAATTTGAACATAAGCATAGCATGTGAGCTTGCCTTCCCAGAGTTCTTGGGGGAACTCGGCTCGCGGTAGGGGTTCAAAAAATCATAAATTTTCGTTTTTTTTTTCTTTTTCCAAATGTTATGAAAATGTTATTAAAACAACCCGACTACGATTTTAATACACTATAAATGTTATTCTAGTGATACACACATATATTCCAGGTTTCAGTTTCTTCCTATCTTGCAGTAATTTGAGGTGAATTTCTCCACCTTTTAGCCTGGAAAGTCTGGCCTGGTTCATTAGTTTATAAGGGTACAAGTATCTATGTTATGAGGGACAAAATAGTGTGTGCTGAATGTATTGCCAATGGAATGAGTGTCCTGAATGCAGTCGGCAATCAGGTGTTACAGAAAGAGCTACGTGATTGGCTGAATTATTCTACAATGCTTAGGGGTAGTTTATCAATCCTAACCATAACATGTTACTTTACAAATATATTATTATAATAGTGGTCACCTAAATGGATATATTGGTGATGTGTGCCTTTCATGCCACATTATCGCAAGCTAAGATGCAACTTTAGTCCTTTTTTAAATTTTTTTATTCTGCAGTGAATTTGTACTTTCATGATGCGCTTTCGTACTTTCGTATTCTCTTCTTCTCTTCCGATTATCGTAGCCCATCCCTTTTGCAGACCTAATTCTGAAAGTTCCCTGACTTTGTCATCATCTGAGAGAGAGTGGCTATGTAACCTTTCCCTGGAATTGACAAAGCGTAATGTTTAGTTTTGAGGAAATAATCTTCGATAATTGATCGAGCGTGCTTTTTTCATAGCACGAAAATAGTCATAATTTCAAATTGTGTCAACGGTCGGCGATCAATTGGAATCAAATCTCAGTGAAAACTAGCTAGATTCTCATTTATTCTATGGGGTTATAGTATCTCTGACCTTAAAATTTCACAGTTGATATCCCAAAGATACGTGTTAAATATATGCAAACTTTCGTGAAATTTGCAGATGTTTGTGAAAGGAACAGGCCATCTTTAATCAAGCTTATATACCACAAAATATCCTCAAACCGTGGATAAATCTTAAACTCCTATGTGAATTCTAGCCTATGAGCATACACTTGAAGAGGCTGGCAATACATGAGTTGGAAAGATGTGAATTCTTGATGCATTTTGTGCATATCCTAAAACCGTGGAGAAATCTTTAACTCCTATGTGAATTCTGCCTATGAGCATACACTCCAAGAGGCTGGCATTGCACAAGTTGGAAAGATATGAATTCTTCATGCATTTTGTGCACATCCTAAAACCATGGATAAATCTTAAACTCCTATGTGAATTCTGGCCTATGAGCATACAGTCGAAGAGGCTGGCAATACACGAGTTGGAAAGATATGAATTCTTTATGCATTTTGTCCACCAGTGATGCATTCAAACTCCATAGAGAGAAACTTTTTCTGGCACCCACAGGTTTGAGGAACATGGACGGGAAGACATCTACTGACCTTTCTTCTCGTTGCCACGGTCAAACATCTTGGGCATGAGGTGGTCCTCATCCCCCAGGATGGACAGTAGTTCTGTTTCCAGGAGTCCCGTGCTGGAGCACTCCAGAAGGCACAGGGTAGCCACCAGCAGCTGCCCACCATTCTCCTCTTCAAACCGGTCAAACACCTGGGCCAGAAGACTAGGTACAACATAGTATATGTGTTATATTTGTGAAGACATTTTAGGACAACAGCAAGATTGAAATAATAGAAACTACAATTGAGAACATAAGTAGAAGGTAGCTTTCATATTTCATAAAGGGGAATAGTTGAGAGGCTTAAGTTTTAATGGTTTAAATCTCATAATTTGTCCCTTTAAAATCATACCAGAGGCTATTGTGGACTAAATCTTTTATTTCTTGTATGTTTTATACTAAAGGGTCTTGAAAACACTACTTAGGAATATAATATTGTCTGGCTTTAGCCCTTCACCATGAATATACCTTCAAGAAGTTTACCAATACAGAGTTACCATAGACCCCTGAATCCCTTCAAAATTGTAATGTGCACACTGGCCTGAATGCATCCGATGAAAGAGAGTCAACTTACTTCAGGAGCCCATCAGCCAGCTTGTTGATCTTGTCAGTAACCCTGGAGAACAGGCCAAAGACTCGGAGCTCCTCACACGCCACGGATAGCCATAGAGGATTCTGGGAAGACTCCTTGCTCAGAAGGTTGGCCATCTGCTCCTCATCAAGCTTCTTGTTGTAGTTGCCCAGGGTCTCCCGCACGATGGCCTGCACAGGGAGGGAGTTCACAGTGAATGAGACATGATGAGACACAGGGAGAGAGGGTGACAGGGAATGAGACATGATCAGACACAGGGAGGGAGGGTGACAGTGAATGAGACAGGATCAGACACAGGGAGGGAGTTCACAGTGAATGAGACAGGATCAGACACAGCGAGGGAGTTCACAGTGAATGAGACAGGATCAGACACAGGGAGAGAGTTCACAGTGAATGAGACAGGATCAGACACAGGCAGAGAGGGTGACAGTGAATGAGACAGGATCAGACACAGGGAGGGAGTTCACAGTGAATGAGACAGGGTCAGACACAGGGAGGGAGTTCACAGTAAATGAGACAGGATCAGACACAGGGAGGGAGTTCACAGTGAATGAGACAGGATCAGACACAGGGAGGGAGGGTGACAGTGAATGAAACAGGATCAGACACATGGAGGGAGGGTGACAGTGAATGAGACATGATCAGACACAGGGAGGGAGTTCACAATGAATGAGACAGGATCAGACACAGGGAGGGAGGGTGACAGTGAATGAGACATGATCAGACACAGGGAGGGAGTTCACAGTGACTGAGACAGGATCAGACACAGGGAGGGAGGGTGACAGTGAATGAGATAGGATCAGACACAGGGAGGGAGTTCACAGTGAATGAGACAGGATCAGACACAGGGAGGGAGGGTGACAGTGAATGAGACAGGATCAGACACAGGGAGGGAGTTCACAGTGAATGAGACAGGATCAGACACAGGGAGGGAGGTCAAAGTGAATGAGACAGGATCAGACACAGGGAGGGAGGGTGACAGTGAATGAGACAGGATCAGACACAGGGAGAGAGGGTGACAGTGAATGAGACAGGATCAGACACAGGGAGGGAGGGTGACAGTGAATGAGACAGGATCAGACACAGGGAGAGAGGGTGACAGTGAATGAGACACGATTAGACACAGGGAGGGAGTTCACAGTGAATGAGACAGGATCAGACACAGGGAGAGAGTTCACAGTGAATGAGACAGGTTCAGGATCACACTGAAGGAAATACTTTGTATATATTGTGAGGTTGTTGCATGGTCATGAGGGGCCAGGGTCATCAGGATTTCGCCACCATTCCTCAGTCGTAAGGGCCCATGTCTGGAAATGAGACTTAACTTATTTTTCACAAATCCTATGACTGGGTCCGATCCTGTGATTCAGAGAGTTGCAGAGCCCTACGACTGATTGGATCATATTGTCTGCAGTGACCTTTACGAGACAGGAACACAATGACGTTGTGTTGACTCTGAATCGTTCTTCCTCCTGTATGACCCAGGTATAAGAGCTTCTCTACTCACCTCTCTTGACTCCATGTCGAGCGGGGTGACAAAGACCTCCTGCGGGGTATTGGACCTGAGACCCAGCGCCTGGTGCTGGGGTGTGTCGTTGATCATGGAGAAGATGCAGCGCACCTGAGGGGCCAGCTTGTTGGGTAGCCAGGTCAGCACGGTCGACTCCTTGCTCTCATCAAACTACACACAACAAATAAATATGACGTCCCTCATCAAAATATTCCCGTTTATTGATTGGTAATAAGTGTCACATGACCATAAATTGTTTAAAGGGCATATACTGTACTGGGAAGGCAAAAAAGCCTTCAAAATGTAATTGTTAGCAATCTTATTGCCAATGGTCTTAAATTCGTGTATTGTCTATTTTAGGAGCTTTCTGAAAGTTATTTGCCCTCAAATTATGTACATTTGGAGTAATGAGTGATTAAATCACAAATCCTCAAAATGTTCGGCCCAAACATTTTGAGGAATTAGTCATTAATGATTAATTACTCCATATGTAAATCATTTGAATCATTTGAGGGCAAATAACTTTCAGCAAGCTTCTAAAATAGACAATACATGAATTTAAGACCATTGGCAAGAAGATTGCTAACAATTACCTTTTGAAGGCTTTTTTGCCTTCCCAGTACAGTATATGCCCTTCAACCATTATTACATACTACATCCCTCATCAATATATTCCTGTTCCTGAGCGAAACTACACACAAATAAATAAACACATTTAAGAAATTACATGAATGTTACGATCATCACAAACCAATATAAAATAAGATAATTACCTGATTCAAGGCATCAATGATGATGACGACAGGTCTGGTATTTGGGTTGGACAGGACGGCGTATGTGACTTGACAGGTCTCCTCCAAATCTTTGGGCATCTTACTATCCTGGGGGATCAAGGTACAAGGAACGTATTAGAAGAGATACCAACCAACCTTTATATTACCAACAAAATCATACTCCAAAGAGTAACTAGGATGCATGTGGCAAATGGCTCCAAGGCCTGATAATTTTGAAGACCCGAATTAATGTGCACAAATCACAAACTCTCTTTATGTTGGGGTCCACCTGTAGGGCCCTGGAAGCTCCAAATGCTCTCCTGTATCTGTTATATCGCACTAAATACAACAATATTGTATGGGTTAATAGTTCTGAATGGGACAGATGTGAAAGAGCAAAATATTTAGTTCATGTATTAATATACCAAGATCGCCCACTCTTGAATACTGTTTGTAATAAGACATTAAGCTTGTAACAATCAAAACATCGAGAATTGTTTGCGAATAATTATTTCTCGCTTGCTTTAAAGTATCATTCTGCTCAAAATGTTTATTCATCCATGCAACCTTTATGCTTCTGTAATCTTTCCTTCAGGAAATACAGGTAAGTAGGCTGCATTATTCATGAGTTGATAAGCAAAGTATGAATAAATTTGAATCAAATATAGGTTATATGCCAGATAATCTCCTGCTCTATGGGATTTGTGTGTATTACTTGTGATAAAAGTACACATGGCACGCAAATAGTTTAAGGGAGCATGTATCTTACATTGACGGCTCCAAGCTCCCTGAGGAGTCTCTTGAGGGCCAGCTCCAGGTTGGGGGATCCTGGCACTGCTCCCACGAAGTGATAGAAGACATGCCAGCCAATCTCTGGCGACCTGTTGGTGTACCACAAGAAATATGTAGGCATCAGTGTAATATATAACACTAGGCATTCTGACGTGCGCTTGTAATCCAAGGGGGAACGATGGAAGTTCGAAAACCGTCCAGATAAGAGTTCATACTTGGGTCGTGTCTTGATCGTGACGCAAAAGGTATAGTCATATAAACCCAGTAGAATATTTCTTGCACTGATAATCTTGAAGTAAGGTCAATTCTTAATGGTTCTGGCCATGCCGGATTTGCCTGCAATCTGGGACAACTTGATGTTAAACATTACTGTTAGATTTGCTGGTTTTGTGAACCCTGGTCCAGGTAGGATGTCAAAACTTGCCATGGAACTGCAGTAACCAAAGGGTTGAGGCTTAATTGTGTCCTATTAGGTACTTGAAGTTTATTCATAGCCTGTTGTCTATTGTCCGAACAACAGATTGTATGAAATTCACGCTACTTAGTATCTGAGCAGAACAAAGCCAGCTCTCAAATATGCAGGCTCAGTGCAGAGCGAGTTAACAACCAAGGAAGGAGAGAGACGTACCCTGGAATCTCCCTAGTGAGTGCCTTGGACACGGCCACCTCAGCCACCCGGGCCATGATGGAGGACTTGCCGCTGCCGGGGCCCCCTAGGAGGATGAGGGGGGCCGTAGAGGAGAGGCCCAGCACATACTCCTTGATGGTCTCTAGGATGGAGGTGCGCCCCATCACGCACCCTGACCGGTTCCGCATGAACGACTCGTGTGCCTCCTTCGCCTGCTGGTACGGGTCCAAGGGGCGGTCGTCGAGCGGGTACTGCTCAGAGATGCGCTCCTTGAAGAACTCAAACACCTGGGAGGGGTGAGATGTAAGGATTAGGGGATTATCATGGGGTTTTCTAGGGGGTACTGCTCAGAGATGGACTATTTAGGTGCGTCTTCATTCGCCCGATTAGAGGAAATAGCGATCTGGGGAACTAGCCTGAAGTTGCAATCACCTCTTCATTAGCTTGAAACTCGGGATATGTAAGCTCGAAACTCGGGATGCATAAATTATCCTGATGTTCACACATGCGAGTTGTGCGAGTCGGGAAATTTTCAGGCTAATGAAGAAGCTCAGGGCTAGCTTAAGCTAATTCAAGGACTAGCTCGAGCTAGCTCCATCTAGCACAAGATTTCTTGGGAAATTTTCTCGAGCAAATAGCTAGCTATTTCGTGATCTGGCTAGCTAACCCGATCAGAACAAGCTAGCTATTTCACCCACATCAGGCTAATGAAGACACCCCTTTAGAAAACTCAAACACCTGGGAGGGTGAGATGTACATGTAAGGATTAGGGGATTAAAATGGGGTTGTCTAGGGGTACTGCTCAAAGATGGACAGCTTGAAGAACTCAAAACACCTGGGAGGGTGAGATATGAGGATCAGGAGATGATCATGGAGTTGTCGTGGGTACTGCTCAGAGATGCGATCCTTAAAGGAGTCAAATGAATAAGATGTACATGTACAATGCTTACCCGATCCCTGAGTGGTTCCATCCCCCCTAACTGGACGACACCATCCTCATTAACACCCTGGAAACTGCAGTTGTAGAAGTGAACTTGGTGGGTCTACAGCAAACAAGTAAAGAAAAAACACAAGAAGTATAAACAAGGCATGAAAGAATACAGCACAGAGATGTGCCTTCACATCCATGACATGCTCACATCTTTGTTTATAAAATTAGGTGTACATGCTCATGCTCATTGATCTTTGCTGGAAAACAGTTTATTTTGACTTCAATGACTTTTAGCCTCTCAGAATATCTCCTCAAAGTTCCTCAGTTCATCTCTATGTGGTGATTGAAATTGGTTGATATCGGTTAATTAAATAGCTCGGAAGAGTAAAGAAACATCCTGGTAAAGTTCACTGACATTGACATTTGAGTGCTAAGGGATTTGACCTTTGACCTCAAATGTCTTAACTATTTACACATGTAGTGATCCAATCATGACACAAGGTTCGGTTGATAGTGGATCTTAGGAGTAAAAATCATCTAGACAAATTGACTCTTTGTACATCAGTAGTTGGTACTAATGAGTAAACACAAACAAATATTCTCCCCAAAATCACGCTTTTTATTAACCCTAAAATTTGTGTGCCTTGGAAACCCTAATGGCTTACTACACATCTTCATGACAATAAGCCATTTCATAATTGCAATTTGCGCATGAGCAGATTATTGCTTTTAGTAAATGACCTCAGGTCAATTCCCAAACTCACAGAGTAAAATAGGAATTCCTTAGTCAACCACGTTTCAATCTATTATCATGCAAATATGGCAACAGCTTTTCAGCTATGAGACAGTAGTGAAAGAACATTCCACCATGTGCATCTGCTTCTATTGTTGTTCCGGGCACACTGTCAGATGTTTTTACATCCATCATCCAACACAGCTTCATGAAATAATCCCAGTCAGCGGTCTAGTAGTATTTATTCAGTGCATTGTCCAACCATGGTGTAATTACGAAATGGTCTATGGTAGTGAGAGAGTTAAATTTACTTTTAATTGGTAAATTGGTATAAAGGGATCGCACATCTGGTGAGGGGGTGGGAGGGGACTGTGAGTCTCTTGCCTATTCCTGGTCTTACCTCAAACCTCTCCTTCAGCATCTGTTTGAGCATAGAGAGCTTCTCTGGAGCCACAGGATTCACATCCACAAAGTCCTTGGTGTACTTCTCAGGGATGTCTTGCACGAAGCTAGAGTCTCGGATGAAGAAAATTGCTGGAAGAATGAAGATAAGGAGCAGATTGGAAGTCAGTGTTAGACCTACAAGTATGCTCAAGACTCGTCTGTTCTGGAGCTATTGTACAAGCTAACTTCCTCACAGATGATATGCCGTCATAGACATTTTTCAGGACTTGTCCTTTTCGCGAATGACACCCTGGCAACTTCCACGTACATTGCACACAATAAGAGTCTGTCCACATGCAGATGACAAATAAAATCATTTGTTGGAACAAATTTAAAAGCTCCCTTTCGTGATATTACATACCATGCTGCAGTGTAAAACTACACTTCTTAAAAGAAAGGAAAGACTTGCACTCACAGTTGGGGTTATGCTTCCTGTAGGCAGCATGCATGATCTCCATCTCAGTGACAGACAGACCCATGATCCAGCGGTATTCCTCCATGATGGAATCAGGCACCTCCATCTGGTTAGGTATCCAGCCGCACCGCTCACTAAGGGAGACAAAGCAGCGCATCAGGCTTCACATTACACACACAGTCAGGGTGTCTTCTTCCAACATTCAAATCAAGCCTCAAAAGGGATTTCAACACCATGCACTGTGAACATGGTCTTCTGTTATGTGGACAAAATTTCAAGGGGTCCCTTTTAAATCTTGTACGCGTAACGAGATACTACATCCACAGTGATAGAGCATTTACTAGAAAATTTTTTTTGTTGTAATAAAGATTTCATGCTTGGTTTTGTAAATGGCTTAAAAAAAGAAAGTTTTAAAGAAATCTTAGAACCAGTTGAAATTACATCTGCATTTTTTTTTTTAAATCTACAAATGGATGGCATTCGATTGTGGCACAGCACATAGCCTCTAGCCCATCCACACATTATGCTGCAGTTTTCAAATTTAAAAATGTGATTTTATGCCTCTTCTAGCCTAGCTCAAATCTGACAAAATGTGGCATGAACAGTCCACTGGTATTGCACAAACGCCGTAATATACACCGCATAAATATTCCCTGGGCACATTCTAACTATTTTGGGAATAATAAAAATGTTTTCCCACGACTATATGCCACTACTCATATGCATTTCAGTGCAACCAGCACAGGCACAGTCAGAGTTCTGTTAATAGATTCTAACTCCCTTTTAACTCCAGAAGCTCAGATATCGCCATTATTTGTACATGTGGACACAGAATTTAATTTACGATTGATATGACCCTACCCCAGCTGCACTGTCAAGTTTTATCTAGACTATTAAATGGCAGCAAGGAACATGGATTCAAAGGGATGGATATCCAAACATAGTTAGTACAAAAAAGATAAAAGAAATATATATACATGTATAATACACCATTTGTATTTAAGGTGAGGTAAGGGGTAGTTTTAGCAGAGACTAACAGTACCATAATCATTGAAGTGTTGCTTTGAAGGAATCATCTCAATAATATAAAATTGTTGAAATTAAACAAAATCCAGACCAAATGATGATGGAGTCATGATCATGAAGTGTTGCTTTGAAAGAATCTTCTCCCAAAAATAAGATTCGTGAAATTAAACAAAGTCTGGATCCAATGAATTGGCATAAAAGTGACGTCATGATTATGGCCCTAAAAAATTACCACTGTTATCCTTGCCTTTATTCATTACCATATTGGATGAGGGAGAAGAGAACTGTTCTGTGGGAAAGTGTTAGTTAAGCAACATTTTTAAACATAGTTATTTTGGTTATGGTTCACTATGAACATGGTCTTTTGTTATGCTGGCAACATATTAAAAGGGCCCTTTGAAATTTTGTAGACCATGTTCAACGTGGTTATTCCATCAAGATAATATAAATCTATAGTGCATAGCGGAATGCTTTCTATACCGCAATAATTACATTTTTTCCTGAAGAACATGGTTAATGGCTCATTCAATATTAAAGGGCATATACTGTACTGGGAAGGCAAAAAAGTCTTCAAAATGTAATTGTTAGCAATCTTCCTGCCAATGGTCTTAAATTCATGTATTGTCTATTTTAGAAGCTTGCTAAAAGTTATTTGCCCTCAAATGATCTATATTTGGAGTAATGAGTGATTAAGTCACAAATCCTCAAAATGTTCGGGCCGAACATTTTGAGGATTTAGTCATTAATCATTACTCCATGTGTGAATCATTTTAGGGCAAATAACTTTCAGCAAGCCTCTAAAATGGACAATACATGAATTTAAGACCATTGGCAAGAAGATTGCTAACATTTACATTTTGAAGGCTTTTTTGCCTTCCCAGTACAGTACATGTATATGCCCTTTAATCATTCTCCAGGCTGTTAAAATGTGCAAATTTGCTTGTATGCACTATTTGGGTATAAAGTGTATAAAGCTGTTAGTGCCTTGCAATCTACTTGTGTAATTTATCCCTTGATACCTCAATGATTTGAATTTGGTCTCCATTGACGAAGCCTACCAACAAGCAGTAAATACTGGTATACATGTATCTACAATACATGACGATTTGTTCAACCTTATTATTGGTCAAAACTTACACCACCTTTCATGTCTTTGCGCATGTGACATTGAAAGTAAAAACGGTTGCATTCCTTTCCCACTCTGCAGACCAACTCCCCTTGAATGCACAATGAATGGCATGCAATGAGTACCACTACCCACACTTACACAAAGATGTAACTGTTGGTATATCAGTGACAACATCGAACGGGCATGGACAAGAGATGCAGTACTGGTACTGTACATATTCCTATATATATATGCACTCATGTTCAATGACTTATGAAGACTATCCAGGTAGCTGTACCACACTGCTAATCATGAAACCTGCTACTGTACTTATGATACATGGACATGCATTTGTATATTTTCTACCCTCGTGCACCACCCATCACATGACATTCTGGCGACCATACTGCTTACCGGTCCTACTAAAAAGCAGCCAACTGAGATTGCCAAGACTCAAAAGTAGCCAAGAGCAGCAGGAAGACGGTCCACCTCTGTGAGATTGCTAACATAGCTTTCCAGTGGAATCAACCAGTATTTTTTAAGAATTTGGGTAAAATCTCTCGGCTGGGATACCTTATATAGCTACAGTGATCCAGAACTCTTGGCTGCTTTCAGCTGCTCTTGGCCACCTCTTTGGTAGCTTTAAGGAGGACCGCCTCTGCCTAGAGCTACAGTGCAGAATCACCACGAAAGTCATGTGCGATCTTGGCGGAGAGGTGATCAACTTGGAAACAAGCTCCTTGATTGAGTTATCGTTCTAACTACTTGAAGCGTCTCTCTTCTCTATGCAGCCATACAAGTGTATCTATCTATTAGAGCTTTAGTATGTACACAAATAAAGCACAATACCCTGCATGCTTTGATGAATGAATGTGCTCCTTAACTGACTTGGAATATGCAGTGAAAGTGGCACAACTAAATGCTGATACAGCAAACTGAAAATAAACAGAAATCCTCAAAATAGGAACACTGAAAAAAGAAACATGCACATTTTCACAGATGTTTGACAATGTAATGACTTGATAAACAAAATGCACAACATGAACATATCAACTAATATAAATGCATTATCATATATGGTTCAATTTAATATAATACAAACCAGGGTTGGCACATTTCCAACTGGGAATCACTATTTTTCATTGCTCAATTGTCCAGCAAATCAAACTCCATATGACCCCAAAAATTGTATTTTAAATTGTTCATACAATGTAACTTAATCATGTAATCACAGTGTGAAGTTAATTTCAAGGAACTGCAGAAGACTCTATCATCTGACACCATCAGTCTTCACTGTGTATTGTCCACAACATACTAATCTGTTTCATTCATGAATGTAACATGCCAACACCATCATCTTCACAATATGTATGTTTCCTCAAGACATGCTAGCCATTTGGTACATGCACACACTCATATAGAAGTATACATTTTGACCATACTGGTATTTCACTCAATGCAGATACTTCAATACTTCAAATATCAATAAATAATTATATTATTATTCTTCAACAATTCAAAATACATTGACATAAAGTTGCTGCAATGAATTTGGACAGCTAATTCTAAGAGGGAGATATGTGAGAAAGAAAATAAACAATTGGTGGTTAAAAGGAAACAATCATGCTACATGTAGATGCATATGATATGTTAGATAGGAAAGGTGCATGCAAAAGGGATAGATGTATAGTTTGCTGATTGTATAACAATTTTGCTCATGATGCCAAAAATGGGTCAAAGGTTTCCTACCCAGCTTCGTCAGGAAACGTAGACACACGTGGCAACGCCACCATCAGATGAGAAGGACTAAAACATGACAGAGTCACACACACAGAAAGAGGGAGAGGAAGATGGGGTGAGAGAGAGAGAGAGAGAGAGAGAGAGGGAGAGAGAGAGAGAGAGAGAGAGGGGAGAGAGAGAGGGAGAGAGAGAGGGAGAGAGAGAGGGGGGGGGGGGAGAGGAAGGGAGAGAGAGAGGGAGAGAGAAGGGGGTTGGGAGATGGAAAGGGAGTGGGAGATGGAAAGGGAGAGGGAGAGGAAGGGAGGGGGAGAAGGGGGGGGGGGAGGGAGAGAAAGGGAAAGAGAGCGAAAGAGAAGAGAGGGGAAGATCAGAGCAAGTGAGGGATCAAGAGAAGAAAAAGGAGAGGGAAAATAGAGAGGTAGGGCAAAATACAGATTATAAAAAATACGAAGAGAGAAAAGAAAACACACAATGATGGAAAGTTAATTCATACAACAGGTAAGTTGAAGATTGTTACTTTATATCTAATCATTTGGGTAGAGAATTAACAATGTTATTCTGATAGGGTGATGAGAAGATGTTCACCAACTTATGTGGCTATATAACTAACAGAATCCAAATCATTAAGTAGGCATTCATGACTCATGCCCATTATCAATTTATCATTATCATCTAATCTTACAACTGTGCTCTCATTGTAAGTAATGGAAAACAATGTATCATGGGTGTGAACTACTTCGTTTAATTACTGTTAAACTTCTCCTTCCTCATCAAATTGAGCAAAACATTTTTCTTATACTTTTGGTTTCACCTTATAGCTTACAATTATGATTTAGGCTCAATTACTTGTCAAGCAATTACCAATCAGAGCAGAGGATAGATATTATAAAGAAGTACAGACACAAACATGAACAAACATGGGATAATACCCAGAGTTCTTCTTTCTTTTCTTTTTGTTGTTACTTGAAAAGTTTACATATATGCTAACTGCCAGATAGCTCCGTGAGCATAAACAAACAGGTGCACATGCTTCTAAAGTCATGGGGCCATACACATGAACTCTTTCTAGCCTAGATAGTCAATACAAAATGCATGTAGCTCTATGTACTTTGGCTAGCTAGGCTTGGGTTTCATGAATATGGACCCTGTACTACAGAAAAAGAGAAAAGGAAGTTTAATTGTAGCTTAAGAATAACAGAATATTTGACAAAATAGCACCATGAAAAACAGAATATTTGACAAAATAACATCATGACAAAAGGGCATAAAAAAACATTTTCAGGTCAAGGAAAATACATCAAAATTAGTTTAATCTCTTTTTTTATATATATTTCTGACAGTGACCTGAAATACTAAGGTGTTAAAAAAACTTGTTTGACACTTTTGGATTAATAACAAACTCGAATCAATAGATTATAAAATCAAGGGATGTCCAATATTATAGTTAGCAGGTTTCGTGACATTGTATTTATCATTATCCTTGTAATAATCAGTGGAATATTTAATGAGATTTTCACTTTGGGACAAATTTAGATCTAAAATTGTGTGTGTATCGGATGATTTATCCAGAACAACACAATGCCCATAGTGGATCACACACGTAAACCCACGATATCTTTTGTGCCAGAGGCATCATGCATTATTAATGACACCGTGATGGAAGTGGCTAGTGGATTGACAGGTGTGATGCACTTGCTTCCAAAAAAAATGACATCCTTTGGCTGGATGATGTGTCAATTTAAGCTTGATTCAAGTCCTAACATTCTTTAAATCATTTTTCAAAGTGTCAAAAAAGATTGTTAACACCTACTGTAGTATAACATCTTACTTACTGTATAAAATAAACTTGATACTATTTAAGTTATGTTACAGATTATATGATAAAGTGTGTTTGTCATACATGAATACAAATAAAAAGTACTTCAATAATGAAGCAGAGATAGGAGAAAGCAGTCAAGATTACTACTGCCTAACTTATAATGTACAAAGAAAGGGAATATCATAAACATAATTAAATAGACTGAGACAAATAGTGACTTGAGTACTGTGCACACAGAACTATTAAACACATCCAACTGCACATTCAGAGAGAAAGACTTTTAATGTATGTTTACCTGGTGAGATTCAGAAAGAAGGGCATGATGTTGTCTTGGTAGCAGCGGTCAATCTCACTTAGACATGTCCGCAGAACCTCCTCAGAAGTGGTATCTTTTGGGACACCCTGTATCAATGAGATCAATCCACATCATACTATAGTACAATATATAACACTTTATTAGCATTGTCAAATAAAGAGTTCAGCAGTATTCTAGGGAGGTAATGCACATGTAGGTCCATTTAATTGTTAAAGTACATGTAGCATTCTGTCCATGCTCAGGAGAAGAAGTATGAAGCTTGATTGTTGATGTGATCCACTCCTGGCCACTGTAATTAGTATTTCCACTCATTTTAGTTTGTTTATGTATTATTTCAATGTATCTTGATATCCTGTAATGAAGTGGTTCTTTTCAAGCATCAGATATTTTCTCTCAACCCCGACTTGAACAAAAAGAAACGCAAACAATTCAAATAAAAAAAAAATCAGATATTCATTAAGAGAAATGTAAGAATCTCATTTAATTTTCATCTGCACGCAGTTCCCAGTATATGCTATTTATTGATTTGTGTACTTTGATGTCTTCATGCTATTGTGTTAAATGATAATTAAAAATTCATTCATATGTTGCACTAAAATAACGGCAAAATAAAACCTTTAAAAAAATCAAATAAATCGGCTGTTTCCTTTGAATCATTAATATAATTTATCTCCCAACCCTGACTTTGAGGACAGTCCCCGAACTCACCCATCGTAGATCACAATCCACTAGGTACAGGCGTCGCTTCTCACACCAGATCCTGAGTTCTGGAAACACCTGGTGGGAGGGAGAACAGAATACTAAATGAGCCGATATTTACGTGAAGATTTCATTTTCAGGTATCGCTGTAGGGTTGTGAATTTAACACGCGATAAATATTGCCACATAATTCTGATCACTAAGCGCATGCACCTCACACTGCTGTGCTGTGCTGTGCTGTGCGTACATGTAGAAGTGCTGCAAGTCTCATGATGAGGTACAGGGTACACTATATAATTCGGGCAGTACATGTGGTCATGCACTAGCTAGCAAATCAGAATCACAAATCAGAAATCTATCATTATCTCATTACAAATCCCAATTCTTTTAATAGTTACAGGTATGGGATAGAAGTGGTCATGATTAGTGGTTTGAAAATGTGGGTAACACAATTGCAGGCTTTTGCATGACAACTGGCACAATACATACATATCTGATCACAAGAATCTTGCATTCAATGAGTTTTGCTTACCTCTTTGATGAACAGTTCCCTCTCTGCATGAAAGTCCCTGAATGTTGAGGAAACAAAGATACGGATAGTCTTCCACCCAGACCTCCTGACAACCAGTTTGTCCCCACCAGGCCGCTTGGACTCCACTGTACGCGAGACCGCATCCCAGACGGAGGACACCTCATAGTTCTGGGCGACAGCGAGGCTTTGGGATGATCCACACCCCATGGCTGGCTCAGCTGTAGTGTGGGCAGAGTCAGGAGTAGCTGTGCTGGATTATGGAGTGCTGGAATCAAGGAGATATGTACATTGTTGTAAGGTACACTCCAGCTCAAAGGAATTGGCATAGGGAAAGGGAAAGGGAAGAAGGGGAAGGAGCCACAGTTTTAAACCGCGTTTTATTTTGCTCAGTTCAACATGAAACATAATGCTTTTTAGGCTAAAGCATCGTGTTTCATGCTGAACTGGACAAAATATACTGTGGTTTAAAACTGCGGCTCCTTCCCTTTCCCTTTCCTTATGCCAATTCCTTTCAGCTGTAGTGTATGGGAAAGCACTGGAGATTATGTATTGCAACATTACAGAAAACTTGTGTCCATTAGCTAAAAGATCACAATCAAATAATCAATATGGAGTTGCGGAAGTTTCAAAGCCTTTATTATTTTCTTATTGTTGTTGCTGGTTGATTTTAGGCGCGTTTTCAATCAATCTCATACGTACATGCCAGTCAGTACCTATGAGATTGATTGAGAAATTTTTATGATTTTGTTCAAATTGTTACTAATCTTTTTCTCTGATTTTCATGCTCTTATTGGAAGATAGTAGGTGACTTCCATGATTCTGGATATGCCCCTTAAAATTCTGATTTGCTCTTTGACTAACGTTTATTCATGAAGAAATCATCTCCATATCGCACATTATATGACATCTAGATAGATCCCCATCATTTGATCGTTTTTTTGATAGCGATAATTCAATCCATTTACAGTGACATCATCAACTTTGCAATTTTGGATTCACCCATCGTGCAGTACTTGCGTGTATTGTGTATGCGAAACACGACCGCTCAGCAGCTGTACTTGTGCATATGCATATCGAGCTAATTCGGTGTCATATAAAACAAATAATGAATGTTTTTTCGTTTGTGCAATGGACAAAATATTTCATGCGGTGAAAGATGATATGACGGCTCGTTGAATAGATCTTTTCATCTTTCACCTCATGAAATGTTCTGTCCATTGCACTCATTAACATTCATTATTTGTATACTGGTCAATCATATTTTTCTTAAACCTTACACCTAAATGTCTTGAATTTTTAAGAGGCAGCAGTCATATTAGACTAAAGGAAGTCATCAGGGAACATTCTACCTACAGTAAAAGAGAATGCTTCTACCAAGCAACATGAATCAAAGTGTTGCCAACCAAAACACTGTCCTGGTATTTTAAGGACACCAAGAAAAAAACATGTGCATTGCACACAGTGACCTTCTTTGGCTGCATGCTCTGTCTTGGATTGCATAACCACTGTCATAAGATGGCTTCCTCCTTTTGTGCCAGACAAAATGCAAATTCTTTAGAATTTGTGTGAATTCAAAAGTGAAACTGGCACATTAACATGTAAATGTACAGTGAAACCTGTTTATAGTGGCCACCTAAGGGAAACAAAACTTTGGCCTTTATAGACAGGTGGCTGCTATGGACAGGTTCTTTAACACATGATCTCTCTCCAGGGGTATTATTTTAGTGGCCACTATAGACAGGTTGGCTGCTATAGACAGGTGGCCACTAAGACAGGTTTAAATGTACTGGGCTGACCCTTAACGGTGGCCTCAGTGCCAATGGTCACCTGACACAGTGCCATAGGCCACCTAACATTCCAATAAATTTATGATAACATTTACAGTTACATTACAAATGGCATCGAACACATAGTACATCTCTGCTCACAGTCTGCTGAAATCTCAATTTGAACAAGATTTGCAGATAGATACTGAAAAATTACAGTAACTACAGTTCATGTATGCAAAGGAATTCCTCTTTAAAGAAAAATTAATCCATTATTTATCATACACTTTCAAAAATATAATGTCTGAAGTTCACACTCATAGGCAACATTCTAGCTGCCAACTTGTATCAGTCTCTACATGGTTCATTGGTATTCAAGTATACAATAGAGACTATAGCCACCGGTCTAGCACAAACAATGACAATGCAGAACAGACAATTTCCCTGGACTCTGTAAAATCAATAATTCTGGAACCCGAGCATTTACATGTACCGATAGCAGTTAAGTCAACTGATGACAAGACAGTTGCAAGTGCTGTGTATACAAAATGTATTGATGTGCTATAATGAGCTTGAGACTTTGATAAAGATTAATTCACATGTACAGGAATTCATTATTGACCATGTGACACAGTTTTCCATCATTATTACTTATGGTAATGTCACTAGTGTTGAATGTACAGGTACATGTACATACGTACCAATAGCCACAAGTTATAGCCATATTGTGAGCTTTCAATTCATGCAGTGTACATGTACAGTAAATTGTGCACTGTCCATGGTGAACAAATTAATACTGCCTACCGGTTGTGCATAATATAAAGACACAGAAGCGATTACTCTGATGCAAGTACCTGTCAATTAATATGGCATTTTCCACGCACCAACCAAAATCAATGCACCATGCTTGTTATTGTGCATGTAGGTTGTTGCCATAGTCACCATACAAGCTTTCCCTGAAGCTCTCAGAATGTCAGTGAATAGAGTGTGTACAGATAAAGGTACAGAGTGGATGTATGGGCAGTGGTGCATTGTCAATGAGTGCTCATGCTTTCTACACACTATTTACATAGCACACACACTACCTAGTCCATGTGGATTTTGAGTGCAAGGCGAGAAGGAGTTTGGAATGTGCGCTACATATAGAGGTCTTATGGCAAGCAGCTACCAGCAGAGTGTGAATCTCTTGCTTTTAGATGATACATTAATTCATATGTAAAGACTAGAAACAATCATAGACACGAGAACCCATGACAATTAAATGCAAGCAGACTGCTGTTAATGAATAATACATGTAAAAGTATATACATTTCATATCACAAATTTACTTACTCTGTCATGTTTAATATAACATATCTTCAAAAAATATTTCTCTATTTTTCTAAGCACTGCTAAGCACAAGTTTGGCTTCATTCTATTTGGATTTTAATGAATTTCAATTTTGTTTGGATAGCATGCTCCATATCCTAAAGCTAAGAACAGTTTTGGTAAAGTATTATGAACGATGAAATAAAAATTCATCTGTCCTCTTGTCCCTCATTCCCTTTTCACCCATTTGTGTAAGTGGGTAAAATATTCTGAAAGAATACAAACACATAGTGTCACTAATATATTCTATATATCATTAAAAAATCCAACTTTGGGTGATGAGTATTGAGCAGAAATGTGATGAGCTCACATATAATCAGACAACAAAAACCGCCTCTTATGGGGTATATTTGACATTCTGGTGCAACATGTATGGGCCCCAGTACTTTGAATCCTTATTAACTATTAACTAATTAGTACATAATATTCCAATACATACGCTGTGAAAATTCTATGTCAATCTGTCTTGCGATTTCACAACAATGGCAAAACAAATGGACACTTCTTTAATGTTATTGCACATTAGTTCACCCTGATGATAAGTTGGTTTCAATAAAAGCAGAAACATGAAAGAAACATATATGTGAAGGTTTGACGGAAATTCGTCAAAGGATAAGCAGTTGATCTTTTGAAATTTCAATTTTGTGACGTCATGTGCAAAGAGCTCTCCCAAATGTTGTGTGCAAAATAATTACATAAATTGCGATGTTTCTGTTTTGACAACGGAATTGGCTGTTTTCATACAGGAATGTGTGTAACAACATATTTCTAATGATGCATCAAATGTACAGGTAAAACGATGCATATCTTTTCGAGAAAATGGACATTTAAAAAAAAATGTACACAACATATGGGACCTCGCATGTGATGTCACAAAATAAAAAATTTAAAAGATCATAACTTTCTCATCCGTTGACGGATTTTCATCAAACTTTCGCTACCATGTTTATTTCATGTTTCTGCTTTTATTGTAACCAACTTAATTTCAGGGTGAACTATCCCTTTAAGCAGGGGCTTCATTAATACTACGTATGCAACCACATTATTCCAATGGGAAGATTCAAACTGCACACACATCATTCCAGATTTGACTCTCTGTGCCTTACTATGGGTATGTCAGCTCAAGAACCGTTGTCAAAACAGTAATAGAAGAATTGCATTTTTATGGCATGTCGGCGTAATTGATGCAAATTGAAAAGATTGATGAAGGTTTATTGAGCTTCATAATTTTCTGCTTCAGAAAAGCAAAAATGAAGGCAAGCAATCAGGACGCGGCGCTAGTTCATAAGTGTGTCCACGGCAGCCTACACGGCTAGCCACGGGTAGCTAGCTGCGTAGCAGTCCCAGGGCTAGGGCCTTAAACAGGCGCTAATGTAGACCTAGAAATCACCTTTTTGGACGAATTCAAGCCATAAGCCACTATTGTTCTCAAGGATCGTCCGTTCGAGAACAATAGATGCGACAGGGTCCGAGCAGTTCCAGCATTTAGAGCTGAGGTTTGAGTTGTAATAGCTTCAAGAATCACCTCAGACTCAGAGCTACATGTAACTATCAGAGTTAGAGCTGAGGTTAGGGTTGTCATCTTGTTGAGAAACGCTCTCCAGGGCGCTCCTGCTTTGCAGGAGCAGTCCCGGGGCTAGACAGGAAACAGTCTCATTCGGGGCATTCTTTAGGAGAAATTACATTCTAGGTAGGGGCGTTCAGAGGAGCCAGATGCAATCTCAGTGGATCCACTGTCCTACAGAGACTAATTTTTTGGTCTATCCCAGGGCTAGCGTCTAGATCTACTCTACTTATCTTAGGGTAGTATTTCAGAACTAATCTTAAGTTTTCTGTTAAGTTCTCTGCTAAGTCCCCGACTGACAGAGGTGCCTAAGAAAGCGAGAAATTGGTATTCCAGAACGTCTTCTTAGGACTCTCTTAATGCAAATTAGGGAGGGTAAGACCCCGCCCAGTGCGCATTTATTAGCCAACGGAGGGAAGTGTTTAATTTATGAACAGCCAATCACAATCACATTCACAGCACTCATCGGGACCTTCTCCTCGGATTAATCCTCGGATTTATCATTGCCATTGGAACCTAATTTGGCAAGTTGGACATTTAAGATTTACTTTATTTTGTTGGGAGTCTACTGTATCACTCTTTAGCATATGGGTGGGGACACAGGCAGATGCACGCAGACAAAATTTAGGTCCGCTAACGATTTCTACGACTACGGAAGTAGCTTCAGATCCCATTCCGCCTCGGCAGTCCGGACCCCGCCGGAGGGGATGCTGAGCCTAGCCCGAGTCTGCCTCGCTGGATTCTGCGAGACTGAAACTGAAAGTGAAAGTCGAAAATTCTTGGCCGTGCCCGTGGCAAAAATTACTTCCAAAATACGAAATTAATGGTTAAAATCAGTTACCCTGGTCCCCTATTGTACGGGATTGCCGAGATACTCACCACCTATATCACTTTTGGTCCAGACTTGAGAGAAGACGTAAAGCTAGAAGTTCCACGGCGGGCAGAGAGAAATGACGATTCAAGGCATTCAAGGTTTATCGTGTGCGCAACAACAAACGCACGCAGCTAGCGTTCATAGAGCTCTAGCTTGGTGACGAAGCTAAGATCGATATCGATACCACAAATGACATAATCGATAATATCTATAATCGATAGCAATTTTACTGAGTTATTATTATGATATGATTGCATATGTTTCACGCAATCTTGTGTTGTGTTGCCAAAAATCAGTGTTGCATCATAATGCTTACCTAATGTATGCGTTGAATGATTAACATTGTTTCTTCCAAAACAAAATGAACTCAACTGTTTCAAAAGATATTCTTTCCGGACACGACAAGACCTATACCACCGAGCGTAGTCAGTTGTATTTCCTTGAACATGTTCAAGCAGGAAGTGCCAAAGGTTTGGCTAAGCTAGCCTAACAACCTGTTTTTGTAGGTAATCGCACATAGAGCTCGATCGTTTACATAGAATTTTATCTGCACTGACACACCTTGGCATTTGACCGCAATTAGTACGATGACACACCATAGGCAGACTGTACTCAAAAGAAAGAAGACGAAGGTATATAGGAACATAAATAAAAAGGCGAAAGAGCCCAAATATTAAAGGCACATGAGCAAGTGTTGTGAAGAGATCTAGCTAGATCTATTAGCCAATTCGAAGTTGCATCATGGTCGGTAATCCATTGAATCAAATAATTCCACTAATAGTATGATACTAATAACAATGGCAATTATAATAGTTATAATATTATCTGCTTTCCTATTAGGCCACTTTTCATTCTTCACTCTTCATCACTATAGAGGCTTAATTCGATTAATTTGTGTACCATGACTGTTCAAGCAAATGTATTTGCTTGTTTATGCGTATAGCCTATCTTAAAGTGGAAAGTAATTGAATTTGTATTGTGCAGCTATAATTCATGTTAACAATATCTTATGTATACAATAAAAATCATGAAAGAATGAATGAATGAATGAATACACCCTAACGATAACGTGTGTGAAATATCACAGTCATAGCTTCGATTCAAGTCAGTTTCCATCAGCTCTATCATTGGGAGGGAAGTACTGAAATCCTCATTATGCACCAATGTATTTGTCGTTTGTCAATTGAATTGAATGGAATTTCCTTCCGTATACCCTTATGGTAATGACGTGTTTATGCATTTAAGGGGGAAGGAGGAACATCCGGGCTGTTCCCCCCTTTTGAAACCAAAGTTTAAAAAATGAGGCCCCGTCAGTGTGCCCACCCCCGGCCCCTTTGGAAGTGAGGACCTTATTTCTTTTCTTTTTTAGTCATCACACGATTTCCCTCGACAAAATATATCTAAATGTGCCCCACCCCCTTTCGCTACATCCTGCAATCTGCGCCTGTGTTTAAATACTCTCATAATTGAATTTGTACTGTGCAGTGTAATTTATGTAAATAATGTATGTATTTGTAGTGTCAACATAGTGGATTTCTATTGAGGGAAATAAAGATACTTAAGAAATGAATGAATACTAGAATACAGACAGCGATTTGTCATTCATGAAGCTGTACTGTTAGGTGATGGTTGTAAGGACATGCAGCGTGCATGCCTATAATGCCTATAACAACGCTATAAGCAGGTAGACATGGTGGGACGTTTTTTTCCACTTCCTTCTCAGAGCTACATAGATCAAGCTGAAATTAACACATCATAAAGTCAAGGGATGTCATTTTTTTAGAGATAAGTTTTGTGACATTTTATCGATTAATTTTATTGTAACATTTCTTGGAATACATGTATCTAATAAGATTTCCACTTTTGGACAAATTTGGATCTGAAAAAATGTGTGTGTCAAATGATTCAGAACACAGCAATTGTCATTGTGCATCACACATGCAAACCCGCAGCTTTTTTTCTGCCAGAAGCATCATGCTTTATTAATGACACTGTGATTGAAGTTATAACAGGTGTTATACACAATGGTCATTGTTGTTTTCTGAATCTCATACACACAAATTTTGAGATCCAAATTTGTCCAAAATTTAAAAATCTCGTCAAATATTCCAAAGATTATTACAAGAAAACTAATCAATGAAGTGTCACAAAACTTGTGTCCAAAAAAGTTGACATCCCCTGACTTTAAAATGTGCCAATTCTAGCTTGATTTGAATTGAAACTGATTTTTAATCATTTTTCAAAGGTGTCAAAAGGGTTTTTTTAACACCTAGTACTAGCTACTACGCGCGACTTCGCGTTTTTCGTGTTACTTATATAAAAGGAAAATAATCACAGTACCAGTTCGGTAAAAATTTTATTGGGGGAAGTTGTAGCAATGTGTGAAATCTATACTTCTGCTGCAACATGCCTGCATGATTTTTTAACAATATTTCTCAATATCTAAAATTACCACGATTGTGTTATAAGTATTTCGTCACATAACTGCACATGTATATATAGTAACCGAATACTTCCATAAAAACCTCTGCATATCCTTAATGACCTTATTTGTTTGTGCCTTAAATCCACGCCAAAATCGTCCTGTTGTTCGGCATTAATTAAACGGCTGATGGAACTCAATGTCGCTCATACATCCATGCCTCTGTCTCCCTCTATGAAACTGTTTCGGTAATATTATATTACTTTGTAGGAATCATCTTAAAGAGGAAGTTCACCCTGAAATTATTTGAGTTTCAATGAAAAGAGACAAATGAAAGAAACATGTGAGTGAAGGTTTGACGAAAATCGGTCAAAGGAAAAGAAAGTTATTTGATTTTTAAATTTTTATTTTGTGACGTCACGTGCGAGGTGCTCTCCCATATGTAGTGTACAAAAAAGTCGATAAATTGCCCTTTTTTCTGTTTTTGACAACGGAATTATTTTTTTTTTTCGTACAGGTATGTGTGTAAAAACGTATTTCTAATAATGTACCAAATGCACAAGTATAAGGATGCACATATTCGTGAGAAAATGCACATTTTCGAAAAAAAAATGTACACAACATAATTATGGAAGAGCACCTCGCACGTGACGTCACAAAATCAAAACTTTAAAATCAAATTACTTTCTTTTCCTTTGGCCGATTTTCGTCAAACCTTCACTCATATGTTTCTTTCATTTGTCTCTTTTTATTGAAACCAAAATAATTTCAGGGTGAACTTCCCCTTTAAATAGAGCAAGTAATATGGCCTTCCTATATACTCATTCAGCAGAGTTGTTACGTGTTGATTATACATACACAAATCAAGAACTGTATTAAAAAGAAATACGTGAAAAATTAATGTACATTTTATATCTATATCGCACTGAGAACTAATTGTATAGATATATTGGTCACCGATTATTCATAATACACATCTATTTTTTTTTTTCAAAAACAGCTTTCTGAAACTTTCAAGATTTCGATCTCCTCTCTAATCACAAATAACATAGTGCATGCATTCAAAATGGGTATTGCTTATTTGTTTTCTAAAGAATTATCGACGAAGACAGCTATGATCAGGTTTCAAGATTGACTTTCTCCTCTGGTTAAAATCAATACTTAGAATACAAGTTGATTTTAAAGCTAACTTATTATTCACAAAAATATAAAAAACAAAAAACATATTTGAAGGTTTGATGTTTTGTTTAGGTTCTGCTTCAAAAACCAACAACGCGCATACCTCCACACTTTATAATAATTTTCGAGTTTCAAATGATTCGACAACGATAGAAATACAAATAGCTAACATTCGTTAACCATGATAAGAAAAATGGTATATGATTAAAAATATATATCATTTAATACCTTAATAATGTATGATATTTGATATTGATGTTTATCTGCACTCGATACAACACACATAACTATAGATCAATAATACAAAGAAAACTACAAATACAGATATAAAAGTACATGTAGAATGAACAAAAATGGTGTGATATTAAACAAATAATCAAGGTTGGTGAAGGTGATGGGATGAACTATCACTTCCGAGGCGATCTGGATGTAGCTATCTTTCCGAAGCGCAGCTGAGGAAAGATAGCGTATACATTCAGATCGCCGAGGAAGTGATAGTTCGTCTCATTGCCTGAAACCAAAAGTTGATTATTTGATTTATATTCCACATCTGCAAACCAACTATCTATACCAAAAATGACAATTTGACGTACAAAAGTAATGTTTACTTCTCTACCTAACCCCGAGCCGCTGCCATGGGGAACACGCGTTAGGATGCGCGTCAATTAGGACGCGCATTATGACGCGCCTTTAATTAGGACGCGCATTATGACGCGCGTTTGGACGCGTTAGTGGGAGCTGATAGTCCGAGTGTAGCGAACTTTTATTTCGCGCGTACTCAAAATATTAATCACGCATTAGGACTGTGAGGAGTGAAGAGATCAGCGAAACCAAAAAGTACTATCACCTAGAGTGTAACGAACTTTTATTCTCAGGTGATCTGATAGGAAAAACTACGCCTCATCACGTGATCAACTCTTGACCAATCATATAGCAACATTCTTAGTATGTGGAATATAAGAAATTATATATTACAAAATTTATGAAGAGGGTTGTGACATGGAAACATAATTAGATTTTACATGTGAACTGTCCCTATGTTACTAGTAGGAACCATTCCACATTGTAAAGATCAAGGAGCAAAAGCCCCATTCTGAATGTACAGGCTTGACAGGATATATGTGCAACAGGTGTTACATACCACTTGACATGTTTTGACCACCGTACATCAGGAGAGACTATGCAGCTGGTATAGTGTCCTTGGTAGGCACTCCACCAGACAGCACATTAACATAAAACAATAAGGTAGGATAACAGTGTCCAGACACAGAGCTGATTGGCTAAAAGTACTTTCTTTTTGTATGATCCCAGACAAGGGGTAACATAAGGTCATGTGATACCATTCCACATGTTGATTGGCTCAAAGTGATATTCTATGTATTTCCTTTATGCAATGTCCAGTCAAGAGAATATAGAGTGGACAGGATGTGCTGACTCTACAGTCAGCATTCCTTAACTATTTTTTTAAGTAGAGTTCCGATTCTCAAATTACTGTTTTGCAAGCTTGAGAATCTTTACTCTCTCTTTAAAGTAATTATTTAGTGATTGACATTTTGGAGATGCCCAGAGTAGTATAAGTAAAAGGTAATCACAGAAGAAAAGGCAGTTGGTCCAGAGAAGGAGTCGTGTACAGACAGACTGCCGAGTATCACCATGAAGTCGACATCAACCATATACTCTGAATAAAGCCGAAAGGAACTTGCATTATACCAAAGATGCAGCGTCGTTTGAATTATTACAGTGTACGACTCATAGATAACAATTCCCAGTCAGACGAATCTACCTAGCCAGTGGTAACTTTGTCACAAGGGTCAAAATAAGTTTGTGATATCTTAAAGGTTTTACTCCATGAATTGAAAAAAAAAGGAAATTGCAAAGTCAAGACGAAGTGAATAAGGATAACAAAATACATAGGTCAATTTTTATTTGTTTTTAGGTCTTCTTTGGAAAGGTTTTTGCAGAGTTGTACGGAGCATGATCTCTTTTGACCGGGGGTTATACGGGGACATGGCATGAGGCGCTGGTCACGGGTTGTAGACGTAGGTACGACAGATGTTGTTGATCTCGCTGTCACGTGGTATGGTGTTCTCGTTCGGGGTGGTCGTTGCCTTCAACGTCGCGCTCACCTGTCGAGGATCAAAGACGATATCGTATTAAAAATTAGACTCCAGATTGCTCATTTGATTTCACCCATTTACTCTCCTCCTCCCTATCCAGGCACCCGATCCTCCCTCCCCCCCCCCCCCCGGCTTCTCTCTTCACCTCCGCCCCACCCTCAAAACCTTCAACCCAAATTGATACATCTGTAGCTGTTCTACACGCGCAATCAAAATTGTCATGTAGGTTTCATATAGTTTGACACCAATAGCTCAATCATTGCCCCCCCCCCCCCATTTCCACCTGTGACCACACTCCTACCAACCCCATCCTCATCTGTTATTAACTCTCTCCCTTGCTCCTTCCCTATCCCCGTCATCGCAACTCTTATACGTATACGCACCTCCTCGACTTTTCTGAACACCCGAAGCAGGTTGTTGCCGATTGCCCCTTTGACTTCTGTTTCGGACCATCCTCGTTCGATCAGTTCGGCCACGAGATCGGGAAACTTCGAAACATCCTCCAGGCCTTGGGGCCCGCTGCAGCGTGATAGTAGTTCAAATTCAGTATTATTATTTGTATTATTTCGTATGTCACTCTTAATGCCTGTTTGATAAATGCCGTATTTCATAATTGTCATTCTTCGATCACACTAGGGACGCGGTACGACGTGGGACAGTCGTTACAGTCCTTCTCAAGACGTGATGTTGCTTTTTGCCAGATCTGAACTTGACACCAACAGACTTCAACGGACTTCAACGGAGATTAACGTACTAAGAACTGTTTATGAACGAACTAGAATCGTATTCTAGAAATCATTTTGGTCAAAATTATACGTTCTTTCCAGACCAAAGTCCGTTTTATGATCTTATTATGACGTGGTAGGACGTTTTTTCGGTGTGATTCAGGCTTGCTCTTTTGCAAGGACTTGCGTGGGACTCGAACAGACGCCCTTGTCAATAAGAGGCAAAATTTCTACCATAAATTACGAGCTACGCTAGTTTCAAATGCGATGAGTGCGTTAACTCTTTGTGTGCCGTATGTGACGATTTTGACAAGTGATACACAGAAAAAACAGTAATCATACATATCAGAAGTTTACTTGACTCACAAAGGGTTAATAAAGGCGCGATAACAACTCGATATGTACTGCTCTATATAATGACCAGAACATAATATGTGAACTTAAATGGAAATCAATATGATATTCTTCTTACTGATCCATGCCATTGAAGTCACTGCCAAACCCGACGCATTCGCTTCCACAAACCTCTTTGACGTGGTCCAAGTGATCTGTGATCAAACAAGAAAGAGAAGATATCAACCTCACCTTGTAAGTGTAGGCCTGCTGTAAAAAGAAAGAAAGAAAGAAGAAACAACAACATCATCTAATATACAATCATAAAATAAATCTTGCATTCTGGTGTGATCACGATGAATACAATTCGAAGGAAAATTTCGATGAATGATAACCTGCAAAAACAATCGTAGAGCAGAAATCAATGTGAAAACGAGTAATGTGAATTTATATAAAGTAATATTAAAACAAGAAAGTAAAATGATAGACATACCTGCAACTTGAGAAAGGGTGGCATATACGCCATTCTCTTTGGTAATGTTTCCAGGAAAACAGTTGACCAACATGTGGTAGAAGTCTACCATGACAACCCCACCGTTAGCTTTCTGAAAATCATAAAATGAGAATCATGCTCATGATGACGGGAAAATCATTTAGGTAGATGACTTAAATATATCTCTATATCATGTAATTTTCTTTGATATGATTATGATGGTGAATGTTTAGAGCATCAAAATGTTGACAACAAATGTTATGCCTTCGCCCCAAATATATCCTTTTATGTAAACTTCATCTCAGACGATCCTTCAACATGGTTGACAGGAGGATTTGTGGCAATTGAAGGGCGAGGGTGTGGGAGTGAACGACGACACATCTTTTTAAAGCGGAACTCCAGTCCAAAACCAAGTCCAAGCCCGAATTGCCATTTTGCCTCCGTAAAAAGCAATGTTCGTATCATTTAAACATCCATAACATTATAAAATAGCTGTCCGATTTTCTTCACACGTTTTAAGCGGGCGGGGATGATCAATATACCAGTCCGTAGTCACATAAAAAAAACTGCAGACTGGGATTTATTCATGATGATTCATGGATAAATATTCTTTCACTCCCTTCTCAGAGCTGAATATCTGTTGCCATATCTGCGTGATAATAAGTTGAAATGTGGTCGACTATCTAATCAATTTCCATTGACCTGAAGTCATTTTCTACCACCAATAATCTGCTCATGCGCAGATTGCAACTTCGAACTGGCTTATTGCGCGGGAACCGGCTTACCACTTTCCGTAGGATGTCATCGGGCACGTTGCGGTCGTAGTGACAGACCTCGTAGGCCGAGCTATGGCTGAAGATGATTGGTGCGCTGGTCACATCAAGCGCATCGGACATCGTCTTGAAGGATACGTGCGAGAGGTCAACCAACATACCCAGTCGGTTCATCTCGCGAACCACGTCCTAAAAGGGTGGGAACGTTTTCAAATATTTTGAAGTGGTACTTGTCGACATCATTCTCAACATCACATTGTCTCGAGCTGTATTATCATTGCTATTGTTGTTCTTATTTTGTATTGTAATATATAAAATAAGTGTTGTTAATTATTGTAATGACCATTATTACCATTAACAGAGTCATTATAGCCATATCATCATCATCATTATCATCATCATCATCATCATCGTCATCATCATCATCATCATTATCATCATCATCATCATCATCATCATCATCATCATTATCATCAGCATCATCATAATCATTATCATCATCATCATCATCGTCGTCATCATCATCATTATCATCATCATCATCATCATTATCATCATCATCATCATTATCATCATCATCATCATCATCATCATCATCATCATCATCCGAGTTACTACTCAAGTGGTACTAGGAATAGGGGTAAATGTAAAATTTGTGTCAGTCAATCAATCAGTCGAACTGTTCATCAGCCAATAATGCGATTAGTAAGACAACTTTCGAATGAGAATTAAAATATAAAACAAACCTAATGAAATACATGATCAAAATGAATGGCTCATTATATCAACTACTGATACTTAACCTTGCCCCAGTCTGTCAAACCATTATGTTCCGGATAAGCCTCGGCACTCATCAGCCAACTATCTGCCCTATTCAAAAGATATATACCGTTATGCATGATTTAAACGTAACATGTATGAAATCATGCCGAATATGCTATGAAAAGGTAGCCTCTTACTTATTATCATATAGGCTTGGGTCCAGGGTTTTGGTTGTGTCATTTTCTGTGTAGTACTAGATACAAAGTACTTAGTGTCGTCCCTGTTTTTTTACTTTCGTTAAACAGAGTCAAGACCAAGACTAGAGGGAGGGAGAGAGAGGGATGGAGAGAGAGAGAGAGAGAGAGAGAGAGAGAGAGAGAGAGAGAGAGAGAGAGAGAGAATGAGAGAGAGAATGTGTGTGTGAGAGAGAGAGAGAGAGAGAGAGAGAGAGAGAGAGAGAGAGAGAGAAAGGAAAAGGCAAGTCTCTATTTCCAGACGTAGTTGTTTTATGGTAGAACCAATAAGAATAACTTTTTACGGAATCTCCAAAATTGTGATATAACTTTATTAAATCACTAATCTATCCATATTAATTATGATTAGATACAGTGCTTCTGTGAGGTGAGAACACAAAATGCGATTTGAAGAATTAGAATAACAAGACGTGTTCGTGTAAACACGAGAGGATATAACAGGAGGGGCAGGAAAATATATCAACATGTGCGTAATAACATGATAATTATGTATGTATTAAATGTCTAAGGAACGTACCATGGAGTATTACAATTGTGGGTCAGCGTTATATATCTGACCCCGAGTTCATAGAGCATGCGCAGTGTGGCCATACTGCTGTCAATGCTGTGTCCGCCCTCGATACCAATCAGAGACGCGATCTTCTTGTTTCCAAACGAGTCTTCGATCCCTGTCCGGAGAATATTGGCATGGTATTATATGTTACGTCACGAGAAGTTTATTTGTACTTTCACATGCATGATGTTTATCCTTGTATGCTCTAATGCAATATGTGTTCAAAAGTGGCATTTAATAGGAAAGCCTTACAAATCGTGTTTGGATAGAATAATGTACTTGCAACAAAAGATGACTTAAGGTAATCAGTGAAAGGCATTGAAAGGGGCCTTTGTAAAGCAGTTTTGTAATTTGTAATCGAATGAGCCTACTCTGCATGTTTATTTGAAAGTACATGAATACTTGATGATTTCCCAGGTGCCATGTGCTTACCCTGTGCTGTGGTGACGAAGTCAAATACGGTAGAATATTTCTCCACCATGCGCTTAATGACGTCAATCTGATCCAAGATGTGTCTTAGAGCATCCAGATACTGGGATTCGCATGGTGACCAGGCTGACCAAAACTGTCAGAAACAGAGAGAGAGGGAGAGAGAGAGAGAGAGAGAGAGAGAGAGAGAGAGAGAGAGAGAGAGAGAGAGAGAGAGAGAGATAGAGAGAGAGAGAGAGAGAGAGAGAGAAGATGGCTGATTGCCTCGTTTCCATCCCCCCTCTCGTCGTCACCCTCCTCCTCCCCTTCCTCTCCTCCTCCTTCTCTCCCTCCTTCTCCCAAACCTTTTTCTCTTCGTCACCCTCCTCCCTCTCCTCCTCCTCCTCCATCTCCTCGACCCTCTACTATTCCTTCCCTCCTCCCTCTTCTCCTCCTCCTCCTCCTCCTCCTCCTCCTCCTCCTCCTCCTCCTCCTCCTCCTCCTTCTCCTCCTCCTCCTCCTCCTCCTCCTCCTCCTCCTCCTCCTCCTCCTCCTCCTCCTCCTCCTCCTCCTCCTCCTCCTCTCTCCTCCTCCTCCTCTTCCTCCTCCTTCCCCTCCTCCATCCCTACCTGTCGGCTAACCATCCCCTCCCTGAGACGAGATATGTCTTTCTGACATTCCCCTCTTATATCCCTCCTCTCCTCCATCTTCTCATCCTACTCATCGTCGTCACCCTCCTCCTCCCCTTCCTCTTCTCCTACTCCTCTCTCTTCTTCTCCCATCCTTTCTCTCCTCGTCACCCTCCTCCCTCTCCTCCTCCTCCTCCCTCTCCTCGACCATCTCCTATTCCTTCCCTCCTCCATCTTCTCCTCCTCCTTCTCCTCCTTGTCACCCTCCTCCTTCCCATTCTCTCCTCCCCCTTCTCTCCCTCCATCTCCTGAGACGAGGTATGTCTGTGTGAAACGTTCTGTGTCTTCTTCCTCCCCCTCCTCCCCCTCCTCCTCCCCTTCCTCTTCTCCTACTCTTCTCTCTTCTTCTCCCATCTTTTTTCTCCTTGTAACCCTCCTCCTTCTCCTAGACTTTCTCGTATTCCTTTCCTCCTCCATCTTCTCCTCCTCCTCCTTCTCCTCCTCCTCCTCCTTCTCCTCCTCGTCACGCTACCCCCTTCCTCTCCCCCTCCTCACCCTCCTTCTCCCAATCCTTTTTATCTTCGTCACCCCCTCGCTGTCCTCCTCCTCCTCCTCCTCCTCCTCCTCCTCCTCCTCCTCCTCCTCCTTCTCTCCTCCTCCTCCTCCTCCTCTTCCTCCTCCTCCTCCTCCTCCTCCTCCTCCTCCTCCTCCTCCTCCTCCTCCTCCTCCTCCTCCTCCTCCCCCCCTCCTCCTCCTCCTCCTCCTTCCCCCCATCCCTACCTACCTGTCCGCTCACCATCCCCTCCCTGAGACGAGGTATGTCTGTGTGTGAAACGTTCCAGCTGACCCGTTGAGTCAGGTCAACCTCTTCCAGTCTATTGTTGACATCCACCTTGAAATGATACACGAGATCGTTGTGACTGGGTCATGATAAAGAAACAAACAAGACAACAAATATAAACTAAGATGTACCCCCACCATCTTCCTTTAACCATCTCAGCACCAAACTGTCGTAGTCCCATGTCAATTACAATGTAATTTATCAACGATGGGAATGAAAGGATTAAGACGACTACAACTTTCTATCGTGTCTGTGTGTATTATGATAGTATGCTCCGTTTTTTTGTGGCAACGTTTTTCATTGGCGAAAATACTGGCAGCTAGCAAAAATTCCAGGGGGGGGGGGGGTTTCATGAAAGTTGCCAGCACTGACCAAATAGTCAGTGACAACAATTTCAGTGAAATCCTCGGTTTTGATTGGCTGAGAGGCACGAGCCTCTGATTGTTGCTATGGTAACTGTCGGAGAAAGTCAACTTGTCAGTGCTGATAACTTTCATGAAATCCCCCCAGGACTGCTTTGACCTTTGCGACATTGACACAAACATTAGTCCATATACCCTGGGAAGTGCTCGTCCTGGCATTCCGAGGAACAGAGGTGATGAAATTATAACATATATTATGATTTCAAGATTTATGGTACGTACACGTATAGTATCAATATCATGACAAGAAGAGAAGCTTCGAATCCTCTCTTTTTGCTCATGCTTTTCACGTGACTTTATAAATGATGCAGTGGCAGTATACCAGTGTCAGTGTCAGAACAAACTAGATGCGGAGATTAACCCTTTGCATGACAGACAAAATCCTGCTCTATGTGATGTGTATGTTGATGGTGAAATCATTCGCACACGAAGGCTTAGGCCTAAAAGGGATCTTCCAACAGTTTCTTAGTCAATGTTGTTAAAATCAGAATATTTATTTCGTCGATCGCTGTTCATTAAATGCTGTTAAAATCAGAATAATGTCTCGTCGATAGCTGCTCAGTAAATGTTGTTAGATTGATAATATGTTTCGTCGATTGCTGCTCTTTTAATGCTGTTAGATTCAGATTGTTTTTCGTCTATACAAGGGCCTACGAGGAAAAGAGTATCTGGTTGCACATGGAGAAGAAATGGAAGATAAATCAACAATACAAATAGATAGACAGATTGTACAGACAGATACATGGATGGATGGAGAAAAATATATATGTACAAAGATAGGTAGGTAAATGGATGGACGATGGATATATAAATATATAATAAATTGATAGAAAGTAGGTACGTAAGTCAGTTTGTAGGTTTATTAGGAAGGATTGTAGGAGGATGAATATGATTAAATACAGGTAGGTAGGTAATGAGATATAATATCATATAGATATTGGTTTATAGTGGACAGGCAAAACTAGATCGTTCCAGGGTCATTCTGTATTACTCAGTATTCATTAAACCTTTTAGTTTAACAAAAACTTCTACCAAGGATTTCTGCTATTTATTCACTATCATAAGATTATCATACACAAGACAAGGTCTACGTCGAGTTTGGTTGTACCTTAAGTTTGTTTTCGTTAACATGTTTTATGAACTGAGAGTAAATACTAAGTTCGCGCGTTCCTTGTTGCCATCCTGCAGCTTGGTTAATTCCGGATAATTTGGACTTTTCGTCACCAGGGAGATGTTAGAGAGATTTAGGTCGACCCGACGTGGACCTAGATTTTTTTTTTTAGCTTTGTAGGAACACCTCTTCCTTTACCTAAACCAATTGATATGTTATCCGCGTCGAATTTAGATATGAATTACATATATCATGCAGATGTTGAGCTGCAATGTCGTTTGTTACTCACGTGTCGATCAACGGCACCTCACTCATATATTCCTTGGCTAAATCGATGCTACGCTTACTCTTGTTATTCACCGACACGGGCACGGCGATGGCCACGATGATAGCTGCCGTGAGCACCGTGACGGCGACGATGATGAGGATCAGACGACCACGCTCCATGGTTCGATCACGAAGTCGGATATGGCAAGGTGTATGGGAACGACTAAACCAGGCAAAGCTAAGAATATAAGAGACAAACTTGGGCCCGGATTTGATCAGAGGTCAGGAGTATCGTTAGAGACGCAAGACCAACCTTGTTCGTGTGTAGGAACGCGCAGTACACATAGTAGTGCACACTTGGCTGTTGTGGTAAGGGTGTAAAAATAAGTCGTCACACAATAAATCTTAACATGATAACTCACGAAATGACTTCCCTTGCGGAAGGTACAGGGGTCACGTGGATGCGAGGCTGCATTGATGCCTTTGCTTGGATTACGGACCAACTGAATATTGTTTATATAATATTTGCATGGTTATAGAATGTATCTGCTTTAATGGTTTCCTTGTTCAAGCTTGTCTTTCCTGAGAGTTGGCTGCTGCGCGCGGGCTGCTTTCATCTTCTAGCTGCATGACACTCACATCACTGTGCATGTGAACGCGGGGACTATGAAGCATACATTCTCCTCTTCTTCTTCTTCCTCCACCACCACCACCACCATCACCACCACCACCACCACCACCACCACCACCACCACTTCCTTTATCACCACCACCACCACCAACAACAACAACAACACCACCAAAACCAACACCACCAACATCTACACCACCACCAACATCAACACCACCAACACCTACACCACCACCATCACCACCACCACCACCACTACCTTTATCACCACCACCACCACCACCACCACCTCCTTTATTACCACCACCACCAACAACAACAACACCAACAACCACCAACACCTACACCACCACCAAAACCAACACCACCAACACCTACACCACCACCACCACCACCGCCACCACCACTCCCTCCCTCCTTTTAAATCTGTCTATCTGTATTGGTTGATATGCATCATATAAAATCACTTAAAATAGCGAGGGACTTTCGAAGCTACACCACACTGATACACGAAATGAAGTGTTTTCCGCCTGGAACCAAACCCAGATCTCTATCTCTCCATCTCTCTCTTTTTTTTCTCTGTCAAACACACACACATACACAAACACAAACACAAACACACACACACACACACACACACACACACACACACACACACACACACACACACACACACACACACACACACACACACACACACAACACACACACACACACACACACACTTATGTATATATATATATATATCCCTCCCCACTCCCCACTGCCTTCTCGTTTCTCTCACTTCCTGTCTCACCCTTACTCTCCTCTCTCTTTCAATACTGTACATGCATATATGCACACAGCAAATATTACTACATTGTAGTTATTATGATCAAACATTAATCACGTGGTACCAAACGGATCTTTTAGAAACATACATACTCTTAAGGTTTATTCTTTACTCAGCGAAACCACACAACTATAGCGCGACAGTGCTGGCCTACAACAGAGCTGCCACCAATCCGAAACTACCAAACGATGTAACTAACGAGTTTCCATGGTTACATCTATGGCGAGCTGATTGTCACTGTTGATTTCAGGTTAATTATATTGTGTTTTTACCAATCAATAATCAAACAATCCTATTATACAATATTTAAGAGATAATTTACAATCAGAGAGGTACTTTCCGAAAACAAAAATTAGCCTCCGAGGGAAATGCTATGATAACAATTTTATCATCACGATCACCCAGATAAGCTTTGCACTATTCAGTCTTTGCATGTATGGTACAGAAATATAATATGATATCATGAAATTTCATTTCATTTATTTTATTTCATTCATTTATCATCATAATCACAATAACAATAAAGACCTACATGTATATAATTTCGTTATTATGAACAACAGGAACCAAATGGAATCCGGTACGAGTATGTCAGATAGAAAGTTTACTAGAATATTGTACATATTATTTTTCCCCTTAACGTATCTAATTCACTATATATCTATAAACTGATATGATTATATCTATATCTCGACTCAGTACTTAAACACTCATAATTTCTTGTGTAGCTTAGATTTTCTTTCTGGGTTGACTTTTTCAAACAAATGTTATTTCTTCTGTTTGTTGAGTACATCGTGATCGTCGAGTTCGCATCGTCATTCGTGAAAGTGTAGCCTGTGACCAGAGGTATATAAAAAAAATACTTCTCTTCACTCATCGAATGCAGAACACCTGACTTCGTTCGGAGATTATGTGTGTGTGTTTGTGTGTGTTTGTGTGTGTGTATTTGTTTGTGTGTATGTGTGCGTGTGCGTGTGTGTGTATATATATATGTGTGTGTGTGTGTGTGTGTGTGTGTGTGTGTGTGTGTGTGTGTGTGTGTGTGTGTGTGTGTGAGGGATTGGAGCGAGGGGATGGGGTGAGGGGGTATGTGTGTGTGTCTGTGTGTGTGTGTGTGTGTGTGTGGGTGTGGATGTGTGTGTGGGTGTGTGTACTCCGTGGGAAGTGGTCTTAATTGTAATTGGGGGAAAACAGAGGGCACCTCCACGTCACCCCCTCCCCCCCCCCCCCCCCCCCCACACACACACACAGCATGAAACACACACGGACAATGACCGATCAGTAATAAAGTGTACTCTCTGCTCATGGGTTGTACACGTAGGTACGACAGGTGTTGTTGACCTCGCCACCGCTGTCACGTGGCATGGTGTTCTCGTACGGGGTCATCGTCGCCTTCATTGACGCGCTCACCTGTCGGGATTCAAGAAAACATCGAATTTAAGATCACACTCTTTTTGTACGTGAATTAGTTAGATGAGTTAGATGAGTTTATTCGGCAAAAGCATGCATGAGACAAGGTTAAAGGGCAAATACTGTACTGAGAAGGCAAAAAAGCCTTCAAAATGTAATTGTTAGCAATCTTCTTGCCAATGGTCTTAAATTCATGTATTGTCTATTTTAGAAGCTTGCTGAAAGTTATTTGCCCTCAAATGATCTACATTTGGAGGAATGAGTGATCAAATCACAAATCCTCAAAATGTTCGGCCCGAACATTTTGAGGATTTAATCATTAATCATTAATTACTCCATATGTGGATCATTTGAGGGCAAATAACTTTTAGCAAGCTTCTAAAATAGACAATACATGAATTTAAGACCATTGGTAAGAAGATTGCTAACAATTACATTTTGAAGGCTTTTTTACCTTCCCAGTACAATATATACCCTTTAATTTTAATATCGCATGTCTCACGTTGGGCCGACAGACATGCAAGAGGACGGGACTGAACATGAACTAAACAAATGTGGGCTCAGACCTCCAACTCTAATCACCAACTGATACATAGGAAATCAATATAACGCTAAACATCATCAATGACATTTCACAGTACATGTATAATATAAAATGGAGAGGTGAAGAAATCGTTGTCATAGCTCATAGCTACCATTCCTGTTCTCCCCCCTTCCTTTCCCACTCTCATGTTCTTCAATTTCCACCCTATCCATTCCCTTTCTCTCACTTATCTGTACCCTCTTCATGTAGCGTGTCCCATATCCCTTAATAATTCTCTCTTTACTCATTCCCTTCTATTTCCACACACCCCTCCCCACTACTTTCTTGCTCCGCTTCGAGCTCTCTTACTCTTATCTTTCTCCTTTTCCAAACCTCCCTCTTTCCTCACCCTTTCCTCATCCCTCCTTTCCTCTCCTCTAACCTTCCCTTACCCTTCTCTACCTCTTTCCCCACCCTACCCTTACCCCGCTCTACCCCTTTCCCTCCCCTCCCCTTTCCCCTTCTCATCCCCTTTCCCCACCCTTCCCTTACCCCTCTCTACCCCTTTCCCTACCCTTCGCTTACCCTTTCCTTCCACTTTCCCTACCCCTACCCTTCTCCGCCATCCATAATTCCCATCAAACCTACCTCTTCGACTCTTCTGAACACGCGAAGCAGGTTGTCGCCGATTGCCCCTTTGACTTCTTGTTCGGACCATCCTCGCGTGATCAGTTCGGCGATGAGATCAGGGAACTTCGATACATCCTCCAGGCCGTCGGGTACGCTGCATTTATAAAAGTACAGAAGAGGAAGTTTGTCATGGTTATCAGCGATGTTTCTATCAATGTTAGCGGTTAAAAATTATCGCCATGCTGACATTATACGACACCTTCTTGCGGATCAGATGATAAGCCGAAAATCAGAATTTCTAGATCTAGCTGCCACACCATTGGGTTTCTTAGCTTTGAAAACAAAAACATATTTCTAAACGTAGCTAATCCCCCAAAACAGCTCGCGTTCTCTATTGGTGGGTGAACAATACAATGCTTAGTGAATTCTGCTTCACAATGATAGGAAATGGCGACATAGAAAGATCAAAAAGCAACGTCGTTTTGAAGGCTTGGCTGCCTCAAGCTAGTTATCCGTGCTGTAACTCTTTTGACAACCCTATCGAACTCTGTACATGATCATTTTCTTTAAAATGGACCACAGGATAAGTTGGTATTTCGAGTCTGTGACGTCATAGACATAATGCGAAAAATGCTCGAACGGCAGTGCACGGTAGAGAACGATGCGTTTGGATGGTAGTTTTAACGTAAGTCATGTGACACGCTGTTGACCAATAGGGTCACAAGATTCTTAGAAGGTGTTGTATAATCTTGTTTGTTTCATGAGATGACTGACTGTGCACGAAACGTCAAACCTATCTATCAGAAAACTATATTGGGTATGTTTTGGCTGAACACCTCTCTGCCTTGCACCCAAGAAATGTGTCCGGCTTACTACATACTACATACATACTACATAGTCCTACATAGTCCTACATATGGCGTGTACAGGGTGAATGAGGAAGGTGAACAGGAAACGATAGGGTTGACATTCTTTCTGTCATATTTTATTTAAAGGAAAAAACCCAGGTTATCGTGTGTGATTGTCAATAGTATTGAATAATGGGCTGTAATCGCTGCGGAACCGTTCTACCATCGTCATCGGAGCAAAATTTCATTTTATTCCAACGATTTCATAACGTTGAGATGATTCCTTCCTGGCATTTTGAAATCAAGCAAGACTCTGACCCACGGTCAAGGCAGAATGGCTCTCCATTGATTACAGGTCTCGGAGGCAATTTTTTTTTTACACCACAGTTCTGCCATACTCGTGATAAAATTCAAGAAAACCGGTGGTGGATGAGTCTAACTCGCGCCGCCGCGGCAAATATAGATTGCTGAGCTAGCTGAGCCTGCTATGCATGCTGACTGCTAGCTATATGCATGGGTTTAGAATTAGGTTTAAGGTTGGTTTTAGGGTTAGGGTCAGGGTTAGGTTTAGGGTTGAAATTCATAAAATTAGTAGGATACTAAAGTACTTATATATAGGTGTAGGCTGCGTACGTGTGCGCTGACGAGTTAGACTCATCAATATTGGTTTTCTTGAATTTTATCGCGATTATGGCAGAACTGTGGTGTCAGAAAAAAAATATATGCGCGTCCCGGAGTCTGATACCACTACCCTTCACATTTCATATTAGACACTTGAGTAAAACAGAATCGCATTATGCGAAAAATATATATGTTTATAACTACTTACGTGCCAACGCCATCGTAGTCACTGCCAATGCCAACGCACTCCCAGCCGCAAACTTCTTTGATATGGTCCATGTGATCTAAAGAAACATTACAAAAAAAGGTTAATGATATCTCTTCTTACCTAGACGGCCTGAAATATCAACGCATATGATAGTCTAATCGCCTAACATTCTGAGAAGATTCGAGCCACTCGGATACACGACACTGATCACACTCATAAATGTTCGAATGCTATATGAAAAAAACCCTTGTGCGTTGACATGTGTGGTGCGCAATGGGCCTTACTCTGTTCTGAATCAATTACCTGATACACATACATTATTAAGTCCAAATTGTTCAAAAAGTGAACAGCTCATTAAATAGTCAAAGGAGCGTCACAAATAAAAACAAATGTTACAAAACGTACTTCTAAAAAATGATATCCTTTGAATTTATGTTGTTTAAATATCAGTTAGATTTAAAAGATTATTTGTCAAAAATGTCAATAGTTCTTGTTAACAATTATTAGCATCCGTACCAGCAACTTGTTTGAGCGTGGCGTACGCGGGGTCGTCGGTGACATTTGCTGGGGGACAGTTGATGTATTGTGTGTAGAAATTCACCATGACAACCCCTCCGTTGGTTTTCTTTAAATAAAAGTAAGAAGTGAGATAAGAAGTGAGTAACGAATAAAGGTGAAAATGAATGAACGAGATTAGCAAATATATAACGTTGAAGACAAAAAACATATTTAGTTATTATTTGACATAAGATAAACAGTTAATAACAACAAGACTTTTCGTCAGGGATCCGGTTCGTTGTGGTCATTATCATTGAATCAATGGATGGGTTGGTGGAGTGGGGGGAAAGTGAGGTGGGGGGGGGGGGATGAACTTGCCATCGACCTATAGCTGGTCCTGCGGATGTGACGACACCAGTTCCATGTGGCGACGTCACATCCGTAGTTATGCAGATTCCTACTTCTAAACAACTTTACTCGAGCGAGACGTCCACTGGTCCGACCTTGCCAAACGGGCTAGTTGTGTTGTATTACAGTATCTGACAAGCCTCGTACAAGCATGGCATTTTCATCGGTATCTCTAGTTAAAATATGAATAGACATATGAGTTACAAAAAAGGTATTTTGATACTTCATAATTCGCGTATACTGCATTCTTACAACTTCTCTTGCATGTAACACCATGTTTTCATTACACTTTATTCATTATAAACTCAGCGCGTCAGCCAGTATTTTCATTACGCTTTTTTTTCATATAACCGATCTATTGCACGTCGGTCAATATTACTGGTCTATTGCACGGACAAGGCGCTCACCACACTCTCGAGGATATAGTCGGGGGCGTTGCGGTAGTGGTTGCAGAGAGTAAAGGCCGACGTGTGGCTGAAGATGACCGGTGCCTCGGTCACGGCCAAGGAGTCCTCCATGGTCTTCTCGGACACGTGGGAGAGGTCAATGAGCATACCCAGTCGGTTCATCTCACGAATCACATCCTGTGGGTACAAATTTACGTAGTGTTTTAATACAAATCGATGTTAGGAACCATTTGAGGAATGAAATCAATTCTAGCTTACCATCGATTCTAAAACTGATTTCAACTTTATATTTGTTGGTGAAAAAGCCTTCAAAATCAAAAGCAATTTTACGCCCATAGAACTAATCCGATGCCCTTAAAATTGATCGGGTCGATTTTAAGGGAATCAATCAATCAATTTATCAGTCACTTAATCAAGCAGTTCATCACATCGATCAAAACAATAATTCAATTATCCGATAAACGGGCAATCGAACAATCAAACCTATTGAAGAAATCTTTTATATTAATAAAGCCAATCAATCAAATCAGATAATTTAAAACAACGAATACAAAGATCGCTTCATCAATCAATTTAATGCATTTCATCAAATACGTAGGTGATGAATTTGTCAGTAGGTCGGTAGGAAAAGTAATGCAACCCCAGAGATCAAATCAGCAAATAGTTTCTACGAATGGGATGAAGATCAGAATAGAATCAGGGGAGGGACATCTTGCATAACAAGTTACGTTTAATCGTAAGTCCCTATATTAAACGCGATACTAAAAAAAAAAAAAAAAAAAACTATCTTTGCGTTCAATCCGAATTACATAGCATAGCAAGTTGCGTTTAATTCCAACTGTAAGTTTAAACTTCGCCTCTGGTGGCTTTACCACAAGTTTGCTTTTAATATTTGCATTTAATCACCGTGATCACAGCTTGACTTTTATGCAAAACGGCCCAGAACTAGTTGTTGACTTCATAAGGTTAAACTGACCATACCTTGCCCCAGTCCGTCAGACCATTGAGTTCTGGTTTGTCTTCTTCGGTCATTTTCCAATTATCTGCCCTGCAATGATAACAAGAAATCAAAACTATACGTGTTAGTTTCAAAATATTTCAAAAGACATCGCTTTCGAAGAAGTGTGACAGCACATAAAGAGAAGAAATTTGCCGGCGAAATGAATTACGACATCCGTTGATGCTGGTCATACGATTATGCTAGGTACCGTCACTTCGATTAAAAGAAGATTCATGCTTGGTCCGACTCAGATGATCACTTTTGAATTTGGTACAGTCTACCAAACGTACTTTTTACTACGTATTAAAAAATAACTTTTGACACTTTTGAAAAAGTTATAACTCAAATCAACCTGAAATTTATATAAAGTCATAGAATGCCATTTTGTTGGAAGCAGGTTTCGTAACATTTTGTTTATTGTTCTTCTTTCAACAGTCCTGTCAAATTGTCACTTTTGAACAAATTTGGGCCTAAACATTAATTTTGTGTGCATCTGATAATTCAGCACACAGCAACCGCCATTGTGTCAAACATGTCAATCCATTAGCGACTGCCTTCGCCTTGTCATCGATCATTCGTGATGCTTCTGGCAGAAAATACCTTGTGGATTGACATGTGCGGTGCACAATGGACATGATCTTACCAGGGTGTATTGCAGCTGTGGGTAACTGTCATATATCTGACCCCGAGCTCATAGAGCATGCGCAGTGTGGCCATACTGCTGTCGATGTTATGTCCGCCCTCGACACCAATCAGAGACGCAATCTTCTGGTTCCCAAACGAGTCTTCAATTCCTATCCAAAGAGTACATCAGAATCACCCGAATTAAGCATTCAACTTCCATTTTGGACAAAACACATTACGAGGTTTATTTTTGACGATATTTCAATCAACATTGGAATGTACTATTTACTTCCCATTTACCGCTAAAAAATATCATTCTTTTGAAATAATAGGGTTGCCAATTTGAAAGCAAAAATGATGGTCATTTTTACACACACGATGGCCATTTTTACACACACGAATAATGACCTGGCCATGACTGACTTAAGACTTGATTGCAAGTTGAAAAGGCTTTCATCACACTAAATTCTCATAATGCGTTCTCCAATTTACGATGTTATTGCAAGTGGTTATTTTTTCCAGTTTTGCAATTATTGTGATTTTTTCAAATATAACTAAATAATCAAACAGCTTAAGAACTAACTTATTAATAAACTTACTAAATGAATTAGCTCAATGGCTGACTAAGGGATTAAGTACCTAATCTACTAACTCATGTAGTGGGGGATTGGGGGGGGGGGGGCACATCCGGCCCGTGCCCCCCTTTTTGAAACCGCAGTTTTAAAAAAGAGGCCCTTTTTGCTTATTACATGTATATGTCAGTGTGCCCCCCCCCCTTTTGGAAGTGAGGATCCTTTTTTTTGTTAGTCATCACAAAATGTATTTCTCTAAACGTGCTCCCTTTCCATCAATCCTGGATCCGCGCCTGAACTCATGTATTCACTTACTAACTCACTGACTCCTTATATAACTAACGTACTGTTCTATTTAGCCTATTTCTCTCCACTGCTGAAGGAAGGCCTCCTCATCATTTTTCCATCTTGATCTATCTTGTGCCGTTCGTTTCCATGTCACACTACCATATTCTCTAATATCGTCAATCCACCTCCTACTTTGTCTGCCTCTTCTTCTGGTGTTAGCTCTGGGGGTCCAGATGGTTAATTTCTATGTCCATCTGTCATCTTTCCTGCTGGCCAGATGACCAGCCCACCTCTATTTCTTTGATTTAATTTCCTGTACTAGGTCCCGTACTTTAGTTTAACGTACTGTATTATCTAATTAACTAACGAACGAAAGAACGAACGAACTGACAAATAGAACATATAGTCCTCTAACTTCCATATGTACAGAAGTATATACCCCATTAATTTCACTTTTATGTCTTGGCATTAAGAGAGGTAACCGGCTCTTCGCCTACTAACCTTGTGCTGTGGTGACGAAGTCAAATACGGTAGGATATTTCTCCACCATGCGCTTAATGACGTCAATCTGATCCAAGATGTGCATTACGGCATCATTGTACTGGGAGTCACAGGACGTGTAAGCTGCCCAGAACTGTATGGTCACGTGACAGTAGGAGATGAGAGTATAACGTATTACTATGATTATGTCATCAATCTCATTAGTAGGAGTAGTAGTAGTAGTAGGAGTAGTAGTAGTAGTAGTAGTAGTAGTAGTAGTAGTAGTAGTAGTAGTAGTAGTAGTAGTAGTAGAAATAGTAGTAGTAGTAGTAGTAGTAGTAGTAGTAGTAGTAGTAGTACTAATAGTAGAAGTAGTAGTAGTAGTAGTAGTAGTAGTAGTAGTAGTAGTAGTAGTAATAGTAGTAATCCTCCCCCTCCTCCTCCCCCTCCTCCTCCCCCTCCTCCTCCCCCTCCTCCTCCCCCTCCTCCTCCCCCTCCTCCTCCCCCTCCTCCTCCCCCTCCTCCTCCCCCTCCTCCTCCCCCTCTTCCTCCTCCTCCTCCTCCTCCTCCCCCTCTTCCTCCTCCTCCTCCTCCCCCTCCTCCTCCTCCTCCCCCTCCTCCTCCTCCTCCTCCTCCTCCTCCTCCTCCCCCTTTTCCTCCTCCTCCTCCTCCTCCCCCTCCTCCTCCTCCTCCCCCTCTTCCTCCTCCTCCTCCTCCTCCTCCTCCTCCCCCTCTTCCTCCTCCTCCTCCTCCTCCTCCCCCTCCTCCTCCTCCTCCCCCTCTTCCTCCTCCTCCTCCTCGATCCTCCTCCTCCCCTTCTCCCTACCCACCTGTTAACCCAACATGCCCTCTTTGAATAAAGGTATACCCTCCTCCTCCTCCTCCTCCTCCTCCTCCTCCTCCTCCTCCTCCTGCCCTTCTCCCTACCTACCTGGGCGCTCAACATGCCCTCTCTAAGGCGTGGTATATCTGTGTGTGTAATGTCCCAGGGAGGTCGCGTGTTCAAGTCAATATCTTCCAATCGGTTGTCCACGTGATTCTTCAGCTGCCATGGGAGATCGTTGTGCCTGAAACGGGTCACAGGTCAAAATCAATCAGACATTAATCAATCAATTGGAGTAACTTGTCAGAATCTGACGTTGCGTGTCAGAAATTCAGAATGAATTCCTCTTTTTGCTGGCAGTGGCGTCAGATATTGATGGGCCTTTTGTGCCAGTGGCATCTCTGAGCCAAGAGGGGAAAGCCAGCCTCTGTCGTCCTCTTGAACTGCGTCCCTGAACAGCACCAGAAAGAGCGACTTTCTCGAGAGCATTCTTACAAAGTATGTGACTTATCTGTTTGTTGGCAATTGTTTGAAGTAACTTTCGGGATGACTTTGCTCTTTCTAGGACATTTCATTTGTAACATGTCAGTCTACGACACTCTCACCATCATACGGAGAAGCCACATTTCCGTGGCTTCCAAACGCTGTTGCAGGTATTGACTTATAGTCCAGCATTCCGATCCATAAAGAAGCGTGGACCATATATAGCAGTGCAACATCAATCTAAGTCTGGTAGGAAGAGTAATATATCGAGTTGTCAGTGCCCTCTCTATTTTCTTGAATGTAGACTTAGCAATCCCAATTCGGCGTTCTCACACAGTCCGTCAGACGTAACAATGAGACAACGAGACATATGCACTCAAAACATATCGTGGTATTTCGTTATAAAACCGAGTTTTGACAACAGAAGGAACATACCTACCGAAACGGCGAGTTTAAGTCCTCGCTCTTCCGATAGAACATTTCCTCGGTCTTTCTCTATCTTTCTCCATCTTGAATCTGACTTAACACCATGTACAATGAGAGCTCAAGAGTGTCATTATGTAGGAATATATCATAATCTGACTCAACTTTAAAGGGGCAATGCTGTTCGTAAGTTCAGAGTCTGTTTGATATAGTTCATCTGATGTGCCAAGCTGCTGCGAAGTATTATTATGATCAAACACACATCGTGCCAAAATTAATTTCAGTATTGTTTTGTTGGTAAGCGGGTGTTCTTTATCTTTCAATGGTACAGTGCGAGAGAGGTTGGAGACAGGCAAACGAGTCATCGTTGTTATACCGCCTTGATACGAGGCTATGCGTACTGCAGCTAGCGCATTATTTTGAGATAAATATATGATTATGTCACCAAAACATTCATTCTTTGGCAAATCTCCACGTTTTCCAAACGATGATGCTTATTTGCAAGCTACGCACGCACGCGCTTGTTGATATCAACATTAAGATAAGCTAAAGTACCTTCCAAGATAAAGCTTCTTGATTGACTTTTATTGACTATATAGACAATTAAGACTGATATGGTAATGTGATAAAACGATTAATTATCGAAAACCAGCAGCTACGGGCAAACACACAAGTTGAAAATAGCATTATATTACCCAGTGCAACACACGTGACAAAAGCCGCTATATAACGCGCATACCTTCTCAATTGATTATTCCAGTACACATTGCTGATATTAAGTATTCATGGTCCTTTCAAATGCAGTACATGAATACATTTTCATGATTATTGTTTTCAAACAACATCACAGAAATCGCTAGTTAATGTTGAAAACTGAAGGAAAAGACATAAACCTCATAATAATTAAAACAGCTACGATAATGATACATGTACTAGTGATAGAATGGATGATAAAAACACTTGCTATACTACTACTACTACTACTACTACTACTACTACTACAACAACAACTACTACTACTACTGCTACTACTACAACAACTACTACTACTACTACTACTACTACTACTACTACTACTACTACTACTACTACTACTACTACTACAGCTACTACTACTGCCACTACTACTACTACTACTACTACTACTTCTACTACTACTACTACTACTACTACTACTACAACAACAACTACTACTACTACTACTTCTACCGCTACTACTACTACTACTACTAGTACTACTACTACTACTACTACTACTACTACTACTACTACGACAATTACTACTACTACTAGTACTACTACTACTACTACTACTACTACTACTACTACTACAACAACAACAACTACTACTACTACTACTGCTACTACTACTAATACTACAACAACTACCACTACTACTACTACTACTACTACTACTACTACTACTACTACTACTACTGCTGCTTCTACTACTACTACTGCTACTACCACTACTACTACTACTACTGCTACTGCTACTACTACTACTACTACTACTACTACTACTACTACTACTATTACTATTACTTCTACTACTCCTATTACTATCATGACGACTACTACTACTACTACTACTACTACCACTAGTACTGCTACTACCACTACTACTACTAATAATAATAATAATCCTACTACTATTACTACTACTACTACTACTACTACTACGACTACTCCTACTACAATTACTATTACTATTACTATTACTACTACTGCTACTACTGCTACTCCTACTACTTCTACTCCTATTACTATTACTATTAATACTACTACTACTCCTGCTACTACTACTACTACTACTACTACTACTACTACTACTACTACTACTACTACTTCTACTACTACTACTACTGCTACTACTACTACTACCACTACTACTACTACTTCTACTACTACTACTACTACTACTACTACTACTACTACTACTACTACTGCTGCTTCTACTACTACTACTGCTACTACCACTACTACTACTACTACTGCTACTGCTACTACTACTACTACTACTACTACTACTACTACTACTACTATTACTATTACTTCTACTACTCCTATTACTATCATGACTACTACTACTACTACTACTACTACTACCACTAGTACTGCTACTACCACTACTACTACTACTAATAATAATAATCCTACTACTATTACTACTACTACTACTACTACTACTACGACTACTCCTACTACAATTACTATTACTATTACTATTACTACTACTGCTACTACTGCTACTCCTACTACTTCTACTCCTATTACTATTACTATTAATACTACTACTACTCCTGCTACTACTACTACTACTACTTCTACTACTACTACTACTACTACTACTACTTCTACTACTACTACTACTGCTACTACTACTACTACCACTACTACTACTACTTCTACTACTACTACTACTACTACTACTACTACTACTACTACTACTACTACTACTACTATCACTACTAAAACAAATTTCAAGTACTTTTAAAAATTAATTTTGAACAAGTGGAGCTGTGAGATACTAGTACTTCGATACATGATTTGATATCTAATCTAATCGCAGGTTAAGCACGTTTTCGAGTTGCTAATCTGAACGGCACTTGAGCACTCCGCATGGAAGGTCAATATGTACATACGCGAAGGGGTTCCATATATTAACTTCTTCAGAGATTAGCTGTATTTGGCATACAGAGAGGTGAGGAGGGAGAAAGGCAAGATAAGTGTCCGCGGCGTGAGGGACGGAAGGAAGAGAACATGCTTGATACATGTATTATCAAAACACAGATGCTTAGTTCAGTAAAAGAAAACAATATGACCATAGACACACCATTAAGCGAATAGATAAACAAACTAGATTGTAGGCATTTCTAAGTATACCTTAAAAGAAGTGTATCACTTCTGTAGATTAGCACATTCTGAAAAATATTGCATCTACCACAAGTACAACAAGTGAAAAAAAATAGAATTAGAAACTTGATATTGACGTAAAATTGGTATACAGAATAAGCCACATTTTGAGATTTGCCTGTCGGGCTTTTCTTACTATTCAAATGTGAAATGAAGTTGGAGTTATCCATGTCATATTGTATTTGTCACATACATGTCCTCTCAGAAAGCTAATCTCCGACAATCTCATTGATCTGATTATTTGCTTGGATTGTGATGTTCAAACGATTTTTTTTTCAGTTTAAAGATCTGTAGTCGCTAGATTATATTTAGAATGGTGTAATACCGAATGAAAACAAACAGGGTATATGATATCTAAAGGTCGATCGGTAGCCATTAAACGTCACAATTGATAAAGTTATTATTTAGGTTATGTACGCAACATTATATTCAAGGCATGCAAAAGAGATTTTAAGCAATCTTAAAAATATATGACTGCCATTAAACTCGCTTGCGGTATCATCTTCTTTGACGACTGTAGTCATAATGATTACGGAATGATTTATAATTTTATGGACCGTGCTCCCTTAAAGGTTGACTCGAAATAGTTTGTGTTGGTTCGGTACACAACACTGTCTACACAAAAGGGGCGTTTCCCTTTTTGTCGGCCAAAGTTAATATGGGACAACGGGAGATACATTCTTTGAAATCAAATAATGTCTTATCAAACATCAAAAGTTCACCAAGCTTTGATGAGGATCAAGACAGCATACAACTATAATAAATTTGCGTTGGCGTTTAGGATAAGAGACGTCCTTTGGTGGTTGACCCGTTTGGCATCACAGTGTCTGCTGAAGTTTGTCTTTAATTTACCCGGATCTGTCATTTCGATATTCTGCAAGCATACCTGTCGTCAAAGTTATGTGATTAGTAGACATGATTGATGGGAGATTGAAATGTAGATAATGAGCGTTACAATAAACTACCCCAATTTAAATGTATATAATGAAACTATATAACGTATGATCATGATGATAATTAATCGTGCTCAGTGTTCCGTATCTCTTCTACTGAGAGTCGTTCAATCCTGCCATCTTTTTCTTTCTCTCTGCAAGACAGGGTGAGAATGGTTGTCAGAATTCATAAAAAAGCTGGGGCTTGGGGACCAAGGACAAGGACGGTTGGGGTAGGGATGGGGGGGGGGGGGCGGGAAGGAAGGGAGGGATGATCTGTCATTTCACTCCCTTCCAGTGTTACGAGCTTGGGTGGGACTACAACGAATGGAAAATTGGAATGGAAAGGGTGTAGTGTGAGGAGGGTCGGATGCTTCGGCTGTTATCACTTCGTATGATTTCGTCGACCCAAACAAAATGGCATTGACTTCAAGCGATATGAGACTTCTCTGGCTAAGTAACCACATTTCCCCCTGTCATATCCCTTCTCTTATTTTGTCTGTATTTTGTCATGTTGTTTATGTCCTCATTGGTTCTCATTGGCAACTTAGCAGAGCATCAATCCCGCAATGATTAGGTGACCACTCCACTTCAATTGATTTTAAAATTGACTTAGGCAGAGAAGTAATATCCATGTAACGTTATGCTAATTAATATGACATAACACAATATTTTAAACTGTGCCATACAAAACAAACCACAGAAACTGGAGCAGTATGTGTGCTGGGGAGCATTAAACGGCTAAATGCGTAGGATGACAACTAGACTTGAAATGTGAAACATTAAATATTCCAGTATTTGCGGCACTAAAGTAATAATGACAAGACAGGCACTTGAAATAATCCTTGACCTTCATTTCAATGTGTCACAGTGGAGGGCGGGGAAGGTGTGTTTGGAGGGGGTGGGGGGGGGGGGGGGTAACGTGGGACCCAAGCCCAGGGCGCATCTTCTCGCAGTGTGACAGAGAGCAGAGGTCGTCGCATTAGTTCGCGACTGTCAGCAGTCAACAGATCGGCAACATTAGTCAGCAGATCGCGTATGTTCGAACATACGAGTCAAACAAGTGACATCATGGTAAATATACGGGGATTGTAAAAGAGGGGGAAAAGAAAATGAAAGAGAGAGAGAGAGACAAAGAGCAAGAGGGGGAGAGAGTGTGCATGTGAAAGAGAGAGAGAGAGAGCGAGTGGTGTGTGTGTGTGTGTGTGTGTGTGTGTGTGTGTGTGTGTGTGTGTGTGTGTGTGTGTGTGTGTGTGTGCAGGGGGGGGGGGCGTGCAGGGTGCAGGGAATAACGCCAGAGACGGTAAAAAAAAATGACTTGCCAAAAATTATTGTTAACAAATTGCATACGGGATTATAATATACCATCGACTGATAGTCTATGAGTAACGTACATTTCAACATCATGATGTAAGTCTCCCTATATCTATCCCTATCTTATTCCTACTCCCCTTCTCTTTATCTCCGAAAAATCACAGGAAATGAATCAATCTTGCTTCGGTGTGACGAATTACTGAGACTGCGACTTTGTACTAGGAATCTCTAATAGGCCTGTCGACAAACCTAAACACACGCTGTTGTGCTAATCCGTTGTGTACGTTCACCATGGGTTTGTTTTTTAATGCCAGTGGTTGCACGAATCAACTGTGATCGGTTGTTTTTAAGTTGTGAAGGTGAATATCAAATTAATCGTAAAAGTTGATTTTCAATTCAATTCAATTCAATTCTTTATTCATTTAACACACAAGAATAAACAACTTTCATGAACAATGAGTATAAGGCATCACCAGAAAGCCGATGGCTTGTGAGATGTGATAACCTTTAACATGTGGTTCAAAACATTTAAGTATAAGGTCCATTATTTAAATAACATACAGTAAGATGAACCCAAGTACACAAATTACATAAAAATACATAGTTAAAAAATATATATCAAAGAGAGACTAATACAAGCAATACAATCGAAGCAAAAAAAAACAAAAACAAAAAACAAAGACAGATACAAAGCAAAAAACAAATACAAACACAAACGAATGTTTACCAGCTAAGACAATAATCAACAGAGTAAACAGTATGTGATATCAAAATGTCGAAATATAATGCGGCTATGTATACCTCCATATATGTATACCCCTCCACACGCCCTGAGGTCAACTCGAGTTACAACAAAATATGTGACTACGCACCACCCAAGCAAGGTCGAAAAACCTCCGCGTGCTCAATCATTTCAATAGTATGAGTGAGTTCATAAAATTGTTGCGGAGGAAAATTACCTTGCGACCTGCCAAAGTTGTATGCACGATCAAGCTACTTGCTCTTGGGTGCGTCGCAGTATCACAACTATCCTCAATCCTGACTTTTCACCATAAAGAGCGTGAGGCTCTAAAACTAAATAGTACTTAATTAACTATATGTGTTAAAACACCAAGAAGCTCGCTCTTTATGATGAAACACAAATGTGGCATAGGGCACGAAACGCAGGATAGAGAATATAGCACCGAAGTAGTGACGCCGCATGAGCATGTTGTAAAGACAAACTGCTCAAACTCACTACTGTGAGAGGCTTAGCGGTCCGATATTGTCTATCGGTTTAGTGTCGGGCAATCCCTATCACAGCCCCCGCTGTGATAATCGCCGTTTGCCGCTGTGATAATCGCCGTTTCCATATTACACTGTTACAAAGAAATATAGAAACACTTTTTAAACGGAGATGGGTGCAGAAAGGTATAGGCTATCAAAAAAGCTACAACTCGTCAACATGATGCGAACTGAAATCCCTGAGATTCACTCACCCATCGATCAAGGGCGTCTCCCTCAAATACTGCTTCGCGACATCAATATCCCTCTTGCTCTTGTTATTCATCGACACGGGCACGGCGATGGCCACGATGATAGCTGCCGTGAGCACCGTGACGGCGACGATGATGAGGATCAGACGACCATGCTCCATGGTTCGATTACCGGGACAAACTGTGATGATTGTTGAACCACCTTAGAAGTTTCTGCGTGTGTGTGTGTTTGTATGTGTGCGTGTATGCGAATGTGCGAATGAGCGTGAAACAAATCGCGGAATGACAGGGAAGCTGCAAAGTTATGATAGATTTAATTCCAAGCTGAATCATCGTTTGCGCATGCTCAGTTATTTTCGCCCAGGATCAAAAGTAGGCCCAGGTTATATGGCTCAGTTTTCGTCTGAGTGTGCGAAACGAATTTGTGTTGGTAGAAACTAACTTGATTGTTGTTCAAACGATGTTTCTTACTGGTTAGATCAAAGTTAATTCAAACTGTGATGTGTCTTAAATCTCGAAACAAAGTAGGCTTAAAATAGTTTACCGACATAATTACATTCTGTAAAACATTGCAACACACAGGCTAAGTCAAGTTTTTGAAATATGGAACTTAACAATGACGTAAAATTTACGCAAGGCATGAAAAAACATTCTATTTTACTGTTTGTTTCTTAGGCTCATCTCATTTTTAAAATGCAAATAAGATTTGTAGTTAACAATAACATATATACTTGAATTGCCCTTTCAATCATTTACAATCATAAAGTTGACAATGATTAATTACTACTGGATATAGAATCCCCCCCCCCCCCAAAGCCCAAAGAGATATCGTCCTTTACCTTCTTGTTCGTTGTGCTCTTGCTGATCTCGACAAGGTTGCAGTCAAGGCATTTTTTATTTTATTTTTCTTACATGTGTATCAGCTTTTCAAAGTGAGTTTGTTTTATATTGAAGTCTTCTGTTTACCAAACTGTCATGCTGAATAGAAAATACATGAAATATCTAACTACATAACGATAATATAGAAACAAAGCACAAAGGAAAACCATCAGACGTCTTCACTGATTACTGTTAGCAAATATAAAATTCTTTTACGAAATTATGACAAAACCATTTATTTGAATGCGTATGGGCTGGTGTTTATGGGTGAGGTAGAGGGGGCGGAAGGGGTGGGGGTGGGGGGTGAAGGTGGTGGGTTCGGGCACACACAGAGCCTAAGTTATCCACTTTCCAAAGTGTTCAAGTATTCCAGGTCGGGTGGGAATCAAGGATAAAGTGTAATTTAACCCTGTCTTTCCTGAAAGCTCGCTTCAGTTTCAGGGAGAAGTGAGCATAGGTATACAGGGAAGGGGGGGGGGGGAGAAGTGGGCATAGGTTTTCATGATAAAGAACAATATCAGCCACGTTAAACAAGAAAACATACTAGACGGATCATGCCGTTGCTTTGGAAATCATCTCCTGTTCAAAGCATGTATGCGGTAAATACGTGCCACGACTCCGTCAGTTTGTCAATAACGCTGTAAGAGGAATGTAAATTACAATGACAATGAAAAACCACAAGTTGGCTGGGTAACACACTTCGAGATATTTCTTTCTGGTGAAGTCAGTATCGCAAGAAAGCAGTGCCATTACGGCATATTGTTCTGATCAGTATTGATTTTTCCTCAAGTTTTCCTACTATTTCTTGACATGAAGCTATCAAATGTATATACAGATTTAGTATACAGTGAATAAAAACTAGATAATTTTTTTTTTCTTCATGTTACGATTGGCAGGAACTGCATAACGTTGTTATTTTTGACACACATCATAAAAAAGAGAACATTAATGTGTTTTATGAATATGATCACATTACTGGCAATATCGATAACACGCTTTTATATAAAACTTTTGTTTAAGATCAAGTACCATACACAGCGCTAGATTAGTTCAACAATAGAAGCTTAATAATTCAGTCAAGATAACATTGTATTCCTGTCAGGTTCCCATCTTGGCCCATTTAGTACACCCAGGTTGAGCGGGACAGATATCGTAATGAGCAAGACATCTCGTCAAATGGTATACGCACCAGGTCTGGCTCGAGCCCAGGATCGTTCTGCTATAGAGAATCAAGTGCTTCAACTCTATACCACAGTGTTCCCCCCCCCCCCCCCCCTTTCCCTTGGGTAATTGTGCGATCTACCAATAGACCATACTACGGACTAGATCCATGATCTACCTATGTCAACAATCTAGGAGGCAATTTTGCTCGTGCTACGCAGGTAGTATATACGTTTCGGCCTTATCCGTGGGTATCATCAAACCCGCTATGTCATCAATTACCGAGCAGAACCTAGGGGAATTTGGGAGAAGGGTCTAATTTCCTTAATCACTCAAATAAATTCCGGATTTGACAGGATGTCAACGACATGAAGTATCAAATGGCCTTGCGTGAGAGCACGGATATAACAATTTCAGTGGCTTGGAATTAAAAAGTATATGACGCACTTTCACAAAATTAGTCGTAAACAATATCATTATATGGCATGTGTCTTTATAGCAGCAAATGGTATGATAATACTTCGATTTTATTGTTGTGATGGACTTTACCAACTCAAGTCCTAAATCAGTGAAGACATACAGCAGTTCGTGATCACATTCTATTGTTTTACTTCCCAGTCTATTATCGTTTTAATGATCGATTATCAACAATGTCGAATATATTTTTGTTTACACTCGTGACAATGAATAAATATTATTTGATATGTGCAACAAATATAAACAAGTGAATATATCTATTTGATATTTGATTTGACAGCAGCAAACGTTGTCGTACATTATAACCATGTTGGTATGCTGAACTATAACACTAAATGTAGTCGCAAGTCAGGAAAGAAATACCGTAGCTCATCAACACATTATATTGGCTCAGGGCTTTCTTTTAGCTCATATTAGCTCATGACTTGTCATGACTTGTCTAATACCTTCCGTTTACTCTCGTGATCATAGGTAGGCATTCTATATGTGAAACAAACATTGACTGCTCTAACATTAGGTGTATTGACCCAGCGGGAGTCACTTGAACATGATATGACCCGAGTAGTCTATAATATAGGCTACTCAATATTTCTTTCACATTCATACGCCTACCTGTGATCACGAGATCAGGGGCGTGGTAACCACACCTTATATTGATACCACGCCCCTGATGTCAGTCAATATACTAGGATATGTCCTCATCTGCTGCTCTTCTTTCACGGATTCAAACACAATACATACATGAAGAAAACAACACTAATGCGGAATTGTTTAAGAATAAATCAAATGATAAAGTTGATTCATATCATAGTTCGAACATTAGAATCAAACCTTAAGATCGAGAATTAAGTGGTTAGTAAGTTGATATCAATTTATATGTTATCTTCATTTTATATGGGTTGCATAAAAAAATTGTTATTCATGAAACAAACTTAATTTCAAGTGGTTTTGCCATTTATATATTTACCATTTTACCAGAACATTGTAATATATGTATGTTATGTATATATGTATATATTATATGTAAATTAGGATATGTAAGTTAATAAGGGAGGGCGTCGCCACTATGACTATAGTATGAGTCGGGGCGCCGTTATAAAAATGTAACATTAATAATTACTTAACCCTTTTTTTGCCAGACAAAAAGATACTCTATGGAATTTGTGTGCATTATTCAATAGATACACAAATTGCACACAAGGAGTTAATGAGAATCGGTTGTCTCGTAATGTATGGTCAACGGAATCGAAAAGAGATCACGACGTTTCGTGCGCCGCTGCAACACTTAGTTAGGTGTGATACAAAATTGAAGTAAGTAGGGGTTTAAATAACCTATGGTCAGTGCAGCGCACTGACCGAAAGCCGTTCAAAAATGGTTTGCGAGACAAACGATTATCACTAGCGAATTATCCGCAATGAGTAACATATTTAGCATTAAGGAGTTAATGATATACGACAACGAGCAAATCATAGACCAAAACTGGAAAAACTGGCAAGATCATACAAGAGCAAAAGCAGTTTGGGGACAGATATCTGGAAGGGAGAGTAAAATACAATTCATGGCAGGGATAGAGTTAAAGCGGAGGACGAGTAACACGAGGGCTCCGTCTTATTAATAGTAACGATTGACCTGAATCGATCGCAAGTCCAGCCCCATATCTGGAATGTATGGCTGTACATCCATTTCAATCGCAAGTCAAGTTGCGATCAATTGCAACACTTTTTAAGACAGGGCCCAGGCCTGAAATGATACCCGTTTGCGTATTAACACTGTTGTAGATATCATTGTGTTCTAAAGGTGAAATAATTGAAATGGAGCATGGATCGATCCAAGTTCATGGGTAAAGTAGGTTAATCGTTAATAACGGATGTACGAAGGACGTGTATGTAAACATGCCTACGAGGCAAAAATGTTTCATGTAGCTGAAACTTACATCACGTGCGAAGCTGTAATTGAATTAGCTCGATGACATGTCATTCTCTTAATTAGCCCAATGTGCATGCAGAATATTTCCAACAAAAAGAGTACATATATTGAAAGAACAAAGTTTATGTAACCCCTCTTTAATGCCCTGATATTAGCAACTCAGATAATCGTTTGAAAGCTAGTACTTGGAGATAATCTCCCGCTAGTCATGAATGCATATTACAAAAGAAATATATCCTTTTCACTGCAACGTGATTGTACATGTATATCTGCCTTTAAAAACATGGCACATCATGAATACAGTTTCATCGCACGTGTTTTTATGCAATACAGGATGAATAAGGAAGATCAAAGAGGACAGAGTCAAGGAGGAAGGGGGGGGGGGGATAAAAAGCGATTAGATTTGGGGCTCATACTTGCGGAGCCCCCACCCCCATCGTATAGGAAACATTCTGGCACCGGTAGGATTCATCCGCCGTATGAAATTTAAATATAAGGAGCCCCCCCCCCCCCACCTCTCTCAGTGGATGATGTCATCTGCCAGTGCGTTAAGCTTCAGCAGAATCCCCGATAACTTCCCTGTATTCTTCAGATAACCTATCGGAAAGGAAAACAGCAAACCTGACGATCTTCGCACCTCGATTAAGACAAAAGTCCCTTGTCTTTATTTTGGAGGTGCTATGTATTTTTTCCCGGAATTGGACTTGGTGCAATCTTCAACCAACTTGTTAATCTCGTTAAAATAGCACCAATGCTCGAATATAATCCGACAATATGCCACCCCCCCCCCTCTCGAATTGAGTGGGGGATACATCGTTTTGAGCCCCGCTTCTTAACGCAAGCCTGTGAAAACAAATATGCTATGTAGAGAATAGAGGGAAAAGGTTGGGCAATGTTGGAGGGGGGGGGGGGGGGGCTAAACATCAATAAGCATAAATAGTATGGTCATATCGGTGATGAAATGACACGGGGACTCTGGGTGACTTAGCCCCTGTAATACACAAAGGAAATGTGAAAATGTTTTTTTTTTTTTTGTCATACAGTAGGATGTACATCATGGTGCAGGGTCCTCGTGTTGGGAAGTCACACTTGAAAAGTGAATGTATGTGTGTATGTTTTCCACAGGGTCATATACTTACCAAAGGAAGGCGAAGTTCCTGTTGAAGAAGGGAAATGGGGTGGGGGCGTCATAGACATTCATGGGCATGTCGGCCTACGACGACTTGTTGACGCGATACTATTCCAACCATCCCACTTACGATGGGCCGGTCTTGCCTCAATAGTGGGCGGGGGGGGGGGGGGGGTGGGGGGGGGGGGGGGGGCTCGGTGTGAGCCGCTCTACACGAGCATATTTAGGGAAGTGCTCTTTTATGCGGTATTTATCCTTTCACTTTCCGTCATCACCCTGGTTCAAGTGGTCCGGCCTCAATCATTGATCAGGTTTACCATAACAAACGGAGTCATGACCTACGCACATGGAGATAAGCGCGGAGCGAAGTGTTTTTTTAATGACAACAAAACATTCCCATTTTTTCATTGTTGAAATCGGTGATGTTCGTTATTTCGAAGGTTCATTTTGCCGAAGACGCAAAATAGCCTACCTGGGAGCTCGTCAACCTGAAATTAAAGAAACGGTTTGTTTAAGTATATGTTCCATTAATAAAAAAAAAAAATCGATATTCGAAGGGTTCGCTATTCAGACTATTTGTTAATCGGAAGAAGAAATACGGTGCATGCAGCGTGGTTGCATGGGGAAAAGCCGTGAAAACAACCCACCTGATGCTCAGGTGTGTGCGGGTGTGTGGGGGCCGGGGGCTCTTGGAAATGTCTTCACTCGAGGAAGAGGAGAAGACTCCGAACTGAACCAAGTTCCACGTAAGTCCAATTTGTTGACACAACCAACAAATCATGTTCATTTCCCGGTGGTCTACCCCCCCCCCCCCCCACACACACACATACACACAGACACACTTTAAATTTATTGGTTTATATCTAGGTCTCATGGGCGTAAAACGGCCAGAAATTGGGCATTGACAACACTCATTAAAAGATGTTTGAAATTACATGTACATTGATAGTCCTAAATATATTAATTGTTAAACGTGCTAATGGTTTAAAATGGTTGAGCTTTCTGCTTCTCCGCTTCTCCCATTAATCTTTTGGTTAAACCTAGCATGCCAACCCTCATGTAATAGTTCACTTTTAATATAATTACGCTAAACTATGTGTGCTAAGCGTAATCATTTCAACATTATGTTAGGTTCAAAACATTCAAGTTCAAGTTGCGTGGGAATACCATAACCTTGACCAGTGTTGCTGCTCTTTCGCTTGTTTGATTAAAATTTCTGTAAATACGAATATCGGAAGGAATCCTAATTTCCTATCGGGACCTCCCCCTGCAGCGAATTCCCCTTTTACGATTGAGTCAATGTAATTTCTATCTAAATTACTCTACAGAAAATCATACGATGCACTCTGGAATGAAAGGGGAGAAAGACTACTGGGGTTTGTATCAAGCAGAAACTTGACAATTGGCAATACATACTTCAAAAAACCTACAAAAAACTACTGGACATGGGAAAGCCCGAATGCAGCAACTCACAACTTGATAGATTATATCATTTGCGATCATCGTAGAATCTTGATGGATGTGGGAACAGTACCAAAGGTGGATACAGGCAGTGACCACCGACTTGTTAGAGCCAAAATAAGGATTAACAAGAAAATGGAAAGAGTGAGAAGTGTAAGATAGCCTAGGAGGAGACATATTAATTTAGAATTGCTTTCAAGTAAGCGGCAGCAGTTCCAGCTTGAGGTACACAATAGGTTTGAAGTGCTGGCAGATTCAATGGAGAACCAACCATTAGACACTCTATATGATCAAATAACCAGAACAATTATGGATGAAGCGGAGAAACTAGCTAACGGGGAGAAAAGGGAGGGCAACAATACAGACAATGAAAGAGAGGAGATACATTGACTGAATGAGAAAAGGAAAGCCCTCAATCCCTCCAGACAGACATCAACACATAACCAAATTGAATATACAGAGCTGAATAAAACAATTCGCAAGATGAGAAGAAAGCGAAAGAGAAAGATCAGGACTAAGATGGTACGTGAAGTGCTAGAAAACCACAAAGGACCAAAAATCATCAACAGAAAGTTAGAGAGGGGTAGAAAGCTTCTGTCATCACTGAAAACAAAAGATGGGACAGAAGTTACCGATAAAGAAGAGATTATTCAAGCCATTGAGGATTTCTATAGAGAACTCTATAGCACAGACCAACCCGATTGGAGAGTAAATGAGGACTGGAATGAGAAATCAAATGATGTTCCACCAATACCAAAGGAAGAGGTGAAGAGTGCTTTAGATCAGATGAAAAGGGGAAAGGTTCCAGGGAAGGATCAAATGACATCAGATATTATTAAGTTGGGGGGGGGGGGGCGAGGGCATCATATCAATCCTAACAAAACTGTTCAACAAGATCATGCAAATGGAACAAGTACCTACCCAGTGGAACCAAACCAAAGTTATCATACTGTTCAAGAAAGGGGACATGAAGGACATCAAAAACTACAGGCCCATTAGTCTGTTGCCTCATATATACAAAATGTTCACACGAATTCTTCTTGCTAGGGTAGAGAAAGAGCTTGATGAAAATCAACCACGGGAACAAGCTGGATTTCGTACAGGATACAGAACATCAGACCATCTCCACACCTTAAGCCAGATAATCGAGAAGGCAAAAGAATACCGTTTTGACATCTGCCTTGGCTTCGTTGATTACGAGAAGGCATTTGACAGCCTAGACCATCAGTCATTATTCAATGCCTTCGAAAAGCAGGTCACAGATGGAAAGTACATTCGCCTATAAGAACATCTATAAGGACTCTAGTGCCCGAGTACATCTAGAAAGCACTTCAACAAATGCCTTTAAAATCTTGAAAGGGGTAAGACAAGGTGACCCCATCTCACCAAAGCTCTTCACTGCAGCTACTGAGGATGTCTTCAGAAACCTTGATTGGTTATCATTGGGAATAGTGGTGGATGGCGAACACCTGACACATCTCAGATTTGCAGATGACATTTTACTACTTTGCCATACACCTCAGGAATTGGAGAAAATGGTCCGAGAACTAAGTGAAGAAAGTAGAAAAGCTGGACTGAAAATGAACATCACAAAGACAAAGGTAATGATGAGCAGTAGATTCAAAGAACACAATATCACAGTTCGGGGGAGGACCGTAGAAAAGGTAGACAACTACATATATTTGGACAAAAAGATCTCCATAGAAAATGAAACAGCAGGGGAAGTGAATAGAAGGATCCAGTTGGCTTGGGCAAAATTTGGCAAGCTCAACTTTCGTGATGAGAAGCTCCCTCTTTCTCTCAAGAAACAGCTTTTCAACCAATGCATCATACCTGTGCTCTCTTATGGAGCAGAAACATGGACCACAACTAAGAGACTGGAGAGAAAACTTCGAAAGGGCTATGGAAAGAATTATGATTGGTGTTACAAAGAGGGACAAAGTTAGAAACCAGGATTTGAGAAAGAAAACTAAAGTACGGGACATAGTACAGGAAATTAAATCAAAGAAATGGAGGTGGGCTGGTCATTTGGCCAGGAGGAAAGATGATAGATGGACTTATAAACTAACCATCTGGACCCCCAGGGCTAACACCAGAAGAAGAGGCAAAGTAGGAGGTGGATTGACGATATTAGAGAATATGGTAGTATGACATAGAAACGAACGGCACAAGATAGATCAAAATGAAAAATGATGAGGAGGCCTTCCTTCAGCAGTGGTGAGAAATAGGCTAGAGATAGAGATAGAGATAGGAAGACTTGAGGAATTGTCAATAACAGGAGGAAAGATTGAGGGGAAGAGGAGAAGAGAAAGAGGAAGAATGCTTTAGATGGATAACTAGGAATTAAATTGAAGAGAAGAGTGGAAGATCGAGGTTGATGGGTTCGAAATTTACCCCCGCCCCCTCTCCCCCCTCTCCCGATCGAGTGTCGGTGTTACACTTTTCACCACTTCACTTCAACACAATAAAGAGAGGAAGAAGAAATAAGCTTAAAAAGGCAAAAGAAGGGGAGAAAGAATGGAGGATATTGAAAAGAAAAAAGGTCTAGAAAAAATGGAGGCTGTCTTACTTCAAACGCGAGGGCTGCTGAAGCTTGCAGAAAAGAACAATAACGTATTGTTAGGATAGTGGACTTACTAAAAAAATGCAGTAGGCACTACATGTACAATGAATGAAGGAACACAGAACGACTGACAATAATGAAGGGAGCAAGCGACACTAGAAGACGAAGAACATGGACCACAAGAACAAGACGAAGAAAACGAGGAGAAAACTGACGACAGATGGTAAAACAAGAAAAACAAAATAAGAAAAGGAAAGAGGTGAAGTAAAGAAGCAGAAGAATACTAATTTTGAAAGCACCCCCATCACCCCTCCCCCCCCCCCCCCACACACACACACACTCACACACACAATGGTTGTCAACTTTATTTGTTCCACGCTGCCATGTTATCATTAATAGGTCCCCAAAAGTGAGGATTTTATTGAATCATATTCATATCGACCATCACATCGACGGCACAACTTATTTTTTTTTTCCAGTCTTGCTGAGCAAGTCCACTAACATAAGACTTCATGCTATTAAGAACTTCTTTCTTCATATATACAAGCATCGCTCTTACCATTCAACAGAAACTGATCATTGCCATTTAAACATGGCTAGCATAAAACACCACAAATAATTACCCGATATATCTGAATTATGTCACCTGCAACTAAGTCATAACTCAGTTGCATTCATAGTTTGCATTCATAATTTTTGGACATTATTGCTGGAATCATTCCTGCAAATTTGATGTCTCAACATGCGCAGAAAGACTGCATTTCCAGAAAGATGTGAACATCTTGTCCACTCCAATTATTTAACGTCTTGTGTAACATCGAAGCCTAGGCTTCAGAAAGTCAATGGTGGTTGTATGCGATCTAAAAGTCTCTACAGGGATCTAACTACATACCTTTGTCGTGAATTTATATATAATTTCAACAAGTGCTTTATCGAGCCAATCAAAAGGTCACATTCTGTAAAAGACTGAAGTTCAAGAGAAAGTACTGCATGGTGTCCATGTGAAATCATTTCTTACATATTGCCCACTACATGTCAGCCATTGATCTTAATTTGCGACGGAGTGTTTCAAAAATGTTTTCAAGCATTTTTATATCTTGGCTGTTCCCCTTAAAAATATACGGTTTAATTAATCACATTTCAGAGAGTAATTCAATACACAACGATATGTAGTTTACCCAGTCATATAAGCTGCAGAGTAGATGTGGCAAGATAAATCACAAATAGTAGGGAATTAATCACGGAAAACTTACACTTCGGTATCAACTATGAATTTTCAATTGTTTTGGGATAGACCATCAAATAAATTCCTCAAAAAAAGTTTGGAAAGTTTTTTTTTCGCCACCTATATCTCATTAATTTGATACCTGTTTGTATAATGTTCTGCATCAGTCCATTATCTAACATCCTCCTCTGTATAATTACACATTTTTTAAACAATCGGTTGATTCATGAAGGATGACCTCCCCTTTGTTTGCGGGTGGGTCACTTTTTTCCCTTTCTTTTTTCTTTTTTGAGGCGTTCCTATCAGCCAGACAGCCTACAAGTAGATTCAATAACACAAAGAGACTAAAACTTCACAATACCTAATCATCTCTGCATCATATAAATCTAAGTCCACTGAATCCATAGGAAGTAAATTCGTGCAGCATTGAACAAGGTACCAGGTCCAAAGGTATGTGTGTCTGGTGCATATATGGTGGTTATAAACTTTTGGTCTAATAACCGTGAGATTTGACCAGCTGGTATTAAACCAAGTGGTTATCAGGCTGAATCAATACCATTAGGTCTAATATCCGTGGAAGTTGACCATCTGTTTGGATATCAGACCAAATTGACACCTTTGGGTCTAATGACCATATAATCTGTTTTAATAGACCTTGTGTGATATCAGACAGTGTTATATATATGTCTAATACTCGTGTGATCTGTCCATCTTTGATTAGACCATGAGCATATCGGACAAAGGTTTGTCAGAACATACAGCAGCCAGTAAGTCAGGAACATGATGGACATTATTGGCCCGTATTCACAAAAGTGATTGAACCTAACATGTGTACTAAACCTGGACTAACATTATGGGATGCAAAAGAAAACAAACTCAAACATTATTATTGATTTAATATCACTGATTTTGTCCTTAGAATCACTGTGGCATATTGAGTTTTTACGCATAATTATAGCAAATAAGTCAAAATAACCCACTGTCGTGATTCTGTGACAAATTGGTTTGATTTGGACTAATCTTTATCACTGGATCGCCAGCACAGCTTCACATTTGGCACATGGTATCCACAACACAGTATTCCTAGATAGATATCATAAAGCGCCAACCTGACTAGTCATAAGGGTCCACTCATCTGATACTAAGCTGCATCTGCATTGCGGTTGAGTTTGTGCCCTTCACTCTAAACAAATAGCATAACGACCCTACCCTCTCAGTATCAAGCCATGAAAAGGATATTCACTGTAATATATGTCCCAAAGGTAATGTGAGGCATAATTAAAATTCCCCATAACAGTAATGGTTCCATGATGTCATATCGTGCCCAAGAAACAGTTGAGTGTTTACTGATTAGTCTGGCACTACTCCAAACTCCTCACTGTGGATCAGTCAAAGTGCAAACGGGGCTGCGAACCAGCTTTCACAGAGGCAGGACTCTAGATGCGAAAACAGTACAGTCTACTCCCATCATAATGAGCATGAATTCAGCAAGATATTGATAAAAAGAGATACTTCTCCCAGTCCTAATACATGCTTTTCACACTGGCAAAAATTTTCTTAGGCCCGTACTATAGGTGGGGCTAAGGGGGGCCTTAGCCCCACCTACAGTACGGGGCTAAGCTTAGACCACTTTCTGTTCTCACTTGTTTTTACCAAAGTGGGCTAGCCCCACCAAAATTCTGGGATTATTCGACCCTGCAAAAAAGCAGGGCTAACCCCGCAATTGCAGGACCAAGCCAAATAGTCCGGGGCTAAGAGTGCAAGTGAGAACAAAAACGAAAAATAGTACGGGGCTAAGGAAATGCGAAGTCAGCTCTCAAGGCCGAAACGCCGAGACCAATCAGATAACGCCCGACGGGCGAGTGACCTTGATGCGGAGTGGTAAAGAGCAGATGTGCAAGACATACGCTGATAAATATTCATAAGCTGTCGGAGGCTAACGTCCGGGGCTCACGATTTCGAGAACAGCTAGTCGGGTTTAAGAAATGGTACAGGGATAAGAAATGCCAGTGTGAAAAGCTTCAAAAAATAGTATGGGGATAAGGATGGTACGGGGCTAAGGATAGTACGGGGCTAAGAAAACCTTGTGAGAAAAGGGTAATATTGAACATGTGCACATGATGCTATGGATCTATTTGTTCTGTAAAAGAAGATTTTGTAATGATGATGTAATAAGCCAGTTTGTCATTGCAATGTGCGGATGAGCAGATTATTGCTGGTAGAACATGACCTGAGGTCAATTTCACTACTCACAGAGTAAAATGGGAATTCATTAGATAGTCGCCCACATTTCAATTGATTAAAATGCAAATATGGCGACAGCTATTCAGCTCCGAGAAGGTAGTGAAAGAACATTCCACCAAGTGCACCTGCTTCTATTGTTGTTCCGGGCACACTGTAAAATGTTTTTACATCCATCATCCAACACAGCTTCATGAAACATTCCCAGTCAGCAGTATACATGTATTAGTATTTATTCAGTGGATTGTTCGACCATGGTGTAATTATGAACTGGTCTATTGGCTTGGTTCCCAAGCACCTTGTTGTAAACAGGATGGGACATCACCCAAATATGGATCCTCTCAAACTCTGGAGGAACAACTTTGCAACATCTGTTTTTTCCATACTGACAACTAGGTTAGCATGAGGTTTAAAGACAGAGTGACCCTTTCAAAAAACACTATTTAAAAAAAAGAAACGCAGAAAATACAAGAAAAATACTGTATGAGAACTCCCCTCCAAATAACAGAGCTGGAAACTGACTTTGAGTGGAGTTATGTTGCTTGCTAGAGAGCGAGAAGGTTTTGGGTGGGACGTCCAAACCCTAGCGGTTCCTGTAACCTGGAGATTGGAGACCATAACAGCGCATTGCAGCTCTCCGCTCTGCGGTGTTATGGGCGCCCTGCAGCAGCGATAAACTGTGCAGTGCAATATGGTACATGAAATGAGGCATTTCAAACAAAAACAAGGGTGGTTTTCACTTTCCAGAGAAGGTTCATGAAGTTATCACTGTGAGATTTCATACACGTTATTGTTTGGGTATATTACTGATTTTTGTGGAGTTTCACAACTTTTGCAAATGGGCTACCTACATGAAGTCTTTAACTTTAAATAGTTGGCTTTAAATAGTATGAGTTTTAAGTGCTGACAATATGTAATTAACATTTTAGATTATCAACAAATGATAATCATGCTAATATTATTAGTATAATCATTAGTATTCTTGAGAAAAAATAAAAAAAAACTAATTGTATTCTTGGAATAATAATGTATAGAACAAATATTTCTTTTATAAGCTCAAAGTGTATTTTGAAGTAAGAGAATATTCTTGCATTTGCAGCATGTATTGAGTCGGATATTTGATATGGCACTCAATGAAATGTTCCTCTCTCTCTCCTATCTAACTCAAGAGGGCAGTATCACAATACCTCCCTCCATAACATTGTCTTTCAAATTACACTGCAACAGAATATACAATAGTAGAGTGGCCTATGTACCCACAAACCTGCATTACATAGAATAAGAGACTTCAACCTTTCATAATTGAAGATAAAAAGGAGATGTTAAGATCTATATTGCCTATCATCGATAGATCATCTCAACACCCTGGTTTTGAGGACCATTTGAAATATGCCATTATCCTCGGTACAGCTTATGTTGATCTGATCAGCATAATCTATTTATGGTGGTCCATGTTTGCACCATTCCTAGTTTCATGTCAGGCCATTCATACACAACTTTCTCTGTAGAGTAACTGGCGCTAGTTCATAATTGTATCCACGGCAGCCTACGTGACTAGTCACAGGTAGCTAGCCGCGTAGCAGTCCCGGGGCTAGGCTAGGGCTTAGCTAGCGGGCAGTAATGCAGACCTAGAAATCAGTCATTTGGACGAATTCAACCGCAAAAAAGTTTTCTAGGGTTAGGGTTAGGGTCAGGGTTAGGTTTAGAATTAGGTTTAAGGTTAGGTTAGGGTTAGGGTATGGGTTAGGTTTAGGGTTCAAATTTATAAAATAAGTGCCAAAGTATATGGATACACTTATGAACTAGCGCCGAGTGACTTTACCATATGTTACTTTATTCCTTCAGACACCAGCTTAAAGTAGTATGCCTAATCATTTTTTATCTTTCATATCTTAAACAAATAAAATGCATAGATATGAGATAGCAGTGTATGATCAAGGCGTAAAGAATGCCACGCTGTAACTACGCCTACAACTTCATTGAATACAAGCTTGTGAGTGGTCAGAAGCAGGATGGAACCTTTGCAGAGGTTTCCCTGACATACACTCAGCCACTGCAATATACACCACTTTTCACTGACCAGCTGTACACATGTGTGTCCCTCCAATATACGGCATATTCTCAGTTACCACAAGTTGTCCATCTCCAGCTCTACCTTATGCATATCAAATTTTCCTTATGTGATACAAGAAAAAGAAAAATCACTCTGACTTTCCACCATGTTGAAGCAAATTATTCACTTTGGTGTCAAACATACCATATTATGAAACTTGAAACTGTTTTTGGATAAAAGAATGCAGGAAATCACTTGTTTTGCTTGAAGAATGGCATCACTTTACCCAGTTCCCATGAACATGAACAATATGAAAATCACTAACATGCAAATAGGATTGTTCTTAACTTACCAATAAATTCATCTTTACATACACGGAGTCCACAAATTGCAACTTTAAATATAGTTTCAGTTACTGTAAACATACACTTTCCCCCCAAATGACGTCATTCATGATGAGATTAAGTGTTCAGAATCTAAGACCATCCATGACCTCTTTGTGATTTCTCTTCCTTCTGGTACGTCTTCTCTTCCTCTCGGAAAATCTTGTCGTAGCCCTCCTCAAGCTCCGCCTCCTCCGTCCTGGTTGCCATGGAGGCGGGTTGCCGTGGGAGACCAAGGATAGCGGCTTGGAGTGGTGGGACAGAGAGGTCTCTGTTCTCGTCGGCGTAGAGGATGCCGAAGGCTTCTAGGATACCCCGGGCGGTCCCGGAGTCGAAGGTGACGGTGGCGCCAGTCCGGTCCTGTACCCACTGCTCTACAGTCTTGTCCAGGGTGGAGGCTTGGATGCCACCTAGATGGGGTCGGAAGATAATGTACATTATATCCCTTCTATGAATATTCATGAGTATTCTAGGAACGTGATTGGTCAATTGATGCTTGAAGAGCTCCGGATAGTTTTCACTATTTTTTCCTGGGGAGAACTGCGCATGCTCTATTTACTATTATCTTCCTTGGGGCTACTGCGCATGCTCTCTACCTGAGCGGGCGTAAATAAGTACAGTGTGCGGCGTGTTGCCCATTAATCTGGGATGAGCTGATATCGAGACAGAGAAAAAAAAGGCGATTTTTTTTGTTCTGTTATTGTTTTACAAAAGGAATATAAAACAAATATACCAAGCATTGAGTTCGAAAGTATAGTGGAAATTATCCATCTTTGGAGGGACTGGCATAAGTTACTATTTTTTCCTCGGGGGCTTCGCCCCTCGGAAAAAATAGTTCTATGCCACTCCCTCCTCAGATAGATAATTTCCACTATACAATCTCACAGCTTGGTATATTTGTATACTATTACTCACCTTAAAATTTCCAGCAGGGCCATAGGTTTTCGATAAATGTAACTTACCATCAATGGTAACTACCATGGCAAGAGCGAATGAGCTCTCAATATTGCACATTTTGCTATGGTAGTTATCATTAATGATAAGCTACAATAATCGAAAACCTATATGCAACATGATCCAGGCTACATGAACCCTGGTCCAATTAGCACATCAACATTTATCATAGAACAGCAGTACCATAATCAAAAGGGTGTGGCTTAATTGCATATTATAAGGAATTAGTTTTAGTCATAAATTGTCATCTATATACAACAGATAATGCAGAATACGCATTGCTCAGTATCTGAGTGAAGAAAAGCCAGCTCGCAAATACGCTGGCTCAGTAAGTAACGAGTTAAAAGCTACTGTTCAGGGAATGTTAAATGATTTACCACAGTAGCTATGTAGTGTGTGTTTTTCACTACACATTTGGTGGAAATGGTGGTTGAACCATTTGCTATACTATACTGGGTATACCCCACTCCACTCCACTGGTATCCACATCGCTTGCTTAGAAATACAGCATGCTTGTGCTCCCAGACACAAAACCACAGGATTCTATTTTTACCACATATTGGTGTGTGTGTGTGTATATATATATATACAGGGAAACCCCGTTATAACGAGGGGATCGGGACCCACACTTTTTCCTCGCTATAGCCGATTGCTCGCTATACCAGTACGTGATCAATACATACAGAAAAAATGCATATACATGTATAGGACTACACAAATAATAACATATTTACCGTTAGTACTGTAATCTTTTAATGGCTTTGCAAGCATTCTTAATTGAATTCACTAGCTAACAATTCACTAAAATATCTCACAGCACTGTTGGAAACGTAAGTAAATGATATTTCCAACGCCTCCATTTACCGACAAATGAAGCAGCGGGGAGGCTCATTTACCCGGCCGTGCCTGCTGGCATGACCGCGTGTATGCAATGAATGATCATTGAATGCAATCTCCAGGCACGGCCGGTCGTACACGCGCGGTGTCGCATGTGTGTAGAGGCGCCATGTGCATGCGTGACTTCACGGGGGCATGCAGTACCCAGAGCTAGCTGTATAGAGATACGGCTCTGGCAGAGACAGTACCGCACGCACGTAATGTGGACATGTATGCATGTGTGGCTGTGTGTGTGTGTGGATTCTTGCACGGTGTGTGTGATCAGTGTTTAACGGCGCAAAGAAAATTGCTTGACTATGTGCTGTTGTTGCATTTCCCTCGCTGCGCGGCGTGGCTGTAACTGAGTGCTCGTAATAACGGGGTTGATTTCTTTTCTTTTTCCTTATTCTTGGGCTGAGAATTTGCCTCGTTATAGCAGAAATTTCGCTATAGCAGATCTCGTTATATGAAAACAGAATACACGGAGGTCTATGGAAGAAAAATCGGGCCCCAAGAAATGTCCTCGTAATAACAGGGTTCTCGCTATACCCGTGCTCGTTATAACGGGGTTTCCCTGTATATATATATATCTAGAGAGAGAGAGAGAGAGAGAGAGAGAGAGAGAGAGAGAGAGTGTGTGAGAGAGACAGAGATAGCAAGAGAGAGAGAGATAGCAAGACAGAGAGAGAGAAAGAGAGAGATAGCAAAACAGAGAGAGCGAGAAAGAGATACATTCAGATCGCCGAGGAAGTGATAGTTCGTCTCATTGCCTGATACCAAAAGTTGATTATTTGATTTATATTCCACATCTGAAACCAACTATCTATACCAAAAATGACAATTTGACGCACAAAAGTAATGTTTACTTCTCTACCTAACCCCGAGCCCCTGCCATGGGGAACACGCGTTAGGATGCGCGTTAATTAGGACGCGCATTATGACGCGCGTTTGAACGCGTTAGTGGGAGCTGATAGTCCGAGTGTAACGCACTTTTATTTCGCGCGTACTCAAAATATTAATCACGCATTAGGACTGTGAGGAGTGAAGAGATCAGCGAAACCAAAAAGTACTATCACCTAGAGTGTAACAAACTTTTATTCTCAGGTGATCTGATAGGAAAAACTACGCCTCATCACGTGATCAACTCTTGACCAATCATATAGCAACATTCTTAGTATGTGGAATATAAACTTGTATATCTAACCTAATATAGATAGCTGGATGTTGGAACATTTGCAGTGATATAAAATTTGTGCTTGCTCTGGTTTTACAGTACACCATTTTCCCTGTTACCTATTAAGGCTGGAGTTACCTCACTTGGTACCACTGTCCCATATATTGTGTTCCCCGTTACCTAGTAATGCTGGTAGCCTTGCTGGATCCTGGTCGGCTGCCTCCCTAAGGTCCTGGGGCCTGTGAGTCAGTAGGAAGGTGTATGTCAGCAGTGCTTCCTTGAAGCTCTCATCCTGTGCCCTATCAACCAGCAGGGCCAGCAGTCCTCGGTTGTTGGCCATGTTCTTGTAGTACAGCGTCTTGGACAGCTTCATCATGTAGCGCGTGCGCCGGTTCATGTAGGAGTTCCAGCCGCGCAGCGCGAAGACGCCCGTCGCCGCGGTGACGATCAGCATCCACTGCATATGGATGTCAGCCAGCATGGTAACCAGCTTGGCTAGGATGCTGAGGGAACCGATGGTGACCATACCGACAAGGAGACTCTGGTCGAAAGCGCTCATCTTGATCTTGCCGTCGGGAAGGAGCTGCTCTAGCGCCCCCGTTGGGATCTCTTTAAACATCTTCAGCAGCAGCTTGTCCTGGCCCCGGGGCTTCACGGCAACCACGATGCGCTTGTAGTAGCGGACTGGTGGGGGCGGTGTTCGCTTGGAGGCGCGGTAGAAGAGCGACTTGGAGAGGCGTGTATACCATGGAGTGGTGTCCTTCGGTAGCTCCTTGCCGAGGGCCCAGAAACGCAGGATTTCGTACTTCTTGGGGTTGACACTTACCTGGGATGTAGCATGATATGGTGATCAAAAGAAAACAAAAGACACATGTATTCAATTGAAGACTTACAAAACATTTTCAAGCAATTTAAATGATGGCAAAGAACTGCAATGAAATTAATTCCTGGGCTTCGTATTTAGCATTCAATACAGATTTTGATTTGACTTGATATATCTATTTTGTTTGATTTCCAAAACATCAAATCAAAATATAATATCAAATATACGTGACAATCAGGACATGAAGCTTCAAATATTCTTTTTGTCCCACTGTTGCAATTTAGCACCAATCCTTCCATTCAAACCTACACACCAGCATGTAATCTGGCATGCAAAGCTTTAATGAATCCAGTTGTTGATTTCACTAACTTTTATTTGCAACACATCACAAAACCCACCGTTAGCTGAAGATTAGGATGATTTCACAAAACCCTTTGCAGCAACGATAATAATGTAGTAATGTAAACCTGTCTCAATTGAGGATGAGCAATCATATTGTGAAATCATTTTAGATATTTAAAGATCAGTCCATCTGCGTTCATGCCTTAAATGACCATCCTGACAGTGGTTAATAAAGATGTATGGACTAGAAAGAATGATAGTCCTTACTCATGTCTATTTCAATATTTAACATTTCATTTTAAATGTCTAACATTATTCTGCACTGGCCGCTGTGTTCTATTCTATTCTACTTAGCCTATTTCTCTTCACTGCTGAAGGAAGACCCCCTCATCATTTTTCCATCTTGATCTATCTTGTGCCGTTCGTTTCCATGTCACACTACCATATTCTCTAATATCGTCAATCCACCTCCTACTTTGTCTGCCTCTTCTTCTGGTGTTAGCTCTAGGGGTCCAGATGGTTAATTTATATGTCCATCCATCATCTTTCCTCCTGGCCAGATGACCAGCCCACCTCCATTTCTTTGATTTAATTTCCTGTACTATGTCCCGTACTTAAGTTTTCTTTCTCAAATCCTGGTTTCTAACTTTGTCCCTCTTTGTAACATTAATCATAATTCTTTCCATAGCCCTTTCGGTTACTCTACGTTTTCTCTCCAGTCTCTTAGTTGTGGTCCATGTTTCTGCTCCATAAGAGAGCACAGGTATGATGCGTTGGTTGAAAATCTGTGTATTAATTAATAAACAATGACGCCACACACATAAAATCATTGCTTTGTACACTGTACAATGTTAGCAGCCTACATGAGTACATGTAACAGCCCATTGATTGCCGTTCCATAAAGCAGGGATGTGTTAGGAAGGAGGGACAACTCAACCATAATATATTCAAACATCTGTATGGATACTAAAGCGTGCTAATGAATGTCAAAAGCATTCCACAATCACTGCAATGCTTTGAAGTCCCATGCGCGGCACCGTCATTTTGCTATCGTCAACTTGGAAAGCAGTATCTTTAATTGCCTGTTTTGTTTCTCGAAGCTGTGTTTCTTATCACATTTTTTTGTAATTTTCAAGAAAGTTAAGGGGCAACACCTCTAAAGATCCTGTATTCGTTTTTCTTCTAAATAATTGTTGAATGATGCACAAACGGAGATATAAGATAATATTCTTACTTACATAATCAACCAATTTCTTCACTTTCCGGAGATTTCCGGAAATGTCGGATTCAATCATTATCAAAATCATATATTAAGCTGCTTATTTTCATTAACAGAGTTTGCGTGAATTTGCGTGCAAATGAGATATTTTACTTTAAAAAACTGTTTATTTTTGTTCGCTGATATCTCTTTTCCTCACAAAAGTATTGATGCAATCCAACAGAAGTGGAAAAGCGAAATAAGACTCTACATTTCTTTTGTTCTCTCTGAGAAACCGTTGCTAGGCAATCGTGTTCGTTATTGTTAAAACACGTGAAAAGCACATGCTGAGACCACGCAATTTTTCGGCGGTGCCACGCATGGGCTCAAAGAAAGAATGTTGTTTCGTATCCTTTCCTAACACATCCCTGCATAAAGTATGCATTTTCAAACCATCGCTGCTCTGCGAGGTGTTTGCGAGCACCAAAAGTGTACTGGTATGTGCTCAATTGCGAAGAGTTTGTGATGGATTAACCCATCAGAGGAGCTTTGTGAAATCCAAACCAGAACCCATCACTAATTTGTGATGGGTTTACGTGGTTGCGCAGGATTAAGGCCCTTGCGATGGGCGAACGAAGCATCGCAAGCCTTTGTGGAATATCTGTGAAAATACTCACGTTGACTCCCTCTCCCGCTACATGCTCATCCAGCGCCTTCTTGACGACGTGGCTTGGGAGTTCGTGGAAGTTGGCGCTCTCCATGAGGGCGGACAGCTTCTGCATGAGCCAGAACTCATTGTCGTCTTTGTCTCTCTTGCCCAGTAACCTGCTGGTGATCGTATCCTTGTCAGGGTTGAGCGGATCAAATAGAACCTGGAGGGTGAGGAAAGGGCAGATTCAATTCAATACGATTCTTTTTTCATTTAACAAATAAAGAAAACAATTTTCAGAAAACAATGAATTCAAGGAATCACCAGAAAGGCGACTGCATGTAAAGTTTGATGACCTTTTACATATGGTTCAATACACATTGAATATACAGTGAAACCTGTCTATAGTGGCCACCCAAGGAAAACAAAAATTGTGGCCTTTATAGACAGGTGGTTGCTGTAGGCAGGTTCTGTAACACACGATCTCTCTCAGGGGGAATTATTTCAGTGGCCACTATAGACAGGTTGGCTGCTATAGACAGGTGGCCACTAAGACAGGTTTGACTGTATAGTCTATAATACAAATGACCGGCAGTAAGAAGAACATTTTATCTGAATAAGTCTAAGTGTGAAATTGTTTGAAAGAGAGGTCAGGTTTGATTAAGGCATCTTTCCTTGTCTGGGTTGAGTAGGTCCAATAGAACCTGGAGGTTGAGATAAGATTAGTTATAGTTTATCTGAAAATGTGTTCATGCAAAATGGTTTTCAAAGAGCATTCAACACATATAAACACATATACAAAGGCATTTTCCCTATCTGGGTTGAGTGGATCAGATAGAACCCAAAGGGTGAGAGTGGATTTGAGCAAAAAGTATATGTTTTTCTCCAAATAAGAAAAATATTTGGCAGAGTGCAGTCACGATATTTAACAATAATTTTTTTTTTTAAATATTTGTTTTTGATTTTGAGTAAATTTCATTAAATAGCCTGCTAAAGCTAGAAAGGCCAGGATGGTGTGGACAAGTCTGAGCAGACTGAGCTTCACTTCTTCCTAGATCACTACCCAAGTTCAGTTCTTTTCATAATTCTTTAAACTTATTCTTTACTGAGCCTGGGCTGGCTATTCTCCACTCAGATACTGAGCAGCACGACTCCCACATAATCTCCTGTATGGACACTAGACAACTGGGCCCTGTTGCATAAAACTTACTATTGATGGTAACTTTGCTATCAATAGCAACTTCTATGGAAACCTGGAATTTGATTGGCTGTGTTACCATGGTAGTTACCATTGATGACAGAGTTACCATTAATGGTAAGTTTTATGCAACGGGACCCAGGATATGAATAAACTTCAAATTCCTTATAGGGCGTAATTAAGCCACATCTCTTTAGTTACTGCAGTCCCATGGCAAATCTTGTCACCCTCACTGGACCAGGGTTAAAGGGCACAACGACCCTCTGAAGCCAAGCAAGCCACAATAGCAGGTTGATGGGGAGAAAGCAGCATGATCATCCTACCAGATTGCTGGATCCAAATTTTTTTCCAGAAAACACCTTTACTTTGATTTACATGGAGAAATTTATTTGCACACCAAAAAAGGTGTAAAGAACTATTACACTCTCCCAAAATAAGACAAAATGTGTTTTTTTGGAAATGTAATGAATCAAAATGTACCTTTAATTCAGCCAGAACACCATAGTATTGTTTACTAATTGCTGTATCCATGGCGATGGCAAACTCCTCAAAGCGCCTCCTCTCTGCGTTTGTCAAGAAGTCCTCCTCCTGCATCAGCTCTCGGATCAGAGATCGCCGTGACAACGGGATGAAGCGCTCCCGGACACCATCCTCATCACTGGTCCTGACATCCAGCACTGGGTTCATGCTGGTCACCGTGGCAACAGCCGAAGATGATGCGGCTGCCGGGGCGACATTTGTGGAAGATGGTGGTGAAGTCGATTGTGATGAGGATGTTGTGGTTGATGATGATGATGAAGATTGTTGTGATGTTGTTGATGTTGCTCCTGAGGTTGAGGTTGACGATGATGATGATTTTGGCGGTGAAGATGATGAAGAGGAGGAGGAGGAGGAGGGGGGAGAGACTGGTGGATTGGTTTGTGGAGCAGCAGCGGTGCAGTAGCAATGAGCTGAAGGCCTGACATGAAGCTGCTGTAAGTTCAAAAGAAAAAAGAAAACAATAAAGAACATCATTGGGGGTTGTTGTTTCCTGGCTTTATTGCAATCCTGACAATTAGAAAGTTATTGGGATTCTGAGAAGCATTTTTCTAATTGAAATCACTTTTGCAACCTTCCTTGCATCAATGATGAACAACTAATCTATATCAGTATAAGCAGGTATTTTCAAAGCAGGTATCTTCAATTGATTTTTCTCCTGGATTAGCCCATTTCATGTGCTACATGTCACTCTGCTTAGTCTTAGTAGAGGTTTGGTAGGTCTTGGTGCATCAATGAAGGAAACAAACATGAACATGTATTTAGAAGCCTGTATCAACCCTATTTGTTTCACTTTTTGTTTCACTTTCATCATGAAGATGTATCACAGTCTGCGCAAAATAATGCAACTCAAATCAGCATAGTTCCGGTGAATATAGCTATTCATCTGTTTCGTAAGAAATATTGCATTATATCAATATCAATATTACAGTATTAGAACTGAAAGCCAACTTTGACGGAAATTAAGATCTCAAGATTTGAAGTAGGTTTTAAGAGGTCATCCGAAACCTCTGCGTTTATTGAGGTCTGTCCAAACTGTCTGCACAGATTGTCCGCAGAAATGCGAGCAGTGTGTGCAATGCAAACTCTGTGCTGCTGGCAGCTGCAATTTAGTATATAAATGTAGAATGGTCGGTAGGTTTCAAATGTAAACAAGGATAGTTTTTACTTTTCCTGAAGCTGTTCGCGAAGCTATGACTGAAAGTTCATGTTAACATTAACATGAACTACTGATCCATGCTGGGTTTCATGTCTTTTGTAAAAGTGCTACCTTGTCTTTACATAGCTTGATGGATTGGAGTAGTCCATGTGTTGAGTCCATGAGAATGAGATGATCTAGGTTTCAATCTGTGAACTTGTCCTGCTCCCAGCAATCCTTTGGTTGAACCATCTCTTTTTGCTGCAATGTTTTTATCAGGTACTAGCAGATATACCCATCTAACCCAATCTCATTTAACTGGAATATTGCTTAAAGATTGTCCGTCCCTTTTGCAAGCTTAAAATTTGAAATCGTCTATCACGATTGTGAATTGAAGAAAGTGTGATTCAAGACCATTTCTAAGAATATAGCATGTGGAAGCTTTCTGTAGATGTAAAAATTTTAGCCGTTAAATTTCAAACCGACTTTTTTCATACTACAAAAAAAGTATTAGTCTTTGTTACAGCATCTATGTGATTATTATGCATGTGTGAAATCCTAATTTCATGAGTAATTACCAAACTTTGGAGATGATTCCTTCTATAGAACATTTTTTTTCATAATGCGTTTTATAATTTGATAAACAGATTAATCAATAAAGCAGATATTTCAACACAAACTGCTAAGAGCCTGAGGTAAAGACTATTAATCAGACGTTGTTTACGTACATTATTTGAATTTTACACTACGTATCACTTTCATATTATGAATATACAGCTTGCTAACACTTCTCGATATGTTTTGCCAATGTTTCGATGGTTTTGTGGTGATCTGCAAAAGGGACGGGCTGTCTTTAAACTAAGCAGGCTAGAAATTTCACTGTTTGTGGTAATAATAACGTGTCCTTTATGTTGGATAATATCATATGAATAGATTCTTTAAATGGCTTGTACATGTAAAGCTTTTTTTTTTTTTAAATACTATTTTCTTTCTACTATCTACATGGCACATTTGCTTATGTTGTGTTATTTTGTCTGTATTTTTGGTTTTGTTTGAAGGAGTAAGGGGGGAAGGGGAAGGAAGAGTTATTACATGCAGTATACATTCTTTTCAGAAATATGGCACATATTTGAAAATGGTGCATTGTGCCTTTATGAGCAAAAATGTATAGCAGAATGTGGAAGAGAGTTGTTCAATTAGAAAATAAGAGAGGGAGAGAGAGAGGGAGGGGGAGGGGGAGCAGGAGAGGGAGAGAGAGTGAGAGAGAGAGAGAGAGAGAGAGAGAGAGAGAGAGAGAGAGAGCAGAAAGCAGGAATAAAGATAATTCATTAAGAAAAAAAGGAGAAAATGTATTATAAAATACAACTGTATATAAGCACTTAAAGTACACATTATACATGTAAAAGTATTCCAAACAATTGCTCAATTATCCTCAATTTTCTTTTCTTTTCTTTTCTGTACTTTTTATAGATAACATGGATATGAGCATTACCAATAATCAATTTCATTGAAATTATGAGGATGTGCGTTTCCATATTGATTTTTTTTAATACAATGTACAACGCTATGTAAGGTAACATGTGGTACAGAAATGACAAGATCTCAAGAGTGGATCACTTTATGTGCATTTTTATTTTTACTGCAACACAGTGACATATTTTAGTACATTTATCAAATGGTCATTGAAGGAAAACGCATTGATTAAAAACAAATTTCAGCATATATTTATTCAATTATAAACAAATGTGTGCTTTGACTTATCTCAATGTTTTGCTTCTACCTTCTTTACAGCATTAAATACTTTAGGTATATACAATATCATGTTAATTAGATACGTGTTGATTGGGTTGTCATCAGCATATATATGCCAGTTCTAAATCTTCCAATAGTCCAGCTTCACTATGATACCAAAATTAATATGGTTAAGAAATTTTTCAAATTTGATGGTCATGTCCACTTTATCATGGAATTGTCCTTAATGTAGCTCTGGAATCATTGGTATTTCAACTGTAATTACAGTATGAAGCAAGACTTCAAAATAATTCTATCATGATGCATTGTACTTGCACATATTCCCAGTAAAAGTATTGAAACTGTGCAATTTACTGTAACATCTAATGAAGCACTGTGCTTAAACTCATATCAAAGTCAATGGCTAGAGTCTGTTCTTGATGCGAGGAAGCATCTTCACAGAGTATACATCTTCCCCGTGGAGTCCCGTCACGAAGGTGAGAACCAAACTGTCGTTTGTCACCGCTACCCTCGCAAAGCCCCCGAGACTTGCGATGTTGTCGTCTAAGAACTTAAGCCAGGAATTCGGAAAAGATCCCTCATGCTTCCGGGAGGGGTCAACAACATCAGCCGAGCCGACCACAAAGTAGTGGACGGAGGAGTTGTCCTGCTTGATGTGCTGGAGGTTGTGGTCGTGTCCGCAGAGGTAGGCGGTGACGTTGTGGCGCTCCAGGATTGGCCGGAGTCTGTCCACCAGGGTCTGGGTTGGTCCATGCTCGGCCACTGACCACACTGGGAAGTGACCAGCCACAATGATGTAGTCTGCGGACCGGGATGCCTCCAGCTCTCTCTCCAGCCATGCCCACTGCTCCTCAGCTGCCGATTGGCTGGCAGGACCGGGCATGTTTGCACCTGATGTCTTGTCGTCCGTGTTGCCGCACAGGATGACCGTATCGAGTAGGATCACGGAGAGGGTCTGACCAGTGGAGCCGATCTGGAAAGCATGGCTGTGGTAGTACGCTGGAAACTTCCACCGTGGGGAGACCTTAGAGTATGCTACCTGGGCGGAGATGTTGCCATAGTGATCATGGTTGCCGCCAACCACATACCAGGGTACGTGCAGGGATGCCATGTGAAAGACGTCTTCATATGTCTCCCGGAAACGGGGGTCGTCCACGCTAGTTACACCCTTCTCATAGAAGTTGTCCCCAAGGGCCAGGACAAATTTTGAGTCGTGTTTCTCAGCTGCCCGGCCCATCTGTTGGGCTACAGCATACTGGAAGGGACTGACATAGGGCCAGATGGGAATACCACCCCAGTCTGCGATGACTTGGAAGTTGAGATCGCCCGGAATGTCATTGTCTTTGGGTGTGAGTGACTCAGCAAGGCAACTTGTAGTCGGTCCAAACACAGAGAGGTGCAGGAGTAGAACATGTAGTACCAGCCACATGATTTTTATGTTCTAGTTCACAGGCAGAAAATGTCCAAAGCAGAACTAGATTCCCTCTATCAAAAGTCCAGCTTCAAACCTTATGATTCACAATGAAGTTGGAATGTACAAATACAACAGGAAAAAGAGGAAGCAATAATATACAGCTTGTATTGATTCTCCTGCACCGTGAACGGCCACTCACAATGAAGTTGAATGTACTAATACAACAGGAAAAAGAGGAAGCAATAATATACAGCTTGTATTGATTCTCCTGCACCGTGAATGGCCACTCACAATGAAGTTGAAATGTACTAATACAACAGGGAAAAGAGGAAGAAACACTTGTTTTTCCTGTGGCTCGTGAATGAACTCTGTCCTCAAACTTAATCTTTGCCCACTGGGATTTTGGCTGGTATCTTGCACTATTTACTTTTGATCTGATAATTAAAACCTTACTTTTCTTCATGGGGGACTACCATAGCATTTTGCTGTACAAGTTTTTCAACTTATGGATACTTGACATATTCTATTATCATATTACAAATCATATTAAACCTTTGCCTTTTGACAAGTGCTGGCATACACCCAACTCTAAATATTTTAGGCAACATAATCAGGGCAGCTTCACCAATGTATGCAAGCAAATGCCAACAAAATGTGCCACATTAGAAAAAAGCAGACCCACTTTTGATTGTACCAGTGTGTATTTAGGGATTTTTTGGGGGAATGGGGAATATATGTTGGCTTCCCACATTTGCAGGAATGATACTTCTACAAGTAGTACATATAAATTTCCTACTTTGGTCAACAGATGGCGCTATGTAAATGCAAAGATGGTGCTGAACACCATGACCCATATATTTTCAACCAACAAATGTTAACCTGAGGCAAGTAAAAGATTATGTAGGTCAGATACAACATGTTGGATTTCAACTATCAAGTTAAAACCTGACACTGGCTTCACTGACTTAAATTGCTCAAATAGAGTACAATGTACACTACAGCTCAAAGACATAGGGAAAGGGAAAGGGAAGAAAGGGAAGGAGCCAGTTTTAAACCGCGGTATATTTTGTCTAGTGCAGCATGAAACATGATGCTTTGGCCTAAAGAGCATCATGCTTCATGCTGAACTGGACAAAATATACAGCGGGTTTAAATCTGCGGCTCCTTCCCTTTCTTCCCTTTCCCTCCTTTCCCTTTCCCTAACTATGCCAATTCCTTTGAGCTGGAGTGTAAATGTAGTTTGAACTCAGGCTAAACGTGTAATGCTCCTTAAAATGCCAGTCATTAATAAATGCTCTGAAAATGAAGATAATGAAGGTATGCATGATTGAGGTACTTTTTGCACACAAAATACATACCAATGTCTTAGAAAGGGTTAAGATATTGGCATTGTTAGCATCCCTCATTGTAATTCATTCTTGATGCCCCCTCATAGTCAATGGAATTATGTGTCCTATATTTTAAAATAATTTTTCTTTATTTTTTCTCAGCACTGATAAGCCCCGCCTCCAAAATATCCTCCAACGCAAGATTCCCCTTATGACATCATCAAAGGTAGAAATTAGCAGGATATTAGACAGAATTTATGCACAAAATAAACATTGCAATGACCACCTGCAAGTGCTTATAATAGCATCACATGTTTATACAATGCAAATTTATTTTTTCCTTGGCATAGCTAGCATCTGACATAAGGAAATGATTATTGCCACATGATGGTATTGTGTGAAGACATGTGATGCTCTTGTGGGCAGGTGGAGGTATTCATTGCAATGTTTACTTTGGGCATAAATTCTGTCTATTATCCTGCTAAATTCTACCTTTGATGATGGAATCTTGAGTTGGAAGATATTCTGGAGGCTGGGCTAATATGCTGAAAAATACATAGAAAAAATTATTTCAAAATAGGACACATAATTCCTTTGAACAGTCAGTGAGTTGCATCAAATTAGGTCAACAAATTACATTTTCATGTTATAGGAACTTTAAGCACCCATCTAAGAATGTAAAGATTCATTCCTTTTGTTCATTTGGACAAATTTTGTGACGGGTTTTGTTTAGGGCATAAGTCCAAAAAATGTTTTACCATAGTATAGACTTCTACACTGGTTAGATTCAGGCCGTATAGACCCTTATGCTTCTCTACATAACGCATGGGTAGACTACCATCTCTGCATGTTCTAAGGGTTTGACAAAAAATGTGATTTTGATTAAGGATGCCCCGATTGCGGCGGTTCTTCCCATCTAGAAGTGAAACTGCAGGAATGTATTTAAGAGGAACAACTGGCAAAGCAATGCCTTTTCTGACTTCCAAGCATAAGCATGGCCATGCCTGATCCATGTCAATGACAATGCTTGATGAATTTAAAGGTGATATTCATAGGAAATAAAATCAAATAAATATAGTTTATTTTATAATTGAATGAGTTAGTAAAGCAATTTATGCAGCTAACATGCCATGAAAGTGTTCAGTTATGTGTTTAATTAAAGTCAAATTTCACTAAATTGACTCTCTTCCTGACCTACGAAATCGCCTAAGGGAAAGTGGCGATGTGTGTACGTCACAGCCAGGATACGCTTCACAATGACCATTGTGTATCACACCTGTTAATCCACTAGCAACTGCCATCACAGTTTCATTAACAATGCCTGATGCTTCTGGCGGAAAAGAAGCTGCGGATTGGCATGTGTGATGCACAATAACGCCTCCCATTTCTTACGTCAGACCTAAAGGCCGTTTCGGATGACAGTAGGTCAAATTTGTCCCCTAGAATACGGTGATTGTTTTCACCCTAATTTCGCTTTTTGGAAAGTGATATATTGTTTGAATGTCATCCGAGCTCATTGTTTGGCTTATAAGCTTTCTGTAGATGAATATCTTCATATTTTTGGATTTTCTATGAATATTACCTTTAAATTACCGGTAAGATAGAATTGAGACTTTATATTTCTTAATCAGGATCATTTTCTCAGGGAAGCCCCTTTAGTGGTAAAAAACTGTTCTTCCTGTCTAGAAGTGAAGCTGCAGTGCTAATTTAGGAGGAATCTCTACATATTCATGATTGATATTCTGGCAAAAATGTCACCCTTACTGCCTTAGTCCTTACTAGATGTCTACCAACATGTAGATTTAGAAGGAACTACATTGTCGATTGAGGCTATTTGAGTAAATTCATTGATATTGAGCAGAAATATACAAGGGCCACTCTAAGGACCATCTGCGGACCAACATACTACACTGTACTGTACATGACTCTATGGTACATTTTTCAACACTAACGTTAGTACCATGATCATGACTTGAGTACTGACATGACAAGTGACATGTTTGCAAATAGACGAAACGACTACCATAACATGACTAACACAAGGCAGCTGTAGCCTGTAGACCAAAAAAAATTTGACCTCTATACTAGTTACTACTACAGAGGTTGATTTTTTTTTCCCCGTCCAACGTCCTACAGACTGTAGCCGTAGGACGTTGCCGTTGGATCCACTGAGATTGCATCTGGCTCCTCTGAACCGCATACTTATGTCCAAAATGTAATTTCGTTTAAAATATGCACCGAATGAGACGGTTAGTCCTGTCAATGTTAGCTGCATTGTTGTAATTGTAACTACTCTACCAAGACGGCAAGAGGACTGTACTTTCACTGGAAGAAGACACCGACCTGCCGACACGTCTGTGTGTGATTGTGTACAACACCTGTACATAAGTATCAATATGTGGGACTGTATCATACCATTTGCCCATTTAAGTCACGATATTTACGTTGAAATACGAAATTATTCCAGTTTCATAAAAACAACGACGATCTGCACAATTCTCCCCTACCTTCTGCCAAGCTACACAGCTAAAGCGTGACTGCACTGGCTGCAATCTGAAGAAAAACCTCGCTGCCATGATTCCAACACTAACCGTACGTTTGGGCAGGAACAAGAACGTCTGCATTGCCAGAGGATTTGCACGCATCCAGCTAGCTAGCCAGGGTGGTGTTTCACCAACCCCCCAGGCCCGGCGCCCAGACGCAAAGCTACATACCGGCACGTTGATCATGCTTACAAACCAGCTCGCTGACTGGCAGTGCGTACGCTACAGCTGCATTTAGCGTTGATGCTGCTTCATTTGCAGGACATCATGGAACAGACCTTTGCTCCCGGTGGCGATGATGATGATGGTGGTGGTGGTGGTGGTGGTACGTGGTAATAATGATGGTGGTAATTGGGATGGGGATCATGAAGATGCTGATGATGACGAAGGTGATGGTGATATGGTGGTGGTGGTAATGGTGATGGGCTGAGGAAGATGAGGATGACGATGATGGCGAAGTGATTATGTTTTTATTGGAGACGAGTTGGTAAGTCGGCCATGAGGCTGCGATCTTGTCATAAACTTGTTCTTTGGATGTTGCTTTAAAAAGGGTGGGATGCATTATCAATTATTGGGACAACCTGGATAATTTGATAATTCGACGTGCAAATTGTGTGCATGTCGTTCAAATACCCCAAAGCATATCCGAGGTTTGTCTGAGTAGCAACAACTATGCACTGAGCGTTCCACCCATTGAAACTGAATCATAAAATGCAGTTGAATGTAATAACGCATTACTAACCAGTTAGTGGGAAAATCGTGAATACATTAGGAAAACAACTTGCGTGTCGTGGTGACGCGGGGAAGAGGGGGGGGGGGGGGGGGGGTGCCTCCTGATCGACAGAACACACAGTATTTCACAGGGGGTCGTACTAGTCTCATGTGTGTATAATCCTAACGATAGTGCGGCTCAACATAGGCCTATATAGTTTATAGCATACTGCAAGTTAAATCTATTGCGTTCATTTTCCAATTGCTTCAATCACACGCATATCTTAATGAATGTTCCCTTGTTGATGTTGGATTGAGTACCCGGTATGGGTGTGGCCTTACCCCCACCCCCCCCCCCCCCCTCACACACATGCACACAAACCTATCTTTTCTGAATCCCATCCCCACCACACGGACACACATCATCACCCTCTCTACCCCAAGAGAGGAAGTCAGTTCGTTTGAGCATGAAGTATAGAGACAGTCGACATGAACGCACTACACGACGCTAGACGGGGACATCCATATTTCTGTTCCACAAAATATCATTCTTGTAAAAATATTTTCAGCTGATTTCTTGAAAAGTAAAGGAGGAGAGAGAAAGATCAATTCTGTCTCCCTTAGGGCCGAGACTGTCTACCTTGAACCCGGGAAGTATTTACATTCAAATTTATGACCTACTTTGATTTCGTTTTGTTATGTTTGGTGAGATATTATTATTATCTAGATAATGAGACTTTATGGTGCTACATTGCATTTCCTCCAGTATTGAATTCAATGGTTTTATACGTGGGAGGATGCAGTGTAGTTTGCATAGCCTCAGACGCAGACCCTTGTCGGTCAATTTGAATCTATCAGTCTGAAACTAGCTACTGAGACTAGCTACTGAGACTAGCTCCCAAAATGTTCACAGGCTTCTCGACCAGGCTTTTTAAAATGTCTAATTCAAATTTTTTTTTAAAAAAGTCTAGTTTTCACAAGACCAATCACGCTTTCATTTTCCTCTTTTCCCTAAGTTGGAGAAGGAATTGGGAATGATTATTCTACTGCAGCCAAACCCATTTAATGAATATTGTGCTTTGAATTGAAAATGCCCAAAGCCTGGAAGCCAGGCTAGGTGCTCAACTGTCAAGCCAGGCCTCGTAGTCTTGTCTTGCAGACACAGACAAAGTCATGATAATTGGTCTCTTCTAACAACAAAACTAAACGATTATCATATATCAACAGCAAAATATGAACTATACAACCAGCCCGCCTCGATGGAAAGACACCAGCCCATCTTGCCAATTCCGCGCATTTTGTGTTTATGTACAGGAAGTTAGGCGTGGGTTTGTGTATTGAAATTTCGACTTTTCTTGCGTGACAGGCAACGTGAATATAAACATGAATATAAACACAACAGTAACAAAACACAACAAAAGTAAGTCCCCCCTAAGCAAAATATAACTTTTTATCGAAGGGGTTTTGGGCAAAATAATTTGGCAGGATTGTTTCTTAACTTATTGACTAACTTCTCAGGTGTGAAAATCACATTAATCCAATTAGTCATGCATGAGTGGGCAACTTTGAAAGACAAAAATGTCATTTTTCAAAAGTCACAAAGGTAATTCTTCATGCCGTTTAACATTACATTTTGGCATTTCTTGTGCGATTTTTAAAGTGTTTTCACTCATCCATGACACGAAAATTACTTCTTATGTTTACATAACAGGTCATGTTACATATTTGTCAAAATATCCAGAGTTTTATTTTTTCACCAAAATGATGGGTTTTCTTAAAGTTTCAAACTCAAGAGGGATGAGTATTTTGTTAAACGGTGCTCACTCAACCAGAATAATGGGTTAAGCGCCTGGATAGATGGATGATAAACACTGAAAGGACATAAATTATGCACCAGAAATGGAATTCATCAAAAATTAATTTATAACAGAATCCCAAAATTACCCTTGTGACTTTTGAAAAGTAACGTTTTGCCTTTCAAAGTTGCCCACTAATGCATGACTAATTGGATTGATGTGATTTTCACACAGAAGTTAGTCAATAAGTTAAGGAACAATCCTGCCAAATTATTTTGCCCAAAACAGGAGCGGGAGAGTGGATCATCTGCCCCCTCCCCCCACCCCCCGCCTCCTCCATCTGATCCTGGAGATTAGGGCACTTACATACACATACGTACAGGCTCATAATCCCGTTAAGAATTACATGTATTTTTGTAATAGCGCACTGCATTAATTAGTATTATCTAGTCCGTTCATTTTCCATTCGCTTCAATCAAAATGTGTTTATCTACGTGAATGTTCCCTTGTTGATGTTGGAGTTAGTAGGGGTGTGGCCTTACCCCCCCCCCCCACACACACACACATAAACACACACACACACACACACACACACACACACACACACACACGCAGTCACGCACACGCACGAATCTGTTATAACTTTAGGGAGCATCCCCTCCCGAACACGAATTACACACACCAGCATCCTCCCTTTCCCCGAGATAGCAAGTAATTTCGATCGAGAATAAGGGATATAGAGACGGGGGATATGGATTGTCTCAATGGATGTAACATCAGTAACATCAGTAACATCAGGGAGGTCCCACCTCCCAGGTAATATTAATGAATAGATATGACACACAGCGCCGTATAGGGGTTGCACCCCTGACCGTCACTCTGTGTGTATGAATCAGCTGTAAAATATTCACTCCGATATCGAGGTCCGAAGCTTACAGCTACCCATACACAATCAGTATCTCACACTGTGCTGTGTATAAACCATACCTAAGCGGTGTGCACCGAGCAAGCTCAACACACTATACACACAACACACAAAACTTTTCTTCTTGTCGAAGCGCAGAAAGTACGGTAGCGAAGTTATCACTGCACTTGACAGATGCTTGCCGCTCCATAACGCACTGCATGACGCTAGACGGGGACATCCATATTTCTGTTCCACAAAATATTATTATTCTCAAAATAATTTCTGCTGATTTCTTGAAAAGTTAAGACAAGGAGGAGAGAGAGATACATCATGTCTGCCTTAGGGCCGAGACCGTCTGCCTTAGGGCCGAGACCGTCTGCTCTGAGTCCAATGTCTGCCTTGAACCCGGTAAGTATGCATTCAAATTGATGACTGAGTTTGATATGTTTGGTGAATTATTATTATTGTCCGGATAATGAGACAGCTGATGCGCGCATGAAGACGGACAGGGGAGGAGTTGATCCAAATGAATGCAATCCTTTTACTATATTGAGAGGATGAACTGTCTGTCGACGTACCGTAGCATGGAATACACCACCGTACGCACGTTCCACAACGATCTATTGCGCACAGGAGGTCCACTGTTATGATATTTGAATATAATGATCATAATTAGTATGATGGATCATTATTAGCGTACATTTTTGTTGCTGACGTGCTATCACATAAATAGCTATGGTAGGGCATGTTTACATTATTATGATCGATCATGTACACATAGGGCTTTTCGAAACGTGTCATCTATCTGTTCATGCATAGCCCCGGGGCATAGCCTCATGACGTTTGTACATACATTTTTGTAAGCAAATACTTATGTCAGAGTATATTGTCAGAGTGTAAGAACGGAGTGGGAAGTCATCGATCAGCGTACAATAAGAGGATAAATCTTATTGTGGCATTTGATTTGTACATGCCTGCCACTTTATGGTGCCATTTCTTCCAGTATTGAGTTCAATATTCCGATGTGGGAGGATGAAGAGTATAATTTGCTTAGCCTCAGGCGCAGACCATTGTCCTTCAGTTTGAATCTATCAGTCTGACACTCCAGAGACTATATAGCTTTCATAAAGTGCACAGGCGTCTCGACAAGCTACACAAACGACTGGTTACCAACATTTTTTGACATTTCTAATTCAAAATTAAAAGAAGAGTCTCCTATTCACAAGGCTAATATCACTCTTTCATTTTCGTTTTTTTCTACAAGCCGTAGAAGAAAATGGAAATGTTTAGTCTACTGCAGCCAGACCCAAGTATTGAATAGTGTAGTTTGAATCGAAAATGCCCAACAGCGTGGACAGTGGAAGTCGGGCGGCTCGGTGAACAAGTCAGGCCTCGTAGTCTTGTCTTGCAGACACAGGCATGATGATTGCCCACATCTAACAACATCATCTATCAAGAGAAAAAGTATGAAATATACCAACCAGCCCACCTCGATGGAAAGACGCGCCCATCTTGCCCATTCCGCGCATAGTGTGTGTATATTGGGCGTGCGTTTGTGTATTGACATTTTGACTTTTCTTGCGTGACAAGCAACATGAATATCTGTCATTCGGCGAATTAGCATTGGCGGTGATGTTTTTTTTTGTGCGTTTGCGTGTGCATTCGTTGAGCGAACAAATTGAGAAATGTTAAAAGTATAGCGAAGAAAGAGAGGCTGTGAGCTTTTGTGAGGAGTCCCGAATTAGACAAGACGGAGAGGAAAAAGATAAGAAAAACGTTCTCACTGCTGTCCATGGTTATAACATGGACCCTACCTTGGTGGTTATATAATGATATTGTATAGGGTAGGGATTATGACAAAGTATGTGTGAGCCCCCCCCCCCCTCCCCCTCTCACCCCCTCCCCCACCCCCTCTTCCTCCCCATTCTCATACGGATATGATTTGGGGAGGGGTGGATGGCAGGATGTCAGGCTGGCTCGACTGCAATTGAATTATTCTTGATTTACTTAATTGGCCATGGCGGGTATGAAAGAACGGTGATCCATAACCATACACCACCAGGGGGTCTGTACGAGCTACTTATGAAGGAACGACTTCCATGTTGTTAGACATTTCTGATCTAAACTTGGTATAATAAAGTAAACACTAATTTCTTTGCTTGTAAAATTAAAGTTGTTCCGACCGTCCCTAATTTGCAAGCTATAGGACTCTTGTAAATCCTTGACGAAAACATCATAAATTTTCCTCGATTTTAAGCACACACACACACACACACACACACACACACACACACACACACACACATACACACATACCGTTATTCGTTTCTATGCCGCCCCACGTCATCGTTATCTCCACACGCTAGATAACACATTCATCGAATTTTACCTCATCATGTTTATCCTCAAAGTAAACGTTTCGTGTCTTGAATAACTTCAACTCAGGATGCCCGCAACATGCTCGACGGAGTAAAGACAACATCAAGGGCAAGGAGGGCTCACCGTACATCGAGATATTGTTTTGGTTTAAAGGGGAAGTTCACCCTGAAATTATTTTGGTTTCAATAAAAAGAGACAAATTAAAAAACATATGGGTTAAGGTTTGACGAAATTCGGTCAAAGGAAAAAAAAGTTATTTGATTATAAAGTTTTGATTTTGTGACGTCACGTGCGAGGTGCCCTCCCATATGTTGTGTACAAAATAAGTCGATAAATTGCTTTTTTTTCTGTTCATGACAACGGAATGATTTTTTCATACAGGTATGTGTGTAAAAACGTATTTCTAATAATGTAACAAATGCACAAGTAAAAGGATGCATATCTTTGTGAGAAAATGCACACTTTCGAAAAAAATTGTACACAGCATATGGGAGAGTACCTCGCATGTGACGTCACAAAATCAAAACTTTAAAATCAAATAACTTTTTTTTCCTTTGACCGATTTTCTTCAAAACTTCACTCATTTGTTTCTTTCATTTGTCTCTTTTTATTGAAACCAAAATAATATCAGGGTGAACTTCCCCTTTAACCATGCATGGTTTAACAGAGATTCTACACTGCAGTACACAACGATGAGCAGCGATCACGACTATACTTGGCACTTGGGCCATGCTGAGGCGAAGCGCACTTTCCCTTCAGATTTTCCTTTGTAATATCTGATAAATACATGATAATGTGACCGTGTACGTTTGAGAGGATGAATTGCATTATGAGGGAGTATATTATGCTCCATTTATATCTCCATATAGAAAATACAGACATATCTTTTTAATCTTTATTTCAAATCAATTGAAGTTTCCCCATGAATAACCAAGCTCTCTGAAAAAATGAAACAAGAATTTTATTGATATGACATTCCATGAAGTATATTCTCTCTTTCTTTTTCTCTCTCTCCTTCTCTCTCTCTCTCTCCCTCTCTCTCTCTCTCTCTCTCTCTCTCTCTCTCTCTCTATCTCCCCCCCTCTCTCTCTCTCCTCTCTCTCTCCTCTCTCTCCCTTTCTCTCTCTCCCCTCTCTCTCTCTATCTCTCTCTTTCTCTCTCTCTCTCTCTCTCTTTCTCTCTCTCTCTCTCTCTCTCTCCTCTCTCTCTTTCTCTTTCTCTCTCTCTCTCTATCTTTCTGTCCTCGTCTTTCTCCCTCTGTTCGTCATGTTCGTTCTCTTGAATTATCTTTATTTCTATGTACATTTCATGTTTCACGAATATAATTATTGTGACAAGAAATACGAGATAATGGAGTGTCATATCCTTGCGATTACTTCAAGGGCATAAACCCATCCGGGAAATGCCCGTATCATCAGTATCACCCTGAATAAGATCATGATGTTGATGAAAACCGGAAGGGGCGGCCATGTTTATACAGTTTATTGATACTATAAACCATCTTATACAAGAACAGGAAGAAAACATTCTCATGTTTAATTAAAGCTAACTACAGAGCCATAATTTAGGTTGTTGCATTACTTGCATAAATGTATCGAGTATCTTTCGAGGAGACACAATAGGTAGGGTGGGGATTCCAAGATTGTAGCTGGTGCGAATGACCTTAGGTCAATCGTACCACTCATAAAGTTAAATGGAAATACGTTATGTGGTCGGCCACGTTCATATCCATTATAATGCAGATACGAGAACACCTATTCAGCTTTGAAAAGGTAGTAACATAAATTATTGTTATTTACATCAATCACCCAACACAGCCTTATGAACACATTACAGTCTGTGTTTTAGTAGTCGGCCTACTTGATTCAGTAGATTGTCCGGCCGTAGTGTATCTACAAACTGGCTTATTGATTAAGGAGGCAGGGAATAACATTATCATCGTATCAGTTCGTTATAGTGAGCCAGATGATGTTTACCCGTCAAACCTGATCATCCTTATGATCCCACCGGGGTTACTCGGGGCTTCCGTCCTCCGGTCCCGCGCCAGCTTCCGTCCTCCGGTCCCCCGCCAGCTTCCGTCGCATCAAGACGAAGCCTCTCCCGCACTCGACTCCGAGTCGGACGGGCGGGCGGACGCGCCCTTGGTCCGCGCGTGCTGATCTTTTATATAGACTTGACGAAGGAGCTGAGTCGGTGCGTGTGCTGAGGCGACCTATCGTCACATCGGTATGCGAAGTATGTTGGGCTCCTCGGGGGAGACTACCCCTATCAATACATCGTGTCATGACCTTAATGCTAATGTGATGTGTACATTGGGTCATGAGTTCATGCTCATGTGACGACAAAGAGGATCTGTCTCACTCAAGTCAACTCAAGTCATTGCGCAGTCAATAGAAGTACAAAGTATGATATGAATGGCATTGTGATAGTATATTTGTATACTTTCCAATAACAGTGATTAAATCATGTTCGTTATGGTTATGTTCTCAATCTATTTATCTGCTATGCCTTGGATCCCTTTCGTATTATCGCTCCTCCTTCTCGTCTCCTATTTTTATTTCTTTAAACCAATTATTTTCTTCGCTTGCATCATTAGGCCTACTGGGGGGCATTACATCAAAGGACTTGTCCGACGTTTTATCCGACAAACTGTTATAAGCTACTGAAATGCTTGCATCTTATTGGCCGAGAGCAAACTTGTCGGATAAAATATCCGACAAGTCCTTTGATGAAATGCCCCCCTGGTCCTCATTGAATCCCACACCCACACAATAACATTCCCCCTCCCAACTTCTTCCCCGTTCCCTTTTTTTCTCTGCTCCCTTCCCCTCGTCACACACCGCCCACTTTATTATCCTGTCACCACTCTCATAACTCTCCAACTCTCCTTCCCGACCACGGATCCGCAGGGCATGCAGGAGGAGGAGGACAAGATCGAGCGGCCTGTGATCACAGACCAAGACGTGAGTGATGCCGGAGAGGCTCTGCAGGCAAACCCATTCACCGTGTCGGAGTCATTCAACAAGCTCGAGGAAGGCAACGGTGAGTGTGGCTTCTCCTTCTCCTCCACCTTTTTGTTCCTCTCCTCCTTCTCATTCCCCGTCTTGTCCTTTGTCATGTTCTGCTTCTTTTCCTCCTCCTTCTCCTCCTCCTTGTTGTTCTTCATCTTTCTTCTCTTCCATCTTTGTCATCACTTGTTATCATGTCCTTGTTGTTCTTCTCCTCCTCCTTCCTTGTCTCGTCCTTTTCCATCTTCATCTTCTCCTGCTCCTCCTGCTCGATCATACTCATTCATCTCCTCTTTTCCATCATCTTCGTCTTCATGTTGCTCTTCACCTTTTCATTTTACCGGCATGTTCTTTTTACTTCATCTTTTCCTTCTTTTTTTTTTTAGAGGCGGGGGGGGGGGGGGGGGGGTGAGGGGGGATGAACCATCCCTCTACACACTTGCCCCCAGCCGCTGAATACTATATCGCATCTTAACCCTATCAGTACCATTGGTGCATGAAATGTATGATCAGTCAATGGAGTCAATGGTGATGCCTTGGCACTGAGGGAGTTAATCACCAGAAATAGACTCAATCACTCATCACATCTACCGCGTCCTCTCCTCCTTCTCCTCTGATCACGCGGCAGCCCCTCACATCTTCAGCGGATCGACGCAGGGGACCGAGACGGTCTTTAAGAAGGACGTTCGTGCCGTCGAGCAGCCCAAGTCTCTCAAGAATGTGCCGGAGGGACACTGCGTCGGCTGCGGTCTAAAACTCAAGTAAGTGCACCTTGAAGCGCTTTCCCGCTGCGGCTTGCCGCTTGCCGTTTGCCGCTTGCCGCCTGCAGTTTGACTCCAGTGCCAGAAAGTTCTTCCTCGAGTAAGTTATGAATGTCAAGGCGGGGCATTATGGCAAGCAAGAGCGACAAAATTGCTACCGTTTATAGAGTCATCCTTCTTCACGTTTTTGATAACTCCTGTATACATAGAAATTCATGCATACAATATTGGGTTATGCTATCTGTTACGTACTCTGAGTACATCTTAGGTTCTTTCAGAGGAATAGACAAGTCCACATTAATCAGTCTCGGAGACTATAATCTGCGTCTGACCGCATCCATATTTATTGTTCACACACTCTATTCACTTGATCCATCAACTTGTTATAACACATGTTTCAATGGGTAACGTAGCTGTTGCTATATCGAGGATGGAAAGCCAACTGTACTATACATGTCTGGAAAGCTTGATATGTGTACTTAACATGCTTAACACTTTACACATGTATTTCCAGTTAGCAAAGTATCGTGCCTGGGAAGATCAAATCAAAGTCTACATTACTTTTCACTGCGCATGTCTTCATGAGTTCTGTTGTATATAGGCCTATGTTATTAGCATTACCAGGGGAAGGTGAAGAGGAAGGGGGAATTCAGGTGTGTGTTCACTGGAACCTGATTGACGTGCAATGTTGTGTACAAGTGACAAGTCAATCACAAATACTAGTACTTTCATAGTCATTTTTGTTGACAATGTATACGGTCACCTAAACAATGGTTTGGACGTGCTTATTTGTTCTTGTCACGCAGGGGAAAGTACACCAAGATTCGAGACCATGGTTTCCATCACGACTGCTTCAATTGCGCCACCTGTGGCAAGAACCTGCGAGGAATTGGTGAGACGGGTCGTGATCAATCACGTTCTGAATTATTGACTTAATTCTGTGATTTCTGTCATTACCATTGGCATGGAGATTTGTAGTAGGCCAATGAGTTTTTTTCAAGGCATGGTATTGAAAGGGCTAAATCTCTCATTACCATTGGCATGAATATTTGTAAGAGGCGAACAGGGTATCTAAGGCACGGTAATAGAAGGGTTAACAGATAAGAGGATTTAATTACTAGTCATACCATTATGCATTGTGTAATCGTTATATGATTTGATTTAGAACGATATTGAGATATACAGAATCATCGATATATTGACACAAGAAAGTAATGGAAAAAAAAACGTGTGAAATTTCATACGTACTGGCGAAATTGCGGTGGAGAAGTTTTTATTTGATTATATTAATATTATTACTGTGATATGAATGTTTTCATGATGATTTAACGTTTGAATCTCACAGGATGAGCAATGATCTATGGCCACTTTGGATTATATGAGTCAGTTAAACTGTTTTTGCGACAACATGATCATGTTGGGAACTTTAATACTGCATGAGAGCTACACTGAAATGAAGCATTCTGCAATATGCCGTTTTCACAGAAACGGAAAATAATCAAATTTATATCAAATTTCACTTTGAATGGTACCATTAACCATCCTTTACTTGCCATTTTACATTTGGTTAACAAAGAATGATATTTGTATTTATAATTAGCTTCATAATCGTTTGAGAGCATTATAACATCAAGCTTTTTATATCAATTCGATCGTATTTACTATCATGGGTGATTCATATAAAGACATGCCGATTAACATACTCATTGGCTGGCTTATGGTCATAATCATACAGTAATCTCTCAATTTCAATTCTTGTAAATTGGGCTTATTCATCATTTTCTTACATTTAAAGGTAAGGGATGACAGTGATAACGGGAAAATCTTTGAAAATCTAGGTATTGCCTTATAAGGAGTTGTGATTGATCTGGATCGATCGAAAGTCCAATCTCCTATCCGGATTTGGTTTGGATTAGGATTTCTTTCATTAGGATGATTGCTTCCTGCGATCCTAAAATCAAGCCATGAAGAATGAGCGCCATGGCTACTACCGAATGGTTCTGCCATCAGTAAAGGATCTAGGAAAGGGGGAGGGGCACTGGTGATGTACCCCCCTCCTTCAATTTAAAAGAGGGGGTATACATTCCCGATAGTACAAAAAAAAATCACACCACTACCCGCCCCCACCCCCCCCCCCCACCCCCCCCCCCCCCCGGAGATCTCCCCGTTTTCACTGCTAGTACTATCCCTTACCTTACAGTGGTAGTCTATCCTGAAGTTAGATTGAATTTAATCATTGCAGAAAAATAATGAAAGCAACATATTAGTGAAGACGAAAATCCGTCACAAAGGATAAGAGAGATTTTTTTTAAAGATCTATATTTTATGACGTCACTTGCGAGCTGCCCTCCCATATGATGTATGGTGTGGTTCCATGCAGTGCCCTATTCTTTATTTCGATGAAGGAATATATATTTTTCGTAAAGGTGTGAGTGGTGTAAACAAGTATCTTATGACATATCAAATGCACAAGTAAATTATATCTTTTGGGGAAAATTTCTAAAAAATAGTACACATGTTACATCAGCGTAATTCGCAAGTGACACAGCAAAAATTAAGAATTTTAATGTTAATAACTTTGTTATCCTATGACGGATTTTTCTCAAACTTTTATGATTCATTTCTTTGATGTATTTGCTTTTATGAAACCAATTTAACTTCAGGGTGAACTTTCCCTTTAAATGATATCGTTAAGCGTTGAGATGGTTGCGGCGGGGTGTCCAAACCCCCTTTTTTTTTTTCAATAATTCGTCGCTGATGTCCAATAATCAAGATAATCATCAATCCAATAATCTAATAATCAACAATTTCCTAAAAATTATTATACCAGAGGAAAGCACCCCACCCCACCCCTGAACGTCGATCTTGATATCGTTATCAATTGGACGGATGATAAAACTTTGACATTGCCATATTTAGCCCATTTCCAGAGACACGTACAGTCAGTCGAACTTGTCTATATAGAGTCCACTCCAAGGTAACAGGAAAAAAAATGTTTATTATACGAGCAGGTGATATGTTTATAGGTGCAATGATATGCACAAGTGCTCTGAAAGGATTCGCCTTGAGCGGGCTTTATAGACAGTGGTCTTTACAGACAGTGGTTTCTGTAGATTGCTTGACTGCATACCATTTCAATGTGATATGATGGGAATGAGGAGAATTTCGAAGACCAAAATTGATTATTAACACTCGGGATGAACGATGATGACGTAAACTAGAAGCATTTTTAAGCTGCCTCTTCGCGTATTCGAAATCAACGAAAAAAAATTACCTTGATTGTTTGTATGCCTTTGTAAAAATCACGAGTCGTATATCGTAAGCACGTGTTGCGTCACTCAGAGAAAAAAAAAGACGACAAAGAAAATTAATATTTTTAGGATGTCTCATTTTGTGCCTTCCGATTTTGCCGAAAATGAGGTGCAATTCTCCATACCGCATGGGAAAGTCGTCCGACAATTTACCGCGCAGCTACATCCAGTTTTATTTCCAATCATGCCCGCTTCCGGTTTCAAACTTATTAGTACACTGAAGCGGACATGACTGCGAAGAAAATCCGAATGTGGCTGCGCGGTGCATCATGGGACGACTTTCTCCCATATACGGTATAGAGAATATCATTGTCGTTTTGTACTGTTGAGGTACTATCGGCAGACTTTTTGCTGGATATTACGTCATGATCGTTCTTTCTGAGTGGCACAATATCTTAGTCACAGTTTGGTTGTGATTTTGACTGAAGAGTGCATTGACGTTCACACGGCACGAGTTTCTTTGCATTGTCTGACCCACCGCACGCATAACGGCATATATTCGCAACCCCTTTTCTCCCGACTTCCTCACACAGGCTATTACCAAGTCCGCGGAGAGATTTACTGCAAGAAAGATCGGCCCCTGTGAACAGCCCGGGCCCGTTCATACATAGCATGCATGCTGCATGCACGGAGCTCGTGTGAACAGGGAAAGAGAGAGATCTCCATATATAGAATGTACATGAAACAATCGTAGGCAGACGTTGAATGTTGAATGTGTTATGTCGAGTATGTCTTGAGCTTCTGTCCTTTTCTTTCCACTTCTTTAATTCCTCCCAAATCTGGCTAAAACCTGGGCCTCCTTTGATGGAATGCGTATAGAATGTAGACCAGGAAAACAAATTGTTTTTAAACAAAATAAAAACTATCAAAAAGAGAATAGTGATACTGATCATTCAATAAATAAAGCATAAACTTTAATAATATAACTTATGATTTTAATCAGAATGATATAAATAATGACCATTAAAAGAAAAATGATCATACCCTGTTTATTTCTAAACATTTCATGCCATTAGATAAAATCAATAGTGATATTCATCACAAAGATGAAAAAATTACAACAAAGGAAACATAAATCCAGGATTATGAAGATTTTCTTCTATTCTTTTCTTCTTTCCTGCTGTATGTTCACATAATGTTGCGTTGAGGCATAAGAACATGGTGCATAACTTGACATGACATCCAAATACTGCTGAAATTGATGAATTCCAAGCAAGAAGATTTTGAAAGGAATGGCATGTACAATCTTCTCCATAATCTCCACCCACCATACAAACCGATATCTTGTCTTCTCTGCATGACGTAATAGTTTGATCTTCAAATGCATTTTGTATTTAATTTTATATCCATCCATCTTTCAAAATTAAATAATCGACCAGAAATGTCCAATGAACAATGTCCATCATATTCCATGTATTTTGATAAAACATAACAACATAATCATAATATGTTCATTACATTCTTAAAATTAAAGCAGTGAGCTGCAATTTGTTAACAGGATTTGGCTAGCGTCTTTATCATCTGCACATTGTATTCATTTTGTAAACTCTCCTATCACTTGTATTTTAAACGTGTTATTTAAAAACTTGCCCATTTCATAGCTGTTTATTGATGTATTTATTTTGTTTTTGTCTATCAATATCATCTTTGGGGATATTTTTTTTTATAAATTATTTTATGTTGAAAGTATCATTTTGTAGGTGCATTATTGTAATTTATGTTATCTATGGTTAGGGGGTTATATATGCATTGTGGCATGCTTGGACTATATTAGCTGTGCCATGAGAACATATATTGCAATCATCTCACCGGAAGTTGGCATTACTTAGTGCATCAAGACTTGCAAACGCATTCTTCATGAAGCTTTCCTAATTATGTTACTGCGGGATTTACGAATAGTTCAATATCAAATTTTAATAGATGCTTGCAAAATCTGTTCTGCGGCCTACTTTTATTATCTTTAAGCTTGGTTCCCATGTAGGAATTGGGCCATTTCTGATCCAAATAAAATTCTTTGTGAAGCAATGATTAAACAAAATATTTAACGGTTGACATATTTCTCAAACCAGATTGTCTTTTGTTATTCAGAGGAAGGCACTGCCTAATTAGAAATACAGCGTATTGTTTGAAACACCTCAATGTCTTGAATTTTTATGAGGCGGCGGTCATCATAGATCAAAGGAAGTCTATCCCAACGCAGTTCATCCATGCTAGGTCCATGATTTTTATAATGATTATGTCGTATTTTATTTGAATCATCGGGCAAATTAACATTACAATATATATGCCATGGTTGTGGTGAACTCGCTGAAGAACGGGCATGCTAATCCGATACATGGGCAAGAATAAAGTTGATGAAATTATATATTATCCATCCATATTTGGAAATATATATTTGCGGTTAATGAATATTCATGAATGCAATATCAGTATGTGTATTAACGCACATTCTCTCTCCGTTTGTTCGCAGGTTATTTCGAGGTGAGCGGCAGCTTTTACTGCAGAAAGGACAAGCCATTTTGAACAAATTCTGCCTATCAATAAAAAATATTTGCATTGTGTATAGGGCATAATGATAACAGGTGCGTTGCATTATCTTATTACAATAATGAATAATTAAAAGATTACAGCATATTGAGAACCTATTATATGCATTTGAGTCGTATATTATTGATTTATTCAAATGTTATTTTGCAGCAGTTAATGTTATAACAGTCTTTTAAATAACCATGCAGTATATTACACAAAAATGCAGCGCGCTCTATTCTATTAGGCTTTGTTGTTGTTATCACTTGATATGACATTTCAGTTTCGATTTAAATCAATTTTAGAATGGTAACTGTAACGACTGCCCCTAAAATTAATGATATTTGCCGCAAAAATAAGGGTGAGGAAAACATGGTTTAATCCTACTTTCTAATGAGATTATTATTATGATTGTATAGTTGGTAGTGAGGCCAAGAATTAAGATTGTGGTTGAGGAAATGGGGGTTGAAAGGAGGGAGTAAATAGGGAAGATCTTGAAGGGGAGGGGGGGGGGGGGGTGTAAATATATAGTGGAAAGTTTGCTGCAATTTGAAAACAAGCATATAGGTAAATATGTTATATACGTTCTCACTTAAAACGTGTACCACTTAATATTAAAAATGGTTGTTTGTGTATGGCATTTTTCTTTTTCTTTTTTCTTTCTTTCGTTTCTTATTATTGCAATAGTTATTATCAATTTATTATTTTATGCACTATGTGATGATTTCTTGGTTTCCTTCTACAGTAGATGAAATACATTTACATACATATTGCACTATGCACTTCATTTAATGTTAGTTTCGGCTCTGAGAAGGGAGACCTGTTTTTTTCTGAATGTAAATGACACAATAAGGATATAAAAGGTTAAACACATTTAAGGCGTAGTAAATGTCCTTTGATATTGATGTAACCAAAGACTTTAAAAATAAAAATGCATTTGATTAAGCGCTCTTAACATCATCAGCTCATTTTCATGAATCTGCTCCAAATACCCAATACATCCATTATAGAACATATTTTTTGTGCTATTTTCATTCCGTAATTATAGCCTATGATATCATACGTACGTATATTGCTTGTTGTAGACCCCCCCCCCCCCCACACACACACACACACACACTCACACACATACACACACCTGGAGTGTAGAAGGGGATAATTTAGAATAACTGCCAATCAAAGTTTGTCACTTCCAATCAAAACTCTTTCAACAGTGTGGGTAGTAAAACTAAACAATTCAGTTTAGGTTCTTTTGATACTTATTAATTTTCACATCACAGCTCAAAGTGTATACATGTATATTCGAACAGTCCGCCACATGACTCCCAGTCAAATAATAATGGTGTTCCTTGTGATTTCGTGAGAGCATAATGGTAAACAGATTGAATCAACTTTACATAATGTCAGGGGCCATATTCATGAAACCTTACTAAAACTAGTTAGTTACTAAAATGCATGCAGATGAATGCACTTTAGCTAGGCCTAGTAAGGTTTCATGAATATGGCCCCTGGTTTCTTTTCGTAATATTTATTTATTGATGTAATTGCACTTCCTGCACGTAGAATTATATGAGTTCTTTTTTATGTGTTTTATGAATACTCTTGTTAATTTTGTATTTATGTTTTGGAATAAAATATATTATTGTCGATGCTTGTATTTACTATTGGAGCCTTTGGCTGAATGTGTTTCGTTTGCAAATAACGTTGAGACTCGAATGAATGAATGATCTACTCATGCAGTGCACTGATACCATTGGGCAGGAAAAAAAGTAGGAAAGAGAGATGTGGGTTGAGAAATGAAAGGAACGGACAGACATGGAGAAGGGGGTTTATACAGAGAAAATCCGAAAGGAAGAGGAAGAAAGAGAGGGAGGGAGAGAGAGAGAGAGAGAGAGAGAGAGAGAGAGAGAGAGAGAGAGGGGGGGGGGGATGGGAGAGAAAAAGAGAGAAAGGGGGAGAGATGGGGAGAAGAAATGGGTAGATCGTGTACAGAGTGAGAGAAGGGAGGTGGGTAGGGGGGGGGGGTAGAAAAATAAAGAGAAAGAGAGAGGGAAACAAAGTACAGAAAGAGACGGGCATAGAACAAGATATAGGAAGATGATTCTGCTTTTAAACCAACTTAACTTCAGGGTGGATTATCCCTTTAAAGATATGGGAAAAGGGTGATGGACAGTGAGACGACAGAAAACGAGGGGAATTAAAGAAAGAATGTGGATATTTTGTTTAATTGTAAAATTCAGATACCATTAATAAATACATTTAAAAAATGCACCATCTCTCAAGGCTCTGTGTTAGGGCTCCCAGCCAAACGGCAGGCACCGGAAAATACGCTCATTTTATTTTCAGCGAGGTAGTCGTGACCTTCACTTGACCTCTCGAACCGCGGAAAACGTCTCCTTTTCAAACTGCGATATCTTCATGAATATATCATATTTTCGTGCGCTTTCTTTTGTAACTGTATGTTGGAGGTCGACATTTACCAAGGGTGAAAAAACATTTCATTGAAACAGGCAGACAAATATTGCAAATTCGAGATAAATATGTGGTTCTAATACAAATTAAAAAAATTAAAATAAACTCTATATTCCAATGTCAATCGCTTTTGAGCCCTAAACATTTAGAGATCATCTGAAGCGGAATTTATTGTACTTTATGGAGATACCATTATTTTTCAACCTCCCCCCATAGAAGGGTCAGCATCCAGCAAAACATCAACCATGTTCAAATCCAAAATGAGCGAGATATGACGAAGTTGTGAACGATCCTAACCAGCCAATCATAGTCCACGATAATAACGAAATTCTACCGGCGATCCAAGGCGATCCAATCATAGTCCGCGGACTATGATTGACTGGTTAGGATCGCTCACAACTTCGTCATATCTCGCTCATTCTGGATTTGAACATGGTTGATATTTTGCTGGATCCTGACCCTTCTATGGGGGGAGGTTGAAAAATAATGGTATCTCCATAAAGTACAATAAATTCCGCTTCAGATGATCTCTAAATATTAGGGGCTCAAAAGCGATTGACATTGAAATATAGAGTTTATTTTCATTTTTTAAATTTTTATTAGAACCACATTATTTATCTCGAATTTTCAATATTTTTCTGCCTGTTTCAATGAAATGTTTTTTCACCCTTAGTAAATGTCGACCTCCAACATACAGTTACAAAAGAAAGTGTACAAAAATATGATATATTCATGGAGATATCGCAGTTTGAAAAAGAGACCTTTTTCGCGGTTCGAGAGGTAAAGCGAAGGTCACGACTACCGAGCTGAAAATAAAATCGTGTGTTTTCTGCTGCCTGCGGACGAATATCGGTTGCGAAGTCCGTATGATTTCTGAAAATTCGCGTCACTTTGAAGACGAATAGCTCAAATGTTTTATTTTTGAGCCCAAACAAAACTGGAATCAAATTCTCCGCTGGAGTACCGGCTTTCCAAAGCTGTAACTGGTATTGCCGTTCAATTTGTAGAAGGGTCAGGATCCAGCAAAGTCTGGGAGCTTACGTATATATCGGTTGCGAAGTCCGTACGATTTCTAAAATCTCGCGTCACTTTGAAGACGAATAGCTCAAATGTTTTATTTTTGAGCCCAAACAATATTGGAATCAGAATCTCCGCTGAAGTATTGGCTTTTTAGAGCCGTAACTGTCGTTGCCGTACAATCCATAGAAGGGTCAGCATCCAGCAAGGTCTGAGAGCTTACATATTTAAAAAAAAAATTGAGGCCTGTTTTTGAAGGCAAATAACATAAAAACTCCTTTGCGGATTTCGATAAAAACTAAAAATATTTATTAAGAAAGATATAATCTCAATCCCTGTCTAAAAAAATCCTGATCAGTATGCTTACAGAAGACCTCAGCAAAAGATCTCGCGAGCATGTCAAATTCCTTCATAATCTACGTGCAGCAAAATCTGCGCGTGAGATTTCGCGAGACGAAAAATAAAACGCTCACGATTTCTATAGAACGAGCGAGCGCTGCCGATTGACTGCTCCGTCTCGTCACTGCGCTCCGCCGAGAAGAGACAAGTGGTGTAAGGTATAAGATGATAGAGGGCGGTAGATAACCTTTGACAATCGAGGAGTAAAGTGGGTGCACGTGCCAAGTTACTTTCTTTCTATTATTTTTCGTAAGTGTACACAACGTTTTTGGACTCGGTACCTGGTACGTGAACTCTGCACACACGGTGAGTATGGCATGTCAATTTAAAATATTAAGGCCAGACATCTTCAATCATTTATATAGTTCTGACTGTTTTGGTAGGATAGGCATATTCATCAATCTTCTTTCTTTGATCCCGTGCTCGGCACCGCCAAAAAGATATGTATTTTGAACACATGCTTTTCAGGTGTTTTAGCAATTATGAACATGATTATGTGGCAACAGTTTCTCAGAACAAAATAGATATACAGTCTCATTCCGCTTTTTCAGTTCTGTTGATGCTTAAAGGGGAAGTTCACCCTGAAATGGTTTCAATAAAAAGAGGCAAATGAAAGAAACATATGAGTGAAGGTTTGACGAAAATCGGTCAAAGGAAAAGAAAGTTATTTGACTTTAAAGTTTTGATTTTGTGACGTCACATGCGAGGTGCTCTCCCATATGTTGTGTACAATTTTTTTTCTCGAAAATGTGCATTTTCTCACAAAAATATGCATCCTTTTACTCGTGCATTTGATACATTATCAGAAATACGTTTTTACACACATACCTGTACGAAAAAAAAAATCATTCCGTTGTCAAAAAAAAACAATTTATCGACTTATGTTGTACACAACATATTATGGGTGAGCACCTCGCACGTGACGTCACAAAATCAAAACTTTAATATCAAATAACTTTCTTTTCCTTTGACCGATTTTCGTCAAACCTTCACTCATATGTTTCTTTCATTTGTCTCTTTTTATTGAAACCAAAATAATTTCAGGGTGAACTTCCCCTTTAACGTGTGAGTCAGGCTAGCTATTTCAGCAAGCAAAAGTAAACTTTTCTTTTTAGTTAAATATTTCAGTCGCACGCAAATGCTAGCAAACACGTTTGATAATAATACACATCTTCAGATATAATTTTGACAATGATTGAATCCTTTTATTCCTGAAAATCCCTAAAATGAATGAATAAGTCATTTTTTTTAAAGTAAGTCCTCAGTCCTTTAGAAGAAAGCTGAGAATAGGATTTTTAATGGTGTTGCCCTTCACTTAAAAAAACCCCTATAATGTGATAAGAAACTAAACCTCTAGAGACAAGATGTTGAGTTAAAGACATCTCTTTCGAGGTTGACATGTGCTAAATGTCGGTGCAGAGCATGGGACATCAAAGCATTGTCATGATGGTGGAACTATTCTTTGATTCATTAGCATGCTTTAGAATCCATACAGATTGTTTGCCCTTCCAAACACCTCCCTGGTTACAACTATTTCAGACTCATATACAGACAGTGTGTCCCTTCTGCAGGCCATAACAAATGTTTAAAAAAAAAAAGCTCGATACGAATTCAAACTTAAAAAAGGATAGTGTTTCACTTTTCCTGACAATGTTCGTGAAGCTATGACTGTGAAATTTCATACACATTATTGTTAGGGTATGCTGCTGATTCTTGCCGAGTTTCATGACTTTTGCGTATGGGACACCCTGTCTTGCGGCGGAGCGCGGCACACACCCTCATACCTGCTTGACTAAACCATTCACTCTCTCTTGTCGTCCCAAACTGTGGCTATGCATGGACCTACTACTAGCAAATGTACCGCACTTGATGCAACATAAATCAAGTCTGTGGGAACCCTTCAACCCACACACACATCCCTGATATTATGAACGCGGAACTGATAATTCAAATATGAGTAACAATTGTAAGAGATATGCACATGGTAATCGCCTTACGTCCAATCAGAGTTCACTGTAGCCAAACCATGAATGAACGTGTGAGTGATCTTCATCTGGCTGACGCAAGAGTCTTGACCGTTCCATTTAATATGCAGGTTAAAAATAAAATAGTAAATCTAATAGGGGACTTTGTAAAAATCAATCAACCTTACAAAATAATGCAAAATAAATACATCGCATAAAAATACTACATTCATATATATAATGCAATACAGTTATATCTATAAACATACTTCAAAATCAATGAAGAGAGAAGCACCCCTATACGATATTTGGAGTTGACCAATGAGTCACGTGACTGTAATGTTTATATCCGATACACGTTTAGCGTAGTACGCTGCGGCATGGCTTAGAGCTAGAAGAATGCAAACACCATCTTTTCACAATTTGTGCCGGTCTTTTTCGCCTGCACGCGTTGCTCGGAGATCATCTTCAGTAAGCGTAAAGGCAGCATATGAGGACTTGAAACTCGGAAAACCACCAGGTATCTTTATTTCTTCTATGCATAGAAGATTTTACAAGAGTGTAGCAAGAGGCATGTGACGATACACTGGTGTGAAAGTGCGATTTCAACCCGAAACATCGAAATCATTTGTGGTGTTCGAATTTGTAAGTCGCATTCGTGTTGTGCGTTTTTCACGTGGTTTCCCGCATTGCATACCGGTGTCGCCGGTACACACGAGTACAAGCACTGAAGCAGGGTACGATCTGGTGAACTCTATTGTTTACATACATGGTCCATGTGCTCATTCTTGGTCAAACTTGTATTTTCTAAGCATAAGGCACTGCAGTGAATGAACGTTTGGATTCAATTTGCAGCTTGTCTGTCCAAAACACTCGACAAACTCTACAGTCTAGTTTAAATTTGACAGTGAGAGTGGACTAAAAAACAGAAAGAATTGATATGGCTGATGAAAAAGGAGACATGGCTGTAGCTGACCCAGCTGAAGCCATTCCCAATGGCACGCAAGGGGATGGAGACCACGACCGCATCGCGCTCAAGCCCAAGATCTCGCTCCTAAATGGCGTCACCATCATCATCGGGATCATCATCGGCTCTGGGATCTTCATCTCACCTCAGATTGTGCTGCAGCTGAGTGGCTCGCCGGGGATGTCGCTGGTGGTGTGGGTGCTGTGCGGTATCTTCTCCATGGTGGGTGCGTTGTGCTATGGTGAGCTGGGTACCATGATCACCATGTCTGGTGGGGACTATGCCTACATCCTGACGGCCTTTGGCCCCCTGCCGGCCTTTCTGCTGCTCTGGGTTACCATGGTGATCATCAGGCCGACCGCCCAGGCTGTGGTGGCTATGACGTTTGGCCAGTACATCCTGCAACCTTTCTTCTCCCTAGACTGCCCCCCGCCCACGATACCAGTGAAGATCCTCGCTGCTATCTGCATCAGTGAGTAGAAACATTCCTATTTAAAATGATACACCTTTATTACCAGAAAACAAAATGCATTACTTGTACCTGTGCGAATGCAAAGGTAATTGCTATCTGATAAAAAAAATGTCACTTTAGCTGTTCAAAATGAGGTCAATGATTCAATTTGTCTTTTTCGCTGCAGATTTACTAAGGGATGTAAGCGTGATGTAAAATACTGATATGTTCAGTTTATGTTTCATCTTTAAGATTGCATGTAATGTAGATCTAAGTGTGGTTTACATTTATCCATAGTCGCAACTGTATGTGTAATTGTGTCCAGTTTGAATGGGGAATATTCCAATAAGATAATGGTGAGTGTGTGTATGTGTGAAACTGATAACTCGCTCTAGTTATTCAGCAATTCAGGGGTATGTCAAAAATATGTAATATAATGTAATGGCCCAAATTAAGACAGTTATTCCTGTCTAATCATATCCTGCAAATCTAACAAAATCCCTCATGAGGAAAGATTCCCGGTGAAAGATTTCTGTCCCTCATAGGGTAATTATGAAAAACACCATTCATTTAGGATGATCATTTCATGGTACATGTATCTGGTTTAGAAACCCTGCAAATAAAGTGTAACATGTTCCCTGATGGTTGTTGTACACATTTACAATTACATGTAATTTACCCAGCCCATGCAACAACAGCATGTGTAGTAAACATTTGCACTCCTTTTAAAATGGCATCCATCAAGTATGGGTGGAACATGCATGTACATGTATGTGTGCAGGGACTCATTGTGGGGCACCAGTTCAGGCTTGATGGTGATAAAACAAACAAATTGAACTGTGCTGTGTTCTATACTGTATTAAGAGAAAAATCAAATGTAACACTGTTACTAACAGGGGCTCATTCTTTCATGTATTTGGTTAAAGTGCATTGAGCCCCCCATTTCTTCTTTCACTGATGTAGGGTAAGATACCCCCCCCCCCCCCCCCCTAGCTACGGGTCCATGTACACGTTGCACTCACGTTATCGATAATGAATTGATCACCATGTGTGTTTGAACGAATGGTGCACGTTTGAGGGAGATGAAGAAGGAAAGAAAGGCAAAGAATGACAGGGGGAGAAGAAGATCTGAGAAGAGAAGGATAGAGAGCATGACCACGGAAGGTAATAAGAGACTGTATTTCTCCATGGTCTGATCAGAAAAAAACAGGCTTAGCTAAGCTGTAAGGTATGGCATACTTTACAGAAAGGCTTAGCCTTAGTTGGAGACTACATGTAAGCAGTACCTTAACTTAAGTCAATACTGTAGACCAGCCTTATGATCCGTTACAAGTTGAAGTAGAGCCAGCAAAAAACAATTAACTGCTTCCGTGGCTACTTTCAATCCTTGTTTAACGGACACCCTGATACGTGTTGCCCATGATATCCTACTATAGGTGTATGATGAGAAAGACCTGTTTTGTTACTCATTCCATTGTAAATTGATTAGCATTTCCGAAAGGAATTAATAGGACAATACCATTAAAGCGCTACATGTACAAGAAGAATACAATAAGGAGAATACTTGCGTAACGGTCTTTGTGCGCAAAGAACGTGGGAAGAGACCCTCGTTACGAACTTACCTGTGGCACTTGAAAGGAGAGGGAAGACTCGAGTATTCGAGATGAGTGTGCGAGGCTATAAAACCCTACAAGGGAATCTCCGGGTTCACAGTTCATATTGAAAGCCCTTGAATCGACCTTGTGTGCTTATGTACATGGAAATTATATCTAGCTCCCAAGCAAAAACTGCTTTTGACTTCTGAGAAGTATCTTCGACAGTTCGTCACTTAGACCCTGTTAGATGATTGTACCTTTGTGTTTTCATTCATGGAAGTGTTCAAAATGTGTGATTTGTTCTTCCTGGCTTAAAGTACATGTATGCATAATAATCATCTCATATAATTAGATCAAGGATATATGAAGCTTAGTTATATTCTCGGTTGGGCCTACTATATGTACACACGTGCGTTGTTTTGCATTTACGACCACGCCCCTTACACTACTTTATTGACAAAGTTGACATCGAGTTGCCCTTGGCTGACGATGAAACGGTGAATCAACGAATGAACAGCATGTGTGCTGTGGGATGTCGCCCAAGCGACGCATGACAGGACATCGTGAATGATGCAATCCTGTGACTCAGGAGGGATGTAGCCTGACTTCTAGGCTGTTGGGTATTTCTAAAACAAAAACAAAAAAACGTTAATGAACGAACCTCGCTGCAGTAAACTTTTCTTTCTCGATTTCTTCCCCGGCTTTCCCCAACCGACACCGATGGATAAAAGAGGAGAATTATAAAGTGATCAGTCTCATGGGTACTAGATTTTATTTTCAGTTATACACTTATACACTGTAAATAAAATGTCTAACTGCCTGAAAGCCAGGCTAGAAAATACATGCATGCATAAGAGCAGACCATGCTGAAGCATCCTCGATTCTACAAGACGATCCAGTGAAGTGCCGTGTCTATCCGGTGTCTATCATGTCCCACGCACCGCGTGTTTACTGGAATGCTACCACACAATACTGTTACATCATACAGCTAAATAGATAGCGTGCTGTCCTGATATACCTACTCAGATATATTGAGTGATTTCTACATGTACACACGTGTGCACAGACAATCTTTTCGAAATATCACACGTGCATCCAATATGGCTACGCTATTATGCTATTCGACCTTGATAGTGCTAGACTATGCAGCGACGCATGCTATAGTTTCTCCACCATGTCCAGTGGGGATCTATGGTTTCATTTTTCACAACCAACACAGTGATACTGACGAAAAGAAACTACCCGTACATAGGTACCCCTCATACCAAGTACAGCAAAAGAAGAGGGGAGGGCGAAGAAAAGCAAGATGCAAAACAAAGAACATTGAGGAGATGATAAGATGTTATGCGGACAACATTTCAAAGGGTCCCTTTTAATTTTTGTCCGCGTAACAAAAGATGTTCATAGAGAAAAGAAAAAAAAGGGGTTCTTTTAATCGCTTCCTACAAAAAAAAAGAAAAAAGAGCATAACGTCTTATTGGCGAAGGCAGCCTGATTCAAATAAAACAAATGCCGAAGGGAAGACGGAATTATACGGAGTAAGCCGTTTTCGTATTTAAAAATGTATTCACAACCTTTTCGAACTACTGCGTTGCAACACTTTCTGCCAACGTCAGGTACAGATGTCAACTCCAAATAAAGAAGGGGAAGTTCAAGGACGTTCATTTACGTGTTGCATCAGCCAGCGAACGTTCATGTACAGGAATAACAAATGAAAATGTTCGCACATTCTGTTGATACTTTTCCAGGTGGGAGATGGTTTGAAAGTGTCATGCATCCTTGATTTGTCGACGGTGTGACAATACAACGAATTATAGACAAATAGAATCGTGATAATACTTGATGTTTGCCTAATTATGGGGTTGGTGGGTAAGCATCAATGATCGATGTTCACCAAGTGTGTTCATGGATCATGAATGTAAATATGTGTAAATTTCACGCACGCAACTTTGAAAGAAAAATGTGTTTCCGGTACGTTGCACCGCATTGGTGCCTGGTATTCGTGTTGGAAGATTGTTATGGGTGAATTTCGGTCCAACTTAAAGGGCCCCTGTGATATGATCAAAATGTATGTCGACTTATGTTGATGCAAGTCATGCAACATAATATGTACATAACAAAATCTCCAACTGTTCAATGGATATATGTGTCCTATATTTTAAAATAATTTTTCTTATTTTTTTCTCAGCACTGATAAGCCCCGTCTCCAAAATATCCTCCAACTCAAGATTCCCCCTGTGACATCATCAAAGGTAGAAATTAGCAGGATAATAAGCAGAATTTATGCACAAATTAAACATTGCAATGAATACCTCCACCTGCCCACAAGAGCATCCCATGTCTTAACACAATACCATCTAACAACCTATCATTTGGGAATAATCGTAATTCCTTGTGTCAGAAATGTGCTAGTTATGTGATGCTATTATAAGCACTTGCAGGTAGTCGTTGCAATACTTAGTTTGTGCATAAATTATGTCTATTATCCTGCTAATTTCTACCTTTGATGATGTCACAGGGGGAATCTTGAGTTGGAGGATATTTTGGAGGCGGGGCTCATTAGTGCTGAGAAAAAAGTACAGAAAAATTATTTTGATATAAAGGACACATGTGATTTTGTTATTAAGTTGCATCAACAGAAGTCAACATATATTTTGATGACAGGGGCCCTTTAAAGACAGCCAGTCCCTTTTTCAGATCACCACAAAACCATCGAAACATTGGCAAAACATATAGAGAAGTGTTAGCAAGCTCTATATTCACAATTTGAAACTGATACGTAGTGTAAAATTCAAATAATGCACGTAAACAACGTCTGATTAATAGTCTTTACCTCAGGCTCTGAGCAGTTTGTGTTGAAATATCTGCTTTATTGATTAATCTGTTTATTAAATTATAAAACGCATTATGAAAAAAAATGTTCTATGGAAGGAATCATCTCCAAAGTTTGATAGTTACTCATAAAATTAGGATTTCACACACGCATAATAACCACATAGATACTGTAACAAAGACTAATACTTTTTTCGTAGTACGAAAAAAGTCGGTTTGAAATTTAACGGCTGATTTTTTTTTTACATATACAGAAAGCTTCAACATGCTATATTCTTAGAAATGGTCTTGAATCACATTTTCTTCAATTTACGATGGTGATAGACGATTTCAAATTTTAAGCTTGCAAAAGGGACGGACAATCTTTAAAGATAAGCACAGAAATCATAGAAATGTTTTAATGATTCAAGATTTCTTTATTAATATTATGTATTGATTGATTTCTGTTTATAATTATTATCATGTATGTATGTTTACATCGCAATTGCCATCACACGACTTTGCAGTTTGTACAATCAAGGATTTGTGTAAAGCGAGTTAGAAAGTATAAATCCCATGGACCAGGGAGCTGAATATACCATAATTTTATGGATCTACATTTACTTGCCATGAACACTACGTAGAAAGATCTATGCTGGATTTACTAGCACCATGCTTATTATAGTACGTTCATACGCATAACGTCACTTGGTACGCCTCGTACATTCCTTTGTGCGATATCGATACGGGCAATACCCGTCAATGGATTTACTACGCAGACTTCCCGCTTCTTCTTCGAAACAGTTCTCTTTTGTTTTCCTTTGGCAATGATCAGTTAAGCGCGTAAAGAATGGCTAAGTCGATCCTTTTGTTGTATTTGTCAAGAGCTGAAATGGCGGGAATTCGTAGTCTTTTGTTCAGGCCATTTTAAGCAGACAAGGCAACCTTGAATGGGAGTACATGCAAGGCTGAGTACATGTGCTATACACTGATCTCACGTGTGGAGAGATCAGCGGTTGTACACCCTGGAGGCGTCATGTCACTCCTGGGCACGTATGCAACACATTCCCCCTCCTACTACTACTACTACTTCTACTACTACTACTACTACTACTACTACTACTACTACTACTACTATTACTACTACTACTACTACCTCTACTACTACTACTACTACTACTATTACTACCTCTACTACTACTACTACTACTACTACTACTACTATTACTACCTCTACTACTACTACTACTACTACTACTACTACTACTACTACTACTGCTTCTACTTCTACCACCACCACCACCACCACTACACTACTTCGTACTTCCACTTCTACCACCAAGTACAACTTCAATGATATTTGAGGAACACGTGCCACGAGCGTATTCCTTTGTATGGCCGAGTAACCCCGTTGGGGGTCGAAACCACTGAACTATACCACTACGTATAGTTCAGCGGTCGAAACAGCGAATGACCTTGACCGTACGAACTTTTACTGAATAGAAGGCTATATATACATTATTGTATTCCTTTATTCACTTCAAAGTATCCCTTTCAGTGACAATGCCTTGTTCAGCGTTCGCTCTCTTGTGTTGCTGTTTACGTGGTATTTCAATTCGTCATATTTCAACTTATTCCGTTCAGTCTATGTGCATATTTTTTTTTTTTTTTTTTTTTTTTTTGGGGGGGGGGGGGATATCCGTCTACGCGCGTTGAACGGATTATTGAGGAAAAATATTATTATGGAGTGGTAAAATGAACTTTGAATGAAATGAACGCGTTCTCAACAAGAAGAATTTTCACTTCTTAACATCAGATTTGAACTTAAACTGATGGGAATCAAAGTAATTGAGAATGTGATTTATCACAAGAAGGGATTACCAGTCGTTCGTAGCTTGCGAACAGCTTGGTGAAGCACCGTCCTGGTCTCAGATCGTAGAATATATTACTATTTTCCAGTTTGGATCAGAAGCCAGGCTATTTGAATTTTTTGTGGATAAAAAAAATATTATTTAGAAGCAAAGTTCCCCAAATATAATTCATTGATAATGACAGGCACTAAGTTCTTCAGTGATTCGAAATTGGGTCAGATAGGTCAACCTAAAATGTCACCTCCCCCCTCCCCCCCCCCCCCCCCCCACCACGGCCACAAAAAAAAAAAAAAAAACAATGACAACAACGACATCAACAACTACTTTTATACTTATACTTTGTATAATGATAATAAAATATGACAGGAAAAATTAACTGATAGATTTGGAGTCATAACGGTCAAAGTCACAGGTCAAGTTGTGAAATGTTGCTGTTTGTGTGATTGGGAAATATATTAATAAATACCACAAAATATGATATAATGGTCCTTTTCAATTAAGTTGTATTTCATTGCCAAATTGCAAGCTTTCCATGCATTAGAGGATGAAATGTTACCAAATGATACAGATTTTGGCAATACTTCAGTGTCTGTGTAGAAGGGCAGAGGCATTCCCGAAGACTGCGCGCAGTCGAATATCTCTAGTTATTTATGTAAATATAACATGCCAGTGCCACGTTGCTTTAAGTGACCACCAATCTCACGATGGAACAGATCTTTGTGTGTGGAACGAAATATTGATAATACTAATATTGTTTTTTCTTCAGTGTACTTTGTCCCATCTTGTTTTGTTGTAGCTACTGTACGTGCAGTCATGTGTAGAGAGCTCTGTAGGACACATTACTTCCCACGCCCGTATCACGACGCCATATCATGCTAAATCTGTGATATATACCCAGTTATGTTTGCGGGTAGTATTTCGTATGTGAAAATGTGTGACTTTGGTTACGACTGTGTTATGAATGTGACGTCAGAACTACAGGTTTCCATTCTCATAAACTACAAGCCAAACAAAATGATCCCAAACGGTTTTCCCCGTTTCTTTCCACCACTTTATTCCCGTATTTTTCTACCTCTTCTTTTCCTCCCCTCTCACGTCATATTTCCCCCCATCTCTCCTCCTCCTCCTCCCTCTCTCTCCCCATAGTCCGAGTATCATTTCCTTCTTCTCTCTTTCATATCGTCTCTTCCTCTCATCTTCTCCCTTCTTTCTTTCCTCTTTGCTCTCCTTACTTGTACTATCCTCTTTCCCCTCTTCTGCTGTTCATTGATGTCCTCTTTCTCCCTCTCACTGTTTCCTCTAACACTGAACTCATCTTCTCCCTTTTTTTCATTGTTTAAAATTCTACAAATCTTTGTCTTCTCACGATCCCTCGCAAACTTATATTTTTCTTTTTCTTCATCTTGATCCCGTTCCTCTCTCTGTTAAGCGTATCCTCATCTCTTCCTTGTCGCTCTCCAGTCGTGTCGTAGTTCTTGTACAAGAAACCTGATCGGGGGAGAGTCTGGGATCCTATTAATTTTCACACCACGAAGTCGCACGAAAGCTCCAACTTCCACTCCCCGGCGCGACCACTCCTACACGGCACGTGCGCGCATACACCGTGGGTTGTACTTTCGATCGCGAGAAAGTCTCAAATTAAAGGTCTCCAGCCTTTTCGTGCTAGATGTTTCCTATAATTTCAAAACAAAATGCTGATCACGTTGTGACCGTCGGAAGAATATTGTTATGCGCTTTAAGATGATATTGTGTCATAGTAGACGTAATCAAATACAAACTATTTTAAAGCTTATTTTACCATGTGTGAAGATAACAGTTTTAATTTTTTTTTTACTCCTTTGAATGTTCAAGATGAGATCATAACTTGTATGAGTAGTTCAGTGTGTGCATCCATGATTCCCCATAAACATGCGGGTTTCAAAACGGGAATGTTTGCAATTTCCATTACTTGAGTATGATTTATGGGGCCTTGGCACTCTTTGCACCATATTTTCCATTTATTTTGACAATAAACAATTACTTCCGCCTTTAAGTGCATGGGAACTTGACCTCATCATGACCTCCACGTACATCGACACGAAGACTTTCATGGTGATCCGTCCCCAATACCAGGGAATCGTGTGGATGTCCGTCGGCGAGCGGCACGTGTGAAATTCCGCCGCTGTAGTCGTCATGCACGACCATGACGAGTGACGATAGCCGGTCAGGTTACTAGGGTTTCATCACTTATGCGACTTTGTGAAAAATGTAGAAAACTGAACATATTTTGTCATCTTCCCATCTTTCGTTTTCGTCATTCGCGCCATCCGGTTAGGTTACCATGGGATCATCACACGACTTTGTGAAACCTTTGAATACTGAACATATTTTGCCGTATTTTGATCATCGAGATTAACCTCAGGGGGATTAGCCAAATAACAGACTTATGTTGTCTCTCGGATGCCTAGAAATGCACGTACTACAGTAGTGATTTTAAACGGAAGTGATGGATTCACCTATGCACCACCCCCTCCCCACACACAGACCTACATGACCTACCTACGCACCCGTGTCAGCAATGTCAACATGCACTAAAGTGCTTTTTCATGTTCAACCTAATTCAACAAAATGGAGTCGTCCGTGATAATTCGTGGCACACGAGGCTTGGGAATGGAGAGCTTCTGTTTACAAATAAACCTTGTACGTGTACATTATGTAAAGGAAGATCCCCCATCCACCCCTTCCCATGTCATGTAGGGGAGGGAAAGAAGGAAGAACACATAAATATGATAGTGGAAGTAAGAACAAGATTACAAGAATCACGATGCGCACGAAGGAGAAACAAAAATGGAATCGAACTTTTGAGGAGCATTAGTATCACAAGCAGCATCCATTGAAACAAAAAAAACGAACTTAATCGAGGGGGCTAGTCTTTTGAAGTTTGGTGCCATGAAGCGAGCACCATGATCCGTGTTTTGCTTCTCACATGATCATTATTCGGACAAATGTATTTCACAGGGGCACTTACAGTGTATATTACATCCAAGGGGGATCTTTGACGCATTGCAGGGGCTGCATCTGCCTGACCCCCCGTGAGTTTCTATCACTGCGGCGTCATCACAGGACGAGGAGAACCAAAATGAATGGAATATGTCACGTGGTCTGAAACGCGCTGATAGCTCCGTGATTATATCGTCTTATATATAGCGAGCCGTGAGAGATATGAGTGAAATATTTAATGAATGCAATTTGGTTCTATTTTTAGTATTATCGACAACTTTAATGGTGTTTGAGTGGATGTAACTGGATTACGATGTAAGTCGAGTAGTCAACTTTCAGATACAGATGCCAATACGAAAAATGGGAGTGACGGAATGGTGCTGTAGGTGGGAATACTCAAGCAAGGAGGGTACATTATAATAACGAGCCTTGGCTTCAGTCGTGCAGGTGTTTTTATTGTTTTTATTTTACGGTGTTGACCGCAGACTAACATCTAGGTTGCGGGGTATGTTTCTCCCCGACAATTCTGCGTGCGGACACATGGGTAATATTTTCACCCCGGCTTCACTGGAGAATAATCTACATGTCCAGACTTATATAAATGGTGGCTAAATCAGTGTATCAGAAGGAAACGATTCTCCACAGGCTGGAAAGAAGGCTACATGTATGTTGATTGAAATTTTGCATGAGGGCATTGTGATGGCCAGATGCCAGCTACCATAATATTTACACACAAGGACACGACGCGATCGATTATCGTCATGACCGTCATTATGTCTGGCAGGGATTTTTTTTTTTTGTTGAAAGTTGACATGAAAGAGAAATCACAATGACTGCTCATTATTCACTCATGTTTCTCATTTATTATCTGATTTATTTTGATGAAATATGAACTTTACCCACCTGCTCAATAGAAAAGAGAAGACAATGTATGTTAAAATAAGGCGATATTTATCGGAATTTATTTCTCCGTGGGAATGAATTGCAGGGATTTTGGAGTACGGTTGTTCACAGCGGGTAGCGCGAGGGCTCACTGGGACGTTTCGGAGATCACAAGCGTGTGGATCATTGCCTGGTTCATTTGGCTGCGTTGACATTGGAAACATTCACCCCCCCCCCCCCCCCCCACCCCCACCCCAACCACTACCACCCACCGCCACCACAACCTGTCATCAGCCGTGGCGCCCGCTATGTACCCTTATCCCGTCTCACATCGATTTTGTATCAAGCAACTTTTTGTTGCGATTTGAATATGACAGCAATTACGCTCCTTTACGTGCGTTGTCTTGACTCTCTACTAATAGTCATTACAGTTTTTTTCGGTATTGATATCTGACATTAAACCAAATACAGTGTCGCTGTGATGATTCTGAAGTTAGACGTAAGAGCTTGAATTGTGGGAAAAACAATCCTGGTTAAAATATGTCTTAGAAAATCTTCCCACTGCTGTTACAGAGGATGCTTCTCGTACCCCCCTGTCTTACGGCACTGCTGGTAATGGCGGTGGTGATTGTTTGTGATTGTGTGTGTGTGTGTGTGTGTGTGTGTGTGTGTGTGTGTGTGTGTGTGTGCGTGTGTGTGTGATTATCGTGATGCCAGCCATACACACTGCATGTTCAAAACATTGTAGGTGTACACTACATCATCATAATTATACAGTTTATACATTTATCATCCTCTAGAGAAACATTTTCAACATTTTCAACATTCTATTTGCAAACCTTGAACATCTGGTCTGGTTACCGTCACCAGACCAAGAATATGAGATTGAATGTTTACTCAGCTCACGTTGAATTTGTTATTCAATTGAGGGAGTTAAACTTAAGATTCGGGATTTTTCTCGGTAACCATGACATTGATGACAACACGCTGAGTTGAAGCGGTATGAAACGCAACAATGTAGCGCATGCTGAGTTATGGCGACATTGAATCCGAATATTATAATGACAAGTCATCGGCATCATCTTGGACATGGTGGCTGCCATGGCAACGAAGTTATATCTAGCTGTTCAACGTACTTTTCTGCAGTACTCTAAAATCGAAATTACTACGTGACTGATGTATATTCATATATTCCATTGCGTATCCTTACATATCCATATCCAAATGGAACATGTAATATGAATTATTATTATACACACAGTTGGCCCTTCACCATTCTCCCTAAAGATAATAACTTGCCTCACGTCACCGAATACGAGGCTATTGTTAAATAGAATATTCATCTCCTGCAGCGTATTCTGTGACGTAGTGATGCTAAAAAATCAATAAACCCTTGCATGGGCTATGGTAGCTTCGTCATGGTTTCCTTGACATGAAGTGTCTCAGGTTCGGGGAAGGACTGTTTCGTTGGCGCGAAGTATTTTTTTGTAACATTGTAACATTAAAATACATATATAGTGTATTAAACATGACCATCGCACCACGGTTCAATATGAGTCCTGACTTGGGACTGCATTAAAAAAGTGTACCTCGTTTATTATGTTGGGAATTTTTGAGTGTGTGTTTGACCAGCATGTTTAATCAAGACCGCCGCATCCGAACATAACGTCCGCCCGTCACAACTTTGCGCTCGTCTCCCGCTCATATCCTCCCCGCTCTTAGCCTGGCGTTCAGGTTGTCTGGCTTTTCTAAAAAAAACAAAAACAACCCCCCCCCCCCCCCACACTTTTCAATAAAACGGTCTGGCTGCAGTAGACTAAACATGCTTAATTTCTTCTTCGGGCCACAGAATATGTAGAGAGGAGAATGATACATTGACTAGTTGTAGAATATTAGATTCTGTTTTCAGTTTTGATCTTAAAACTCTTTTCCCTGGGTTTTAAGTTAGCCTTCTCAGATTCCTTGAGGCAAGGCAATTGACCCTTTCGCACCCCACCGTCGATAGATTCGGAATAATCAAGGATTGGAGAGAAAGGAGAAGAAACAAAGACAAAATGAAGACAAAGATTGAGAAGGAAGATAATGACCTATATTCAAGTATGGCTGATACTAGTTGTAGATCAATTCAGTTTTATTGTTTCAAAGACAACTGTCAACAGCAGTCGGAATAGCCTACGACTGGACATGTGACGTCACCTTCTTGCATGAATCCCAAGACTAGGTCCTGCGATTCAGCCAGTCGCAGAATCGTACGACTGATCGGATTGTATCGTTTGTGGTTGCCTTAGGTCATACACAGTTTTACGCAAATAATTATAGAAAAAGAACAACAGCGAATGTTTTATAAAGAAGATGAAGTATGACAAGATAACGGGATGAGCAGACACGAGAAGACGCTCCTTTATGACGGTAGCATTCCTTTCACACCTGACAGCAATCCCTGCTCGAGGTGATCGATGATGACGAAGTCTTCACAAACAGTCGTCAGTCTCCCGAAGTTCGCATCGTGACGATGATAGAGGCGACTTCACACGTCATCGGTTTCGAAGTAACATGCGTGTGTGTCTGCAAAATTGTTACTCGGTCTCCTCAACCACCCCCCACCCCCTCCCTTCGACCCCGTGCTATTCTTTTCCCCGTGCGCAGGTTTTACAACTTGTGAAAGTCAGAAAGAGTTTTTATTTATTTATTTATTAGTATTATTTACCATCAGTTGTTAAACAGTGTGCTACCGAGGACTTTGTTACGAAAGAATGTGAGAGCTGTGAATAAAACACATTCACGACTGATACAAAACAACTCGAACACAATCAACAATAGGACCATTCTCATTGGACTTAAGAAATCGAGAAGTTAGAAAAATCGTGAAGTTAGGGTGAAATTTGCCTAGCAACCATGCCAATAGCCGTCCGAAACTTCGCATGAAACTTCGCAAGTCAGAGCGCGATTTTTCTAACTTCGCACCGTAACATCTCGATTTTTTGGTGTAATGTGAACACGATTGTAAAATTTTGAGATTTTTAACTTCACGATTTTTTGTAATGAGAATGGCCCTAATGTAGCATCCGTATCGTTCGTGATTTGGGGAAAGGGAGTGGCGGATCGGAACACGTCGTGTTGCTTGAACAATCTGTATTTATAAAGCATGTACAGTGAGATCGGAGGTGATGCTAAGAAGCCGAGCCTGCTGAGAAATGTGCCCCCCCCCCCCCCGCTCGTTACAACCACATAACCAAAAAATGAATATTTATTACACAACCATTACACCAGATTGTCTCGTATGGTAATGTGACATTTTATAATGTACACTTAATTATTCTACTTTCACTTAAATTATCATTACTGTACTCGTGTCTCGAAAACACTGCTCGAAATTATCATTTCCAACAAATATCTTTTTCATTACGCGAGTAGGTCCGATATGGATACCGTATGACCTTTTGTAGCTCAATGAAAATTACTCGTAAATCACCAGCGCTTGCATGACCTGGGCGAAATCCATTTTACAGTAGCATTGTGCAGTGGAAATAAAGGATAACGTGGTTGAATGCCCATGCATAACAGTTATGCAACTAATTAGTAAATCCACGTGTGTGCAGAGTTCATACAACTGGTGAGAGTAAAGAAAGTTCTATTTTGATGAAAGTTAATGCAAATGACGTTAATGCACAAAATGACTCATATCATGCATATAGTCGGCGCTCGATTAAAACAAAAGCATAGCGTTTTATGCCCTTTCAAAATCAATCGGCTTGCTTTTATACAAATTAATACTCGAAATGGAGGGGGGGGGGGGGGGGTTGCCTGGCGGAGTGTGTGATCAATAAGCTTGGAGTTAAAATGTGATTTCGACTTTTCGGTGTGTGTGTGTGTGGGGGGGGGGGGGGGGGGTAGTGACACTTTTTTTATTATTATCGGCAGGTAGGCGTTGCGTCTTGAGTGGTGTCTGGTGTGCTCCTTCGAGACCAGACGAGATTTGGTGTCAAAACTCATTCGATATGGGTCATTCAGCACCTCATCAAGCCAGCTCTAAAGTAACGACGATAAATCACGATGACCTTATACACACAATACAGTGATACCGTGAAATAAGCACTCTTTAGGCTCAATATATCAACACTCACACCTCCAAATACCTTGCTATTAGTGTGTATCGGTATATCACTCGGCGTGATGGATTCCCTTCTTAGATTCCATTCATATAAATAGAAAGTCAAATTCCATCAATCAAAGATGTTAATGCCTATATCAGTGAATATCATTCCGCACTTAAGGTAATAGTTACAATATACAGGGTATAACCAAGGATGTATGGGGTGTGCTCGCTTCATGTGATACGTTTATATTTCATTTAATTCTTTTGGGGGAAGGGGAAGGTTAGTAATATAATAGACAAAACAAAATCTCAAAATGTAAGAGAGGAGCAAGATGTTTAAGAACCACTCGAATAGACACATGTCTTCTTTCTTTAATTTCTTATTGTCTTGATCATTCTAATATGATTAAACTTATATGGAGTCCAAAATGTAAATTTCAGTTCTCGGAGAAGTGTTGGAAGCTGTAGTTACGTTGGTCTCTGCATGTTGTGAAGAAATTACTTTATAATTTTCACACTTCTGAAGTTCTGATACATTAGTATTTTTCAGGATTCGGGAAACCATATACCTCGCATCATCCATAATTCGTTAAATTGGCCATTGCGAAATCCACGTGCGGCACCTCAAGTCTGGTCTCTATTTGTCACATGCATACTAAGGCCATGATTGCAGTATTGTGTTCACCCAAAGATCAGCTCTAATATGATCAAGACAGAAATATGAGCTTCTTTAAATCCGTGATTGCCCTTTCGGTGCGAGCCAGGACTGGGGCAATTTGGAAGTTTGGGTGAAGGTTGCCTATATAGAGATTTAACACACTGGGGGATCAGGGCGTTTTAGCCCCCGCGAAAAATAGAAGAGCCCTTCTGCCACTGCAAAACATATTTCAGCGCGTTCCTTTTATGACACCAAGCCTGAAGAGTTGCCCGGAAAATAAATATTAATTTCCCCCCTGTTGCACACAAGTCATAACACTAGACGAAACGTGTTAAATGATAAAATGCAGTTCAAAGAACAGTTATTTTAACTACGTCTAACATAGATTCAGTAGAATTCTCGATGTTCATTTGTATACCACGGGCATCAGCGGCAGGATATGTAGAAACAGTTTCACCCGTTACAATGAGTGTATAGTGTACCGTAGTGCCCATCCGCCCCTTCCGATGGGATTGTACATAGATCGATATCAATTCACCCACCATTCCACATAAGGATATATCGTGGGGTTCAGGTGTCATTCACCTTACGCCGATTGCGATATGACAATATCGATTGGGGATCGGAGAACATTGGTGTGACGTCACCACTCAGACAGAACGCGGAACAATTTGCATACAGCTTTTTCATGTCCTCATTCTGTCAAAGGTTTATGTCTGTATTTTCTGCGTTGGCGTTTTTTCGACGCCGCATGCGATAACCTAGGTCTACCATGCCTACGGGCTGACCTACTTAAGAAGTATCTTTTTCAAATTATTTTGATATGATCGTGATAATACCTCTCTTTGGTGAATTTGGTCATTAGTAGAACTCATTAGTCAATGTAGATTTACAGTTTTTATCGAATACATGATGATGAACTAATGAAGTCGTCAACTTAGTTCCACTGTATGTTTTTTTCTGTGTGGAGGCACTATGTATTGCGTGCGTTGCCCTTCTACATCGAGAATCGATTGATCACAACCTGCTCGAGGGCGACACGATACACAGAAACTGAGCGAACACGCGAATGAACGCAGATGAAAATAGCATCACTGTAGTCTAAAGATGAACGTTCGTACTGCGAGCTGCCTTAGTCGTGACTTTCAGGCTGTTTGGACATTTCTGATAGAGTGTAACATTTTGAGACTAGTCACCTTATCATTCTCTTTTATCAGTCAATCACAGTACTGGGGTAGAAATTGAGATTAATTAAGACAACTTCAGCTACACCCCTTTAGTGAATAGTTTCGTGCCCAACAACGTGGAAGCCAAGCCAATATACAATACGTCCACAGACGAGTCGTTTTATCCTTCTCTTATCTCAAAGCTGGAGAGGAAACCAAGAATGATAAGTCTCTTACAGTCAGCCTTCTTTATTGAATAGTTTTGGTTTAGAAATGCCCAACTGCGTGTAGACCGGGCTAAGCTGCGTGACAGGCGTGCGCTGAAAGGAACGACGAGTATTGCATGCACCACCATTAGTTCCCGTCGATAATCAAACGAGACAGAACGGCATTGGCTGCCAAGTAGCCATTGACCTATAAATAGGTTGTGTCTGCACACTAGACTATGTGCTGACGTAAACCCCATGCGCAATGTGTAAATTTTTCGAATTCAGGTAACGCACTTGCCATACAAACCAACATGGGGCGAAGATCATGTAGACGTTACGTCATCGCTAAATATAAATACAGTCTCTGCATATTTAATACCCGGCCAGAAGCCCTCCTTCACTTGAATTAAGCTGTGGTAGGATCCATGGTGAAACAGAGATAGGCTTTGAGCCACGATTTATATCTCTTTGATACGATTGAATTCTCCCTGCAATTAAAGGTAAACCAATACGAAATCTAATGGCTTTGATTTAGAACGTGATACACCAGTGTCAACAGTGTGTTTAACGTGAGACAGTGGCTCTCTCTCGGGGAATCATTGGTAATAGGGAAACAGATAAACATTTTCAGCCCGGATTGCCGACACCATCAATCAAGCCATGATGAGTATTGATGATACGAGTGATCGGTGATAGAGCTCACGCAGTAACAACCATGTAGACTGCACATACAGACCCAATTGAACCAATATCTCAATACATAATAATGATAATGTCAGTTTAAGATAGACTAGCACCTTTATTGATAGGTGTATAACAATGTCGTAGTATTGCAGAGCTGCCAAGTCGTACTGATTTTCAGCATTTTATACTGAAATTTGAGAATGTTTCATTCAAAATACTGATTTCAGAATTTCTAGTTTATGGGTTTTTCTATTGTCTTTATTTGAAAATTCTGATTTTCATCCTTTAGAATACTGAAATGATTTGATTAAGGTTGGCAGCCCTGGTATTGTTGTTTAGCATTATTGACGTTTTCATTCATATCTCGAACATTTACATTAAATATCCTTTTTAGTTTGGAAGGAAATTCATGCTTTAAATACATTTTTTGTTATGTATTTTAGAAGTTCTATGCAATTATAACGAGCCCTACAGTGTATTATTTATTGACTTTAATATCGCATAGGTATGTGTAATATAAACGGGTTCGTCTCCGCATTACAGACCCAGAGTCAGACTCACCGACTGACTGACACGGGTAGATGTCTGCACCCTAGCTGCAAACGCGTCTGAATGTCGGCAACTCAGCATGGATGTAGCGGAGATCACACTTGCCGTGTTTCTCCATCCATCAGCCAATTTATGACATGTATTTATCTCCAAAAAAAAAAAAAACCGCATGGGAAGCCCAAGTTGATATATGGAGTGATAGTGAAGGCATTGCAGTGTCGTCAGTTTCCTGACAACATAAATCGTGTGACTAGACCTGGAAGCTGGTGGAAGTGATATCCACCTGGTGAAGGGTGAAGGTCTGACTGTGACAGGTGGTTGGAAGAAAATATCCACCCGCGCTGATCATGCAACTTGTTAGAAATACACACCAGGGACCAGATGGTGGAGATGGTGCACATACCTGATACCATCATAATACGTTATTGTATGTTGTGACCAAGGCTTTGGTTATTTCAATACCATGAAAAAAAACTCCACCAAAAATACACATTTGATCCGAATAGCTCGAGTTTGCATTATTTTGTCTTGAGCATATTGAACAAGGGGCTCGCGTGGAAGGTGATTAGATTGTCTGCTTATTGATTGTCAATAAACGGTCGAAAATATGTCAAATGTATCATGGAGTGTGCAGAGTAATATTGAGGGACTCGAAGAAACAAAAAGAAACGAAGGGTGTAGTGTGACGTACTGATGACGTCATCTTCTTCTTCCAGGTGGTCCTTTCCCCGAAGCCCTCTCCCATTAGCAGTATCAATCGTTTGCTTCGTCTTCATCCATCAAGTCTTGGAGTAGTTAGCCCCATCAGGCCTATGTTTTCCGTGTCCTCTCTGCAATCGGCTATTTGTGCTTCCTTGATTTAGTACCAGCCGAGATGTGTCGAACCCGATGCCCAGAATTAACATAGCCAGTCGATGCACACGCTAGCAAAATGCGGAAGATATCGATCTATTATGTCCGCTATCTCACCTCGCCGAATCTGCGCTAGTGAAAGTAATCTCTACGTTCCCATCCCTCATCTGTGTCACCGTGGGGTGCCCATTACATTATTCTCTTCCCTGCTATCACCCTCGTCCTTTATCTCTTCTTTGGTGTCTTCTGCTTCTGCTTTCTCCATTCTTTCTCATTTCCTTCCGTAATCCTCTCTTTCACCCTCCTCCTGTTCATTACATTCTCCTTACTTCATCTCTAATCTTCCTTCCCCCTCCATTGCCCTTCTTCTTCTTCCTCTTCTTCTTCTTCATTTTTTTTTAAGCTGTGTACCAGTTTTACTCTTTCATTTTGCGTACCCAGTTTTGTAGTATCTTTTCATCTACATCTTCACCTTTGGTTCATTTCTTGGGGAACAACAATAGCGTTGCTTCATTGTAAGTCTATTACACACACACACACACACACACACACACACACACACACACACACACACACGTCTAGTCTTATTTCCATAATCATTATAAATATAATGCCTTCTAATCAGGTTTATCGCCTGCACTGTATTACATCAGTATGTCGTTGCAAATGGTGGATTCGAAAATTGTGTCGGCTTGTTCCTTTACAAACTAACCCCCACTCTACCCCTCCTGTGGTTCCTCTCCCCTTCTCCCCGTGTCCCCCCCCCCCCCCCCAATCCCTCTCCTACCAGCATCCTCTCTCCCTATCCTCATTTTTTAAAAACTGAATTTCGTGATTAAGAAATATGCGCCTTGTCTAATTTGCTCACAATGACGTCAAGCCCACGGCGTCACGCGGGACCTCCGTGGAGGGAGAGCCCGGGGAGAGCGCGTTTGTTCAGAGCTTCACATGCTCGGGTTTCAATGTCTATAATTTATCTGTGTTATACAAACCTCAAGTGATCTTTTCACATTTTTCAGAATTAATGTTAACATTCGGCATCCCTCACTTTATATATTAAAACCTTTCTTCAACTCTAACCATCATGATCTAAATGATATGTGGTATTTTAAAGAACATTTCCATTAAAAAAAAACCTTATCTGATGGATAATACATACCCATTGTTCTCTCTTTCGCCTCTTCTTCATCGCTCGACCGCCTTCCCCACCCCGCCCGCCCGCACTCCACTCTCACCCCATCCCTTCCAAACGTCGTCCCTGCATTGATCACCATGATATTGTGACGTCATACCCGCTTGCTTGATGCGAAGCCTCATTAAAGCTGCGCCGCTGTGGCCCGGCAAAATCAACCTCCACTTCGATCTAAATACTGCCTTCCACCCCTCCTGTTCTGTCCTTCTTTCTCTATTTTTATGATGCTCGCCCGGTAATAGGGAACCTCATCAAAAATCCCCCGGGTAACCTAATCGTTTTCCTCCGAGTCCACTTAGATTTATTGCCGTGGCGTATTTTCGTTGATCGGGAAGAAAAGCGGGATCGAAAAGCGAATCGACGAAGAGATTTCTATTACCAAACCAATATTCATTGCTACCTTCATTAGTTACATCGTAGCTTAGCTTTCAGGGTTTGGGACATTTGTAACTCAACATCTTCAAGACTAGTTGAAGCAAGGATGTATGCATCTTCGGTTGAAGTAGACTTTCTTATCTGTCTTATCGTCCAAATTAGAATGGGGGAAGAGAAGAAATACTCTAATCAGCTCTTCTCAACCCTATACCTGTGAGAGGATGGATAAATCATGATTAATGTCTGGAAATGAGGCTATACATACGGCCTCTAGAGGCCGAGGAGGAATGCGCGCACCTGTCGTGATTGGCTAGATGCGTTTGCATCCACTATTCACCCCATTCACAACCCAACAAGTAAGGCATCCGAGGCTGAATTGCTTACCAGAACTGTTTTAACAACGTGCAATCAAAGCCATACCCGTGGTATGCACGTTGGATGTTTGCATGGGGGGTTTATAGACAACATAAGTTGATTATTAACACTATTAATACTGAACATTAACAAAAAAAATATCATAGATATTCATGAACTCATGTAAATTAGTCTGCGTGGAAAGCAGTTTAGGCAGATATCTAGATTATGACTCCAACTTTTGCAATGCAATGATTATGGCAGTAAAACAGTTAACTTGCATACTGCCTTAATCGCATTCCGTCATTGTGCTTTGACTGTCATTCTCGAAAGTGCCGATCGGGTGTCGATGTTTTGAATGAATTGACAACTCAAGTTTAGCATGGTGTGTCTATCGAATATCGCCCAAAATGGGTCAGCAGCGTGTGTTAAACTAGTCTCACTCTGACAGCAATATATTTTCACTTCTCTTTAATTCGAACGTCAATCTAAATTCAGTTGTAATGCAAGTAAATCGATATCGGATTCAAAGCTACTTTTTTTTTTAATTTTTTTTAATGTAATTAGTCACTAGTATGCTGAATAGCCCCAAAATGAAAACAAGTATTCTTGTAGAGGCCGAAATTATTTCAAGTTCCCCAAGCACCTCGGTCAAATACAGCAGTACATGACGACTGCGGTTGTTGTTTTCTCGATCGAATTGCCGATCGGGCGAAGATGTGAACTTACACACGATCATTGACGATGGTGCGTCGCTTCGCTCGCGCGCATTGTGCCGTGAATAGCGCTGCAGCTGGTTGGACGTGGAGGGCCGGAAATTGGGAACCCGAAATAGCGCTGGTTATGTAACGAAGGAAGAGAAGACTGGGGAGGCGCCACCGGGGGTGGCTTCAATACGTTTCCTTGACCGTGTGGGTTTTCTTGGAGCGTTATTTATCTGAAGGTGCGTAGGTGGAATAAGGCTGGCAAAGATGGTAATGATGATGATGAAGGGATCTTTATACAGATGATTGATGGATGTGTCCAAGCTCTGCGACAACTTACAATGCGAGAAAACCGACAAATCATCTTGTTTGTTTTATACATTATGTGCTGCAGGTGTGTGTGTGTGTGTGTGTGTGAGAGAGAGAATGTGTGTTTGTGTTTGTGTTTGTGTGTGTGTGTTTGTGTGTGTGTGTTTGTGTGTGTGTGTATACGTGAGTGTGTGCGTGTATGTGTGTGTGTGAGAGAGAGAGTGTGTGTTTGTGTTTGTGTGTTTGTGTGTGTGTGCGTGTGTGTGTGTGCGTCTATCTGCCCATGATTGGTGATTGTAGTTGGGTTGTGGTGGTAATGGTGGCAACGATAGTAGATGATTTGTGGTAGGGCTAAGGGTGGGTCGTGGTGTTTGGGTGTTGTGAGTGGTGTACGGTGTGAGTGTTTGGTGATATTCATGGTGTTTGGTGTTCATGGTGTCATATGGTGCTGTATTTACTGATATAACGTGCATATTATTTTAGATTCATGAGTGTGTATTGTAGTTCTGTTCTGATATGTACGTGTATTACACTGACAAGACAAAAACAGACATTTTTTTCAAAAATTTGTGATCAACTCCTCCTGAAATCAACTCAATTGGATACTGTTCCAAGCACTTCCAAGCCATATTTGTTTAATGACTTCTAAACAGTTATCAAGCATGTCACTCAACTATGTACTCGTTGTAATGTAAATAAGTTGCTGGTGGTTTTGTAACAGTTGTAGCTCATAATGGTGGGACGATGATCTCTTCATGGGCAGTCTTGCTGGTATGGCCAGACGATAAAATAATAGTAGGACCTTAGCGGAGTCCATACAGTTGCAGTGCAAGGGTAACGGTGCACTATTAAATGGGCGAATAGGCTCCAGGAATTGTTATTCTGATGTATTTCCCCCTGTTTCTATTGTGCTCTTGCAAAATCCCCCCCCCGAAAAACAACAATGAATTAATCCAGTAATATCTTTAAACTATGAAACAAGGAATATGTTATTTTTTTATGTAATGAAGATGAATGATACTTTGTTCTTCTCTACCCACTCCCCTCCCCCCCCCCCCCGCCCTCTCTCTGTTACTTGAACAGAGAGGGGGAGAGAAAGAGCGGTGGGAGGGGAATTGATTGGGTGGAGTGGGGAGGCTGCAAGAATGGGGGGGGGGGGGGGCAAAGCAAACTAAGAAAATTCACATATATTAACTCAACATATACATTCTGCTATCCATCCAGCAAGCTATCAATGTTTTTGTATTGCTTATACATGTTTGTTTTTTCAAAAGTCATATGGGTTGTTTCCTCTCTCTATGTTATTTTACGCATGGCTTGATACCTCTGAAGTCTCAGAGAGGATGATTATGTGCTAGAGAGTTGGTATTAAAAATGCAGCTGCGTGCTTTGCCGCCTATGTGTGATACACACAGGCTTGGAAAGTTGCCAAGTATTTCAAACTCAAACTCTTCAAACTCATATTTCTTTGTTTCCTCTGTCTGTGTTGTTTTACGCATGGCTTGATATCTGTGAAGACTCAGACAGGATCACGATTTTGCTCCTAACAGAGGGTTGGTTTTAAGAGTTGAACAGAATGCAGCTGCATGCCTTGCCGCCTATGTGCTATACACACAGGCTTGGAAATTTGCCAAGTTTCATGAGTATTGTCATCTTAATAATCAATTACTAGTAATGTGTGTATCACATTAGGGCCATTCTCATTGGACTTAAAAAATCATGAAGTTAGAAAAATCTCGAAATTAGGGTGAAAGTTGCCTAGCAACCGTACCAACAGCCGTCCGAAACTTCGAATGAAACTTCGCAACTCAGAGCGCGATTTTTCTAAGCGCGAGTTTTTGGTGTAATGAGAACACGAGTGTCAAACTTTGCGATTTTTAACTTCTCGATTTTTTGTAATGAGAATGGCCCTATTGTGTATACAGCGTAATTGCATACTGTAGCTTGGCATCCTTCCAATTTTGTCAATATACTTCTTAGTGCATTAGCGATGATGGATCGGAGGTGTGCAAACCGTTTGTTTGCGCCATTAAACAGTTTTTAATGTATAGTTTGCTCAATATCATATGCACAAAAAGGTCGTCGCTGGTGAGAACAACAAAAGAAAATCAAACTAGCATAGACATGCAGTAGCAAGGGGGAAGCAAGCAGCCATAGGCACAGTTTCAATTCAATTTCAATTTGATTGAAATGAAATCAAACAAATTAATTCGTTTTGATATGGATGATACCTAACTATGCTCTGAGATGTCATTGCTGTAGTACATTTGGTCATCCTGCCCTGTAACCTATGTCGTTTAGGCTATGCAGCATTGATGCTTATCTCAAGTTAAGGGCAGGTCTGAGTGATTATAATGAGGGCATATACATGTAATTGGTCTCCGATGTATCCGAGTGGTCCACCTCCCTTGAGACTTGAGAGCCAAAGACTCTGAACAATGGAACAGAATTGGGCCATCCCACCGTATAAAAACATACCGTTGTTCCGCTGGGTCAATTTGTATTGTAAGTTGCAGCCACATGTATTGTAATAACAATGTATTGTCATGGGAACACACTATCGCACTAAGGATGCTTGAAGCAGCTTTGATTGCACGGGTCTCCACGAATGTGTGAAGTGATATTGTTGGATACACCAGGCCAACATGGGTGGGTAGTGTACAGTGTGTCTGTCTGGGTTTGGATTGCAGGCGTACAAGGACGCCTTCAGGCAGATTTAATGAGCAGACCAGTGCGTAATGAGATGAAGACGATTGGGGGGTGGGGCGGGGAGTGTAGAAAAGAGAGCTGGAGAGGATGGGATAGAGAGAGAGCATAAGGGAATACCAGCTGTGATTTTTAAGAAGGAGAGAGAGAGAGAGAGAGAGAGAGAGAGGGGGGGGGAGGGGGGGGGGGAGATGAGAGAGAAAGGGAGAAGTGAGTCTGTGTGTGTGTGTGTGTGTGTGTGTGTGTGTGTGTGTGTGTGTGTGTGTGTGTGTGTGAGTGTGTGAGTGTGTGTGTACGAAGAAAGAGAGAAAGGTAAAGAGAGAACAAAACGCAATACCAGTTGTGATTTTAAGAGAGAGAGATAGAGGAGGGAGAGATATGAGAGAGAAAGGGATGAGGGTGTGTGTAGGGGGGGGGGGTGGGAGGGAGGGAGCTAGAGAGAGAGAGAGAGAGAGAGAGAGAGAGAGAGAGAGGGACAGAGAAAGGAGGGGAATTATTTTTTTTTAAACAAAGTATATTGTAAATGTATGTACTTAAGAGGGAGAGAATGAGACAGAGAAAGAGAGACAGAGAGAGAGAGACAGAGACAGACAGACAAACAGACAGACAGACAGAGCAGGGGGTGCCTGGATGGGGGTGGAAGAGCGTTCTTTACAGGACTGCTAGGAATGAATAGTTGCAGCATGGTTCCATGGCCAGGGTCATGGGAAGTGCAACTCCTGAACCTACTGTCCTCTCTGCAGTGCTTGTACATATCTTTGATTCTTAGTCTCTCATCCAGCCTTCAGTGAATAACAAGCACATGGTCTTCTGCTTGCCAACACAATGCACATAACAGTGTTCAAGTGTACTCATAGTCATATCAGTTTTGTCCTACACCATATATTAAGAATACAAATTTTGAGTAAAGACCAGAGATGCTAAAATAATGTTTTTGCTGTTTTTATCTGAAGAAACGGCAAAATGATAATTATAGCATTAGCAGTTAACTTGTTTTTGTTGCCAGTAATAGCGAAAAAAACATTATATCATTGGCAGTAAACTTGTTTATTTTGCCCAAGATGAGGTATAAATTAATTTGCTCTACATCGAGTTATGAACAGATATTAATGACTATGAAGTAGAAGAGAGAAACATTTTTTTTTCAATGGTGCACTTTACTAACCTTATTTCAGTCCAGCATATTCTACACTATGTTGTTGTTATTTAGTATTCTAATGGCAATTTGTTAAATTTGAATGTTGTTGCCAATTGCATAGTGTCTTTGATTATTTAAAGGTCTTCTTCCCGTTCTTTGGAAGACTCAAGTAATAAATGATCTCTACCAACTTCACTTCCCAGTAACCTTCGTCTAGTGCAACACATTTCTACACAAAGAACATACTAAATGTGCATACATGTTAACATACATACATGATGTAGATGACATAACAGGCTAACAAGCGACCAGCACGGACAATCAATTTATTGACCCACAGACAAGACAAAAAAAGAGTCATTCCAAAAGAGGCTGGTCAGTGGTCAGAAGGGAAGACTATCAATGCAATGACCTGTAGTTGACCCATAGAGAGGTATTAGTGGATGTCTGTTGACAAAGCTATGCAGTGATGCGTTGATGTACATGTCAGTTATCCAGTGTCCAGTGCTGTCTACTAAATATGTAGTGATCAATGATGCATGTTCATGCTTTGATGAAGGTTTTAGGAATCAGGAAGATCGGTGGTTTTGTCATCTTACACTCATCTTCATTCAGAATTTCTGACCTCTATCAATATTAATTTGAATTATAGTGTGAAGTTGGTGACTCATTGTATGTTTGTAACATTTAAGTCATATACTGACCCCTTTTCTTCCCCCCTGCCCCCCCCCCCCCACACACACACACACTCTGTGAACTTTGTCAATGTTTACACTATGAAGTGGGTGAAGGGTGAAGATATTTTTTTTGTAATCATATGCTCATATTCATTACAAATGTCCTTTTCCTCAGCTTCATACTACAGGTGGCACTAAGTCTCATAAAGAAGATATTAATTGGAGATGTCTGTCTCTCCTCTCTCAATGGCTACAATGTGAAGTGGGCAACTAGGGTGCAGATAGTGTTTTGTAATCATACACTCAGATTAATTGAGATGTCTTTTCTCTCTCCCTCCATACAGCCTTTCTGACCTTCGTCAACGGCTACAGTGTGAAGTGGGCTACTCGAGTGCAGGATTTCTTCACGGCAGCCAAGGTTCTGGCCCTCATCATCATCATCATCACCGGCGTTGTCGAGCTATGCAGGGGTACGTACCATAGAGGGCGGTGTTACTTACAAACATTCAGAGCCAACTCTAAACAGAGTTTGGCCAACTTAGTTTGAGTAGGTAACAACATGGTGTGTGTTGCTTTGTTGGGCAAGCGAATAACAAAAGAATATGCGGCATGTTGTAACCGAATGAATACGAGTGGGCCAAACTCTGTAAATAGATGGCTCTGCAAACATTCAATATGACATCATATGAGCATTTGGTCAAGACAGCTGGCTTTACACTACACTACAGCTCAAAGGAATTGGCATCGGGAAAGGGAAAGGGAAGGAACCGCAATTTTAAACCGTAGTATATTTTGTCCAGTGCAGCACACGATGCTCTAGCCTAAAAAAGCATCATGTTTCATGCTGAACTGGACAAAATATACCACGGTTTAAAACTACTGCTCCTTCCCTTTCTTCTCTTTCCCTTTCCCTATGCCAATTCCTTTGAGCTGTAGTGTATGTGGGCAGAGGGAGCCAGGATGATTGGTGCAGGGACTCGTCTTGAGAGAGCCTGACTCGAGTCAAGTTGGGACCAGTGGGCATGGTGGTTGAGTGATGCTGTTTAGAACCCCCCCAAATCTGCATAACATGTGACAACTGGTCATCACTGGTCAAAGTCAGATCTGGTTAACTCCTCCAGTAATCAGGAGCATGCTATCTCTATGCATTAACACAGGAAGGAGCCTCAGTTTTAAACCATGGTATATTTTGTCCAGTTCGGCATGAAACATGATGCATTAGCCTAAAAAGCATCATGTTTCATGCTGAACTGGACAAAATATACAGCGGTTTAAAACTGAGGCCCCTTCCCTTTCTTCCCGTTCCCTTTCCCTATGCCAATTCCTTTGAGCTGTAGTGTAGTAACAATGACATGGCCAAATAAGTAAGGATGTGCTTGTCCTTGATGAAACATTCCAAGTTTCTTACACAAGCATGAGGAATGTAGCAAGGCTGGCAATTCTGTTTTGATAACAAATTTCGTAGAAGACCTGAAATGATAAACAACCAAATCTAAAACAGTAAACACATACCTGTATAATGCAAAACACGAATGTTATGACAATCTTCAGGGTTGAATACACTTTATGCTTCGTTCCCCTCCAGGTCCCTATAATGTGATTAGAAACATTCATTTGCACCTACATGCACTACTATCACCACCTAAATGTTGATATATTCTATTTGGGGATCCTTTTTGTCATTCTTTTCTTCCCAGAATGCCATTGTCAGAAAAGTCCTGATTGCACATTGTGTTTTCAGTCTTTCAATAACATGACACAATGTAGTTTGTAAAACACTAGGTGTCAGCATGTCGCTTGTTTTGAAAGTGATTTTGAATCATCCTTACCTGTGGTTTTATACAGTCACCTTACAGAGCAATTAGGACCACATTTTGAAATGTTTTAATGGGTTTGTTTTGCAGCAAATAAAATGTGCAGAGCCTCAGGGGTAGTTTTAAACCAGAAAAACAAGATAAAAACAAAGGGAAGACCCCCCCCCCCCCCCTTACTGCAAAATAAAGATTAACCCAATATGTAAGCTACACACGTGTCAATTCAATGCAATATTTTCGAGTGTATCTGGGTAAGCTTATATGTAAGCTTACACACGTGTCAATTCAATGCAATATTTTCGAGTGTATCTGGGTAAGCTTATATGTAAGCTACACACGTGTCAATTCAATGCAATATTTTGGAGTGTATCTGGGTCTCGGCCCTATTAAAATTCTGACTGCATTTATCTTACATGTATTTGTTTAACACCCCTTGCCCTAGAGGTTGATTGTTTCTGAGAGGTTTATTAACTACCATGTGCTAGTAGGTGAAAGCTGTGATCATGATAGTTTAAACTTGGGCACCAGACCAGCTGTTACCTCTAGACATACACAGGACACAAACAATGGTCCGCGTTAACAGGTTTACAGGTAGTAGTGGCATCAACTACTGGGCCCAGAGTCAATGAAAAGAGCACTCTGCCATGACCGTGACTTCCATTCTAGTTTGATTTTGGGGTACCAGGGCCATGTTGCATATATGTTTTCAGTTAATGTCACTTACCATCTATGGAAACATCAAACTACCATGACAATTGCCAATGAGCTCTCATTATTGCACCTGTTTCCATGGTAGTTACCATTGATGGTAAGTTACAGTAATTGGGAATCTATGCAACATGGCCCAGGCAGGAATCCTACTGTTTTAAAAAAAAGTGATAAAGTCTATGAAATTGGGTGATACTGGAGACCTTATATGTTATACTGGAGACCATGGTTAGCCGCGCCCCTATGCACTATAGATATAAATATATATTAGTTTATTCTTATCAAGGCTGTTGGGTATTTATAATCCAAACTCTGCAATAAACAGGACTGGCTGCAGAAGGCTAAGCACTCTCTAGTGTTAGCGTGGCTTCCACGCGGTTGGATATATTTTATCCAAACTAAAAACAACAAAAAAAGAGTTTAAAAAGTGGCAAGACTACTCTAACTGGTAATAACTTTCTTATTCTCTTTTTTTCTCAGTCCGTCTGAGCTAGAGAAGAAGTGGAAAATGATTAGTCTACTGCAGCCAAACCCATTTAAATACAGTCAAACCTGTCTTAGCGTCCACCTGTCTATAGCAGCCAACCTGTCTATGGTGGCCACTAAAATTATCCCCTGGAGAGAGATCATGTGTTAAAGAACCTGCCTATAGCAACCGCCTGTCTACGAAGGCCACAATTTCTGTTTCCCTTGGGTGGCCACTATAGACAGGTTTCACTGTACATAATTTGGAGTAGAAATGTCGATGGGAGTGGAAGGAAGGCTACACTGGATGTGGCTCCATGAGAATAGCACACCTGCAGAGAATCCAGAGCCCACCTAGACGGGTCATGACGATGACCCTCCATTGTTCTCTCTCAAGTGAAAACACTCATTCAGGCCAAGGATGTAGGGGAGCTGTTTATTCCCCAGGGATGCTGAAAACATGAAAGCATGTTGTCTACCACCCCAGCCCATCATAAGTCATAACATGATTTCAGATTCTGACAAGATGGGTAGAGGCCAAACATTCCAAGGGTAGAAATTAATCACAGGTGGTGTCCGGTGACTTAACTGGAGTAGTCCTAAATATACCATTTTCGTTATGTATGCAAATTTCATTCACTTTGTTCAAATAATACATTATTAATGGTAACCCCAAAGCTTGTCTGAGGTTTGTACGAGTAGCAACATCAGATTGTGTTCCATCCATTGAAACTGAATCACAAAATACAGGTACATGTCCAAAGCATCACTGGGGGAAAGTTGTGAATACATTATAAAAACGCCTTATTCATGCAATCCATTTAGTGGGTTCAATGCAAGTAAATCTTGTCGTTTAGAGATGATTAGGGTTGAGTAAAGACATAATTGCGAGGGCTTCATGTATTTTTCAAGTTTGATGGATATCAAGGGAAAAATTAAAGTTGATATAAGAGGAAAAAAAATATCCATGAATTTTATATCTAATGAAAGCATATGCTATTTATAATCTGTTTATCAACATATGATATCACAAAAATCGTCTAGCCTCTTGATATCCTCAACTAAAGTACCACAAAAATGGCCTCTCTTCCGGGCCTGAAAACCAGCCACGAAATACGACTCAGTCTATATGACGTAACGTCATGGATATCCTCTCATCACGGCCCCGGGTGTCCCACAGAAAATCATATACAGAGCTCCAGAGAAATATTAGCTTTTATTTTCAAAGGGTGAAAACTCATGTAATTAATAGTTGTGTGTATATTTCTTTACCTGTGATATATTAATGATATCGTAAATAATAATCAACAGGCTTAACAGGTAGAAATAGTTGCGTTATCAATGTTATATTTCACATTTTCATCACTTTTTTTGTGTGTGTGTACGTGTGCGTGTGTGTGTGCGTGTGTTAAAATATACGAACGTGTGTGTGTGCCTTTTCCGTATGCAGACCGTGAAAGAATCCGATCATTTTTTTTCCCCCTACACGTCTCCCGAATCCGAATAAGCCGAGATTTTTTTCTTTAGAAACTGTCTCTTTTCACACACAAAAAATGTTGAGCCCGCTAATTCAAACCATATCCGAGTTGGAAATTAATATATCTAGCTAAGATATATACATTTTTGGGGTGATTCGTGTTTAATCGGGTCGAGATCACATTTTCCCCCCACCGTCTCCCATTACGAAGGGTAAATTCGTACGAAGTCCCATATGCATGTTTTCATGTAATGTGCAGTGAGTTGTTTCGTGCGTTGTATGCTGTGAAGCCTACGTGAAATTTGAATGGTGCGATCAGCGTGAAAGCGATGGACAGATCACAGATGAAGAGATAAATATTGAGTGTGTGAGAGAAATGGATAGAGAGGGAGAAAAGGAGAGATGAGGAACAGAGTAGAGACATTATTTGAGAATTCTAGAACACACATCTAGGCCAAAATGAGTCTTTGTGTACTCCCCTTTCTCACTTTCTCTTTTGACATTTCTGGATCTCTCATACTCTATATGTTATTCTCAATACCTTTTTACATCCTTTCCCCTCCTTATTCCAACCACCTCTCTCCCTACCCTCCCCTCCTTACACCAACTTTCTCTTTCCCCTCTTCTTATGTGTGTCCACATTTCTCTTCATCACCTCTTTTCTCTCTTTTTATATTCCCCTTCTCTCTCACATGCCTGGAGTAATCATAATTTTGACTCCTATTAACAATACATGTTTTACAAACATTTTAATAAAAGTTTGAGAAAAAAAATTAAGGCATATACCCAGTAGTTGGGGCACGATAGCCTGCTCCATCCTGCAAATTAATAAAAAGAACATTAGATTGGAAACCTGCATCTACTGCTAACTATTAGATGGATGACATAATTATTAGGATAATATCAACCCACGATTCTTACATGTATTTATTCTTACTACATGTAATTATATTCAGTAGTCTGCTGCAGTATAATTCAGGTGGATTCACAGGATTGAGCATGCTATCTTTACTACTCATATACCTTCTAATTAAAATAAGCCCAGAAACAGAAAGTTCTTTCACTAATAATTAGCATAATAAATATTGTTCAAGTTATTTATGCGCTATGTGGGAAAAAATCGCATAGAGAACTTAAAATTAGACTAAAGATTAAGCTAAGGAAGACACACAAAAATTGCAAGAGAGATAAAACTTCCTTTCTTTTCCTTTTATTGATGGAAGATTCAGACGATTAGGAGCGTGATCACAACATGAGATCAATTAGAATATGCAGGCATGCATCTGCGTACAATCCGAGTCAGATTAAATCTAGAACACATAAAATGGAGATATCAATTATCATTTCAACTCACGAGTGTGCTTGGGGGAATATTCCAAAAAATTTAGTTATCCAAGAAAAAAAGTTCCTGCAGTGGCAACAGGGGTATTAGTTCAAAGTCACAGGTGGGAAATTGTGGGAAATTGTGGGAAATTCCTCCACGGGAAGTAGTTCTTGTGGTGCGGTCGCGATGTCGTTGATGCTGCGGCGGCTCGAGCTACAGGAGAACGACGTCGACGGAGTCCACGCTGTCATTGCGAATGGGACGTCTCATTTCCAGAAGGAGGCCTTTATGACTGCAGAGTCGTGGCCAAATGGTTTCGTCTGTTGATGTCCATGCAGCTGTAATAATAATCCACCCCCTGGACTGTATTTAGTAATCCGCCGTCAACGAACGTTGGTGGTGCATCAACACACAAAAATTTTCACCCTGAAATACAATCGGGCGGATTCGTGGAGTCGCGCAATCTGTGGTCTGCTGCGGTGTGCGTACTATGTGAATCAGTGGCGTAATGTGTGCACGACTGAATATTGATCTTCTCTCAAAAATATGGGTGTCCTGATGAGGAACGCGTTCCTTCATACCCAGGTGAGGACAGCAAATCCAAGAACGATGTCATGCCCGCTGGCTGAAAGGAGTGGTCTCCATGGCCAGCAGCGCGTATGGACTACATCTGGCAGCTTGATGAGCAATCCTGAGCCATGTGTTTTCTACAATGAAGACCAAAGGAAAATCACACACTGTTTTAATAAAGCAACTACATGTAAGCGACCTAGGTTGTTTGATGATTTTTGAAAATATACATTTCTGGGTCAATTGATAAGAATCATATTCATTTCTCACATTTTCACACAATGTAATTGGGGTATAGGCCTACTGCCAGAGTATCGATCAGCACACGAGTGTCACTACTTAAAAAACTCTCTAGAAATTCTGAACAATGCCTCTTATAATGTGTGTAAAAATAGTGCTGCAATTCGCATTGATTTTCTACATTGATACACATTGAACTTGTTAATATTAATATTAATATTTTCACAAGTACATTTGAGCCTAACCAAATTTAGTACTGTTGTTGCTAAACTGTTACTGTTAGTGTTACTGTGATGTGAGTTAGAAAGGGACAGTGCCCACTGGCTAGTAATTCTGTGAATGAAATTTGAGCTATCCCTTTATTCGGGTTAAGATCACACTTGTCCCGATGCATGTACATTTCAGGGAGGTGACGAACTCCGTTTCGAGTCATCTTTCATGCCTTCCCTGCATGGAAAATTTGTCAAAATTCATCAAAATGCAGTGAAGAAAATAATTGTACTCACCAAGGCCATGCACCATGGCGTGAGCACACTGAATTCAGTGCATGAGCAGTGGCGAATTCTGCCTTCACAAGTTCCGTTTCATCTTAATCTCTGGACTTGACAACCCACCATCGATCATCTTCCATCATGGATCCAAGCAACCACACCAGCTACGAAGCACAAAAGCCGACTTTTGTCCAAAATTAGTAAATTTCCTGGAGTATAATATCACAAGCAGCTACAGTGAAAACGGATGCGAGCGTAGCGATCGTGCATGCATGTGTACATATGCATGCTACTTCCGCTGGCTTAGCTCTGTGCGTATAAATCGCTCACTCGCGGACAAAATATCGTCAGCTTGAATTTCAACAGCGAGAAATTGTGATCATGCAAACTTCCTACTTGACTATCCTTATTTCAAATATCTCGCTTGTTATGAATATGTAGGCTGTCAGCTATGATTAATGAGGAGAATGATTCCATATACAGTTCAAAATTTAGACACATCCATAATAGGTCTACTTTTGCTCCAAATTTGCAAGTCAGATCTAGTGTAGCCTATACCGAATACCCCCGCACACACCATTCGTTTCCAATCCTAAAAAAATATATTTCACGGTATAAAAAGAATATTGTGATTATATAACATGTTTCAATTATTTATTTATTAATACTGATTAAGAAGAAATCAAATAGATTGACTCATAATAACAATATAAGCTCTGAGACAACTGTGTATTTACGTCGACTTTCTACACAACACATCACTCCCCATCACTTTCCCGACAAATGTATGCATTACGTGACGTCATGTCAAAGGTACCGAATTCACTGCGTGAAAATCGGCGATCAACGACTTCCAGATTCAGTGAAGTTTAATCAGTTATTGTAATATTTTCATTTCATTCTGTTGTATTTGAGTCTCATATCCATGTTAATTAGGTTGAAAGCTTTCTAATGATGTAAAGATCTCAATTTTTGTGATCGTGCTCTTATGTCTACTTTAAGTATGTGTATTGAGCTGAGGCTGTTCAACATGCTAATGAATGGAGGCTCATAGTGATCGCGGTTTCTGCCAGGAAGCCGAGAGTGCTTGTTGAAGAGAGAGTGCTTCCGTCCGTCCGTTTGTCTGTATAGACACTTCTTTATTTGGATACCAGACAGACAGCCATTAGTACTAAGAGGCCTGGAGGGTGGATTAACTCAATAGCTCTCAATCACTGTCCTTGTAAAAACATGGGGTGAGTGACACGGATGATGGGAGAGTCATCATTGGGGAAGGTGACTTTGTTAGATTTGTTTTTTTTTCTAGAGAGTGAACAAGTTGTGATATTTAATATCATAGTTGGTCATGTACTTTCATCTTGTCTTGTAATTACCTGAGCAAAGAAACCCTTACAGTACCAAACATTCACATTCCCATGTTAATTACAACACAATTTATTGCCTATGGGACTGCCGGTGTTCAGTGTTGTCTTGTCAGGATATGGTTCATGTGTTTCTTCCCCCCTCCCCCTTCCCTCCTCCTCTCCCCACCCCCTCCCCCTCTCTATCCCCCTTTCTATTCCCTCCCGCCCCCTCGCCCCCTGCCCCCTCCCCCCCCCTCTCTCTCTCCCTCTCCTGCTTTTTCTTTCTCTGTTTTACCCAAACTTGTACACTTTCTAGGCAGTTGTAACTTAGAGCGCGATTGCAGGCCAAACTGCAAGTACCGTACAGTATGATGCAGGTGATTTACAGCCGTCACATTAATTAGGCATTCTTGCTGGTGGCTGTGATTCAGTTCTTGTTAATGAGAGCCACTAAAAGGCAGAGACCTGTGTGTGCAGCAGCCATCATGCTTATTAACAGCAATATTCACCAGATAACCAGGATTACTTTTAGATGTTACAGAAAATAATTGCCAGAATTAAAATCTGAGGCACTGCATATTGTCCAATATTACCCCTCCCCCTCCACCCCCCCCCCCCCACACACACACATTATTTATCAAGAACTGTGCAATTCTCATAAAGTTATATTTGAAATATTTATGATGTGTAACAAACAATTACATGTAAATATGAGCATGTTTTAGAAAGATAAATAGTAAGGCTTCATGGTTTGTAATTGATGCAATGTTATTTTACTCTTAAATGTGGGGTACATTGATTTGCATGGTTACTCTTGATAGGTGAACATTCAGGGGGTAATAAATATTTTGTTTTGATGCACACCATCTTGCAAAAATACAATATTAAAATCCAAGCCAGAACACAATTATTACAAGAAAATGAGCACTTAAACTGCTACAATTGTAATAACAAATGTTGTGACATGGGGGTGGGGGCATGCGTTCTTAAATTGTTGATTGGAACAGATAGATGTGTATCATTTGTGAGGTGAATCTGTGAATGATCAAAATTCAAGAAAAATATTTGAAATTATATTCGACACATAGCACTATTTACAAAATAGGGCTCACATATTTCTTATCACAATTAAAGTAGTGAAATCACTCTATTACTCCCCTGGCGTTAGGCAAGCTGTCGCTGGTGGAGCTAGAAGCACGTTGATATTATGTTGTTGTTGTTGATGAGAATTATTGGCCTTTTCATTCCTATCCCAAATATTTATTTTATTTTACCATACTTTTTCTAAAGTAGTTAGTCTATGCTCTTAAAATATGTTTATGTAGTTTGGTACTTGAATGGTATTATTACAAGTCCTAAAATATATTCAAATCATTATCGAACCACTGCCGATCCAGAGATTGTTACACTGCGAAATAAAAATTTAACAGACTTTCTTGCCAAACTGGCCCAGTGTATTGCGCAGTCTTGTCAGCCAAAATAAAAGGCCTAGGCACCTCCAGCATGCAGTGTCACCAATCCTGCTGGGGCAGATCTCAACCACCTCACCTCAGTGCTCCCAAATACATGATATTGTCTTGGTCTTATCTGCATGAGATCATCCTGTCTAGTAGCCTCGGATATTGTTTTTAAATTCTTCATGTGCATTGTAACATTTACTGCAGTACGAGACTAAATCCTACACAGCTGAATCAACATAAAGTAGTGCAGTAAAGGGCCTTTCAGAATATTGATTAATGTATGTCCTCTGTTTCCTGTCCCTTTATTGCTCTACAGGAAAGACGGAGAACCTGCATAATGCCTTTGAGGGCTCCAAGACAGACGTTGGTCAGCTCGCCTTGGCCATGTATGCTGGGCTCTTCGCCTATGGAGGCTGGTAAGACATCGCCAATAGAGGGCTCTTCACACTTATATTGAAATACTTCAAGTTTTGCCATTATGTGAATAGAGAAATTATATGAAATATGAACAGACAGATGAGCATCTAAAATTGCCACATTTTTCTTTATATTGCAAGATGTTTTTGCAACTGAGTACAAATGTGTGTATGAATGTCATATTCATCACATGATTTGAATCTTTGATACTTGGTTCGTTGTTGCTGCATTGAGGTCCAGTCAATGACAAACTGTTACTTAATGTCTATCTGTTTATATTGGTTTGTCTATCTATTCATCAATCCATCTATCCATCCATCCATCCATCCATCCATCCATCATCCATCCATCCACCCATCCATCATCAATCTATCCATCCACCTATATATCCATCGATCTATTAATCATCTCTTTCTCATTCATCTGTTTCCATCTCTATCACAGGAATTACCTGAACTATGTCACAGAGGAGCTGAAGGACCCGCACAAGTAAGTTCTCTCCTCAAAATGTGATGTAACATTAATCTGAAATATCTTAAATAATGTTACCCTACATGTAAGTTAAGGTAAAGTTGATGTTAAACTGCTTGCTAGATGACCCTGACAGCACCATCTGCTATCAAATGGTTTTCGTGTGTAAGGAGAATTAGATCAGCTCTGGACTACAACTACTGCAAACATACAAAATACACACATCTATAGTCGAGTAGATTGTTTTGAACTTATTTATTTGTTATCAGGCCTTTAATCCCCAAAATTTGCTAAATCAAAGAAAGCACTTAATTTCTGGGTTGAGAAAAATAAACACAAAACGTCTGGATATAGCTGGAAAGCATTCTTTGTCTGTGAAGGGAATCAATCTGTTAAATCTGCAAAATCAAAGAAAGCCTTTAACATCTGTACATTCATATCGAGAAGAATAAACACAAAATGCCTGACAATGGCCGGAAGCCATATTTTGTCCACGAGCGGTTGTCATGGTAACAGTCACAAGGGGGAAGACACACAAGACACAGTAGACAAAGTGGAGCCAGATGCACAGACACAATGGCAGCCATGTTCAAACACGCACACAAAGGTTGTTGAGACGACGAGTCTGAAGGACTGTGGAGGGCCTTCTTTATTTCTTACCGGTATATCCAATATTTATGATTATTGACAGATATTTTATATCTTTAAAAATGCTTTCATTGCTTTGCAGTCTTTCAGTCAGAATGTGGTGATATGAGTTTTAATTGTAAGGTAACCCTTTCGCAGGTGAAAAAATATTATTGGGTAAATACCACGGAAAATCAAAGAAAAAACTGTTGGAAGATCTTCCTTGAAGTTCCTTCACAATATTAGAACTGGAAACTGACCTTGAGCAGAATTATTGATGACTAGATTTCAAGTACCGGTAGGTTTTGGATGGCTCGTCCCAAACCTAGTGGTTCCTGATGTGCACATCACGGCTATTTGACTGTATTTGACCTGCAAAAGGGCTACCCTGCCGTTAAACTCGAACGTTGATTTCCATTCAAATGAAAACATTGCTTTTAGCTCATGTTCTGCGACCCCTTCTTTCCAGAAATCTGCCAAGAGCCATTGTCATCTCGGTGCCGCTGGTCATCTTCATTTACGTGATGGCAAATGTCGCATACTTCACAGCCATGTCCAGAGCAGAGCTGCTAGCCACCGAGGCTGTCGCTGTGGTAGGTTGACAGATCACCATAGCAACATTGCATTTCATAAAGGAAACTTCACCCCACATCGATTTTTTTTATCACACTATTGGGAGCAAAATTCTCTTGAATTTGATAACAAAATTATCAATTTTGGCTTCCCAAGTAATCGGCTTACAACTTTCAGGAGGCACCAAAATACCAAACAACAACTGTCGTCTGCTGTAAGTGAGTGCCAATATTGTAGATTTTTGGCTGGACCCACTCTGAAGATGTAAAGCAGTAGGTGCAGAACAATAGACGAGCTGCCCCAGGCCCAGCCAGCTCATTGGCTCAGCAGTATGTACCGTACATAGCGCATCTCACATCATTCAGGCCTCCACTTCTGCTGGTGTGAAAAGCAGCTCGAAACAATCATTGTAAGGCTTACTCTTTCGGAGGGGAGGGGGAACTTTCTTACCCCTTTATTGTTCCTCCTGTCTTCTCTCCATGTTTAACTTGTTTTTACTTTGTTGAAGCATTATCTGTTTGTTAATCTTCTTTACTTTGTTTCAATCTGTGCTAAACTTGTTGACAAAACAATATCAGATTGTTTTTATTGGTTCTAAAATTTCCTCTTATCTTCACCGAGTAAATGAGTTTGGCTCACATGCAGTTAATAAACATTAAAGTTTACATCTTTTTTATTGATGAAAAACAAATACTATAATATTGATTTACAATATCAAATATTCAAGTATTATTACTGGTACTACCTGTCAGCTTTTTTCTCATTAACAATGCCCCAGAAAGCTTCTGTACAAGTTAATTGAGCAATGTCAATTAACCTGTAATCAAGAGAAGATTGACACAGAATGAAACAACACGATTCAGCAATTTCCGACTTGTATTTATCAGACATTGACACCAACACAGCTAAAAGCGGTACTCTAGAAAGGGTTGGAGATAATATGACACTGAGCACTGAACGTGGCGCTGATGTATCAGTAACAGGAAGAACTTGGTATAGGTCATGTTTGGGCATTGCTTGAGTCTCATGGGTGTGTGTGTGTGGGGGGGGGGGGGGGGTGGGGAGGGGAGGAAAGGGAAAGGGAGGGGAGGGGAGAGGAGGGAAGGGGGGGGGGGATCACCACTATAAATATTAGGGGCTCTGAGCTATTACGATGCAATCAGAGGGGGTTTTTTTTCAGGGGAACTTGTGTCTTTAAGAACCTATTTCTGTCTTTCTCTGATTGTTTGGAGGCTCACATAACTTTCATTCATTGATCAAAGGGTAGGGATAGAAGTAATCATGATTAGTGGCCATGATCATTTTATATTTTACATTTTATATCAACAATTTTATGATTTGCTTATGGATCTTTAACACAAATAGATCATGTCAAGGAAGGAATATAAACTTGAAAATATTTTCTGACTGAAACATTACTCCACCAAAACTACACCAAAGTGCTGGAAAGTTATCTGTAAAAATTACAAGAACAATAGGAGGTCAAAATCACTTAAGATGGGCGTGGAAAAACAAGTTTACAGAGGTAATCGATCATCGTAGCTGGTAATGGGGTGTCAGAAACCTTTGCGCTCGTCTGCCTTGATTGAAAAACACTTTTGAGGACATGGATTTCATCAGGGGAAGCTATCGTAGCAGCATGTATCATAATTCAAGCGTCCTGTGCGATGGGGCTGGATTTACAGTGTGTCCTCCCAATGACTGAAAACAGGAAGCTAGCAGCCACGTGTAAGGCTTTTGTTATGAGGGTTGATCGCCGCATGCAGTGGGTGGTCTCAAATTGCTTTCTTTTAAAAGTAAGTGTATTTCATGAGTGAAATAATGTAATAATTCTGGCCTTTTCACATTGACATCTATGCAGCATTTGATGTATTTTAATCATTTCTCCTTATTTTTGTTTATCTAGTGACTTTGGTATTGTTGTTCTTTTCTCTCGTGTTACTTTCTTAAAGACTTTTGACTTGTTTTGCGAGTTCTATGGGTGCATTGCAGTCAGATACACTTACTTAGAGGAAAAGTTCATAAAAGGTTGTGAAGACTGCAATGTTAAAATAACCAGATGCCTACTCAGTGCTGCATTAGAGAAGTCAGTTGTGAGGCACAAGTTTGTGTCCTTATTTATATATGTAAAAAGGCTCATTTGGTGGGAAGACATAAAAAAAAAGACTAAACTTGATGTGACTTTGTGACTGGATGTCTTCTTTTCTTCCACCAGACCTTTGGGGAGAAGCTGCTGGGGGTGATGGCCTGGATCATGCCAGTCGCTGTCGCCCTCTCCACCTTTGGAGGGGTCAACGGACTCTTGCTGACAGGGTCAAGGTAAGGTCACACTTTCTGGAGGCTTGAGCCACAGCGTAGTTATCGCAACATAACTTTGTAGCGTGAACACATCATATAGATGATTCAGATTATACCACTTGCTCTGTTAGGGGTGTTTACATCAGGGGTAATTATGATAACTTTATGAAGACTGACGATGTTATACGAGCATCTTAACCAGTTTAATTCTGAGCCCACAAATATGCGGGCTGGCTATTTACCACTGAGATACTAAGCAGCAAGACTCCCATGCAATCTGCTGGTCAGACAATAGACAACAGGCTATGAATAAACTTCACATACCCTAAAGGACACAGCCCTTTGGTTACTGCCGCTCCATGGCAGATTTTGACTTCCTAACTGGACCGGGGTTCACAAAACCAGAGAATCTAACCGTGAGCAACGGGTTAATTTGCCAGTTGTGTCTCAGTCCAGTCCATTGGTTAAGGTAGTCTCATGATTCAGACTCTGGTGTGGGAGGGATATTGGTATGTGCTTGCAAACATCGGTATGTACAGGTCTGCAAACTACTGACAGGGTCCATCATGACTGCATTTGAATGGGAATGAGTAAACAGGGCAACAAGTGGCAATGACTGTTTGTGAGTCATGGACTCTGGGCTAGGGAAGAGCTACACCTGGCTGGGATACTTGTGTGTAACGTGGCTTGGCAGACTATATTTGCTCCTCTTCTTCTGGTAAAAGGAAGCAACTGACAAATGACTCAAATATTAAGATATTGATGATACTAGACTGTTGTTTGCACGCCCTACTTGCAGGCAACATGTGGAAGCAAAATTCTGTTTTGGGACAGTCCTAATGTGATGTGGTGTTGCATTGATGCTAATGAAAGTGACATGCATCATTTGCTCATTTACATAAAAATGTCACTTAATGCACTTAGTTCCTTTTGTCATAGCACAATAAACAGTAGTGCTTGTGTGTTCATTTCCTGACCTCTCTAGTATATGGTGTCAAGAGTGTGCACATGCTCTTGGCATTGAGATAGGCAATCACTTTAGTAATGTGGTTTTCCACGTGTGAGCTATTAGGAGCTACCATGCTTCCTTGGTTCCCATCCCCACATGTGTGTTTCTGTGTGATCATTAAGTGTCCATCCTTTTTGTGTGTGACACCTTAAACTCTGGAGGACACTGGTACAGGTCAAGGGCAATATGAAGATTTTTTTGCCCTTCCCAACCAGCATGAAATGCTGTATTTGGTAGCAAAGATTGAAATTTCAGTCATATTTCCTGGTTGAATGGGTATTTGTGTTGTATATAGGGATACAAAGAAATCAAAGAATAGAGGGTTCCGACAAGCAGCCATATTGGAGGACAAACAATACAAACCATGAAAATTTATTGTTTTCATGGACGGTCTGATGCACAGGTTTTTATTGTTTTGTCCTCCAATATGGCTGCTTGTGGGAACCCTGTATAGCACAAACTTGTTTAATAGGATCGTCCAGCAATCTTATTGCTGCCATACTCTCAGTGGTATGCATTGCAGACTAACGTGACAAAATCTCATTGCCATGTGAATTTGAATTTGATTGGTTGTCGAGTGGTGTTACCAGGGAAATACCATTGGGGGGGGGGGGGGGGGTGATAGGCAAATAATATCTAATAAAAAAAGCATCATACACAAACAAAAGAGGGCAGGTATTTTTTTAGGGCATCACTTCTTTCACACACATGCATTTTTAGTATAAATACAGGTGAGCCTGTGGTGATGTGTTAAAACTGCACCAATATCAATAAGCAGTAGCTGTAGCCACAATGTTTAACTTCCTCGTCTTGCTAGTCATCTCACAGTATATCTCGCAGTATGTGTGAAGAGAGTTCAAGTTTTTTTTTCAGGGTCATGCCTTTCTCACAAAAATCCTGGTACTTAGCAGATGGGAGAGACATTAACAATCAAGAGGAATGAGGAGAACAGATCATGGTACAATGTATGTTGAGAAGGTTTGGCTGGTAACCAACTCCACCCATAACTGCTGTTCAAACTGGAATTATTGCGATGTTTAGCATCCAGTGTTGTATATGGTAAACCCTTACATAGCTGACATTCTTCCCAGGCAGGAAATCAGAATATCCCGATGTTTAGTAATCAATGGCTTCAACCATTACATAGCTGCAACCTTCCAAGGCAGGAATCCTGATCATGAGTTAAAATAAATAAAAGTAGAAAAATCACAAACAATACATATATTCTAATCATAATCTTCATCATGGCAACTCCATCGGTCCTTGATGATGAACTGTGTTGATTGTTTTCACTTGTCTACAGTACAGTATCTATAATCTACAGGGCTAGTTATTCAGATTTTTCAATCACAAATCATTTCCTTATGATATGTCTGATATTTCTAAAAAAAAAAAAAATCTGCTTTTATCCTTTCAGTTGATTATCAGGGTGTAATTTCCCTTCACGTAACATGAAATGTGTATTTCGTGAAAAAGAAAGAGGAAGTTCTTGTGCTCATAAATGATGCTAGAAGACAAAATAGGAGGAATCATTCTTTTCAAATCAGATTACCTTTTAGGTGTGCCCTTCTGATAATATGACTCTTTCACATAGTTCTATCCAGACCCCCCCACTCCCCTCAATATTGTATTTTGCTCTGATTTTTTTTGGCTTAGCAGAACTAACAAATAAAAGATAATGAAAGTTGGCAAAGACTCAGCATCGTGATATTTTGCCAATATTCTTTGTTCTATCTTTCAAGCACTGATGGCTTATTTTCACACCGCATTACCCACAGTCAATGAAGTCTCTCATGTGCAGGAATGTTAAAGAGGCATTGAACCCCGTTGATAAGCTGACTTCAATAAAAGCAGAAAAACGTGACAGAGAAACAGATAAGCAAAAGATTGATAAGGAAGTTACTTGGGTTAGAAATCAGAATCATTAGCCCTGTAAGTTTCTTCTCTAAATGGAAGGAAGGCATGTGATGCTGGGTATCGTCTGGTTTATGTAGAGTACATAACAATGGCAATTCCATAGAGTATGTCATTTCATACCATGAAGGCTAGTTGCCAGGAATCAATGGTAATCATTATTTTGTTTAAAAAATCACTTTTTCCTAATGATAATATCTGATTTTTCTCAAACTTTTATAACTCTCGATTGATGATTTCTCTGCTTTTATTAAAATCAATTCATGTTGATGGTTTGTTTCTCCTTGAATGTATTGAATCCCCTCTCCATACCAGATGGAATGGTTTCTATAGAAACGATGTGCATTACTGAAGCAGACTCATGGCTATGATACACAAGGGGTTTATTCAAGTGAATATTGGAGGAGGAGTGAGTTCAGTGCACTACACTAGGAGAGTTTAAAACACATTACGCAGGACACATGCTAGGGATGCTTGGCCACAATGAAAAGAATTTCCACTTCAGCACTTGCCAAGGCTAAAATTAGATTATGAGCGCTCTTAACATTACGTGCTGTGTGTAGTCATCTCTGATGAACTGGACTAAACCAGTTTGGATCTATTTCATGTGCCTATGAAAGTTATGTACAGGGACATGTAATGAGAGAGGAGACCGAGTGGATATATGGATAGATGTGTAGAAAGAAGTTAATGTTTTTTTTTTTCTTTTTCAGGTGAATACCTTAATGGGTACTTTACAATGTGCTAGCTTAATCTGTACACAAAAGGGTTGTGGGAGGACTGGTGGATGTGTGCTAGTTCTACTGAGTAAAAAGACAGTGGGTTCAAGATGTAGTGTTTTATTTGACTTTTTTTAAAGATTCTTTGCAAGCTCATTTAAAATATCTCCCTCTTTCTCTCTTGCTCGCTCTTTCTTTCTCTCTCTCTCTCTCACTTTCTCCCTCTTTTTCCACAATCTATTTCTTCTGTCTCTTCATTTTCATATGTCCTTCTCTTTCTCCCATCCTTTTTTCTCTCTCTTTCTTTCTCTCTCTCTCTCTCTCTCTCTCTCTCTCTCTCTCTCTCTCTCCCTTTCTGATCTCCCACCCCCCTCCTCTCTCTCTTTTTCCAAAATGTGTTCCTCCCTCTACAGAATCTATTTTGTTGGTGCCCGCATCGGTCACCTGCCTGAGTCCATAGCTATGATCAGCATCAAGCACAAGACGCCTCTCCCATCCCTCATATTCACTGTGAGTATATGTGCCACTCCTACATCGACAAAAGGAAGCAAGTGACAAATCACTCAAATCTGGGTTATTGATATTCATAGCTTTAACCCAGCGTTCCCAACATATACAGACAAAATCTTGAGAAGGAGTGTTCATCTTGCTGCGAGATGTTCAATCTAACATGATCTGGTGTTGCACTGATGCCAATGGAAGTGACAGATACATTTTGCTCATTTACAAGAAAGGTCTTGTTTGCCTTCTTTTGTCAAAGTAAGGCAGCACTGTCCTATACCTAGGGTGATCCCCAGTACAGAAAACATGCGATGTGAGCACTACGCCTCGGGTCTAGAAAGTGATTGAGAGCCAAACATTGCTTTACTACATTGGATAAGTCTAAATCATGAGTATTGTTTTTGCGCTCTTTGAGCCATGCGTTCAATAATGTTATGTGGTAGAAGTCCAGTAACCACTCCCCCCCCCCCCCCCCCCCCCCCCCAATCATATTCCGGTGTCTGAGTTACATGTAGAGGACGCCAGGTAGACTTTTAGATGTAGAGATCCTTACTGTGGCCTCAAGGTGCTGTGAATGATACAATATCCCACCTCACTCTCCTTGTTTAAAGGGCATATACTGTACTGGGAAGACAAAAAAGCCTTCAAAATGTAATTGTTAGCAATCTTCTTGCCACTGGTCTTAAATTCATGTATTGTCCATTTTAGAAGCTTGCTTGATTAAATCCTCAAAATGTTCGGGCCGAACATTTTGAGGATTTGTGATTTAATCACTCATTACTCCAAATGTAGATCATTTGAGGGCAAATAACTTTCAGCAAGCTTCTAAAATAGACAATACATGAATTTAAGACCATTGGCAAAAAGATTGCTAACAATTACATTTTGAAGGCTTTTTGCCTTCCCAGTACAGTATATGCCCTTTAACCAATGTTATCTCTATCTCTATCAGACAAATTTGTTATTGATAGGTAGGGCAAATAAGAATTGATAACTTGAGGTGATATTCTGAAGTGGTATGTCCACCCTATAATCGATAATGACAGAAGAGATGCTGTGGCGCACACGTAAAACGTTTGCCTGTCATGCGCTATGATGTCATCAACGCTGGATCTATCATGCCCTCGGCTGTTAGAATCAGGCTAATGGGTGATTGTGTGCAGTCTAGTCAATAGAGTGATAATCTGCAGATACATGACCCACAGTCATTTCAAACAGCTGTTGGTTTTATTGACGAGTGGGTGGGAATCTAAGGTGTTAGTAAAGAGTCCTTTATAAAAGAAGGCCTGGATGAGGCCACTGTCTGGTGCAGGGGCAGGGGCCGAGGTCGAATTCATCCTTAACCCTCTCAGAACCAAGCTATAAAATGGTAATTGAGTTTATATACACTTGTGTGGCAAAGGACATGGTAGGGTTGAAGGGTTTGTGCCCTTGTGATTTAATTATAATGCGCTTTATAAGCATCTATTATTATTGATGTCTACATGTCATGTTACATGAGGTTGTGCAGTGGATTGTTGCTAGTAATGAACAACATGACTTTAAAGAAAAAAACAGGTAGATGTAATTTCCTTTCTTATGAATCAACTGGTCCTTTTCTTTTGGCTCTTTTAAGTCAAATGGCAAGAAGATGAAGTTGCTCTTGGTTTTATTCAATCAAGAAAATAGACACTAACAAGTGAATTTTTTCTCCTGCTCCTCAGTGTGTGTTGTCGCTGCTGTACCTGTTTGCTCAGAACATCATCCAGCTCATCAA